>JAUMHP010000080.1:8315638-8329231 GCA_032361065.1 Enteromius trimaculatus
TATTTTGTCAAGTCGAGTCTAAAGTCATCAAATTCATGACTCGAGTCCAAGTCACATGACTCGAGTCCACACCTCTGTTTCTTGGCAAGGAAACAATGTGTATACGTTTTGGCAGTTTGAATGGTTTTAAATAAATAAAATATTAGGATTATTACAATATCTATTATAATGCCACAAGTTAGCGTTAGCTATAATCGTTAAAAAAAATCATAAAACAATTTCTTAAGATTTCAGAATACTACTATTTCTAATAATAATAAAAATAATAATTTAATCGTTTAAAATTTAATGCGCACATCAGGATAAATTAATTTTTAACAACAGTTCAACGAGCGTGAAAAAGCTGTCAAAGCAATTAGTGAGCAAGTCAGCGTGAGCTCTGAAGTCACGCGAGATTTCTCCGCGAGACCTTGCTGTTTTCAACATGGCAGGCAGCAGGTTGGTGCTAGAAGGGAGGATAAGTATTATTAGCTTTATCTCAGGACTGGGCGTCATCCTAATACCTTTACTTGTCAAATTCGGCGCTCACATTGACTGGATATTCGATTACCTCACGGATGTGAACGGGAAAATAGCCATTGCGGCGTATATTACAGTTATCAATGGCTTCCTGCTAATCATATACAAGGGACCTTTATACAAGGTAAGACTCAGAGAGACAGTGTGAGTCGGATGTGTTTTGTACAGAAAGAGCACACGTGTGATTACTGTTTAACTGAAACACTGTCTGGTGCTACATACACGTTTTAAAGGAATAAAGGTATGTAGATGTGTAGTTGCAAAGCACTGGGAATGTCCTGTGTGCATATAATCCTATTACATTAGCTCTCTAATGGGATCTAGCATAGGTTTCTCTGTCAATATAAATAAGCTCTTCGAGAAGACAGCTTACTGCGTGTGGGTTTGCAGAATCAGGAACTGGCTCACAATTTCCCTCCTCTCTGCTTGATCAGGTCGCTGTTCGAGCTTGCTTTCTTGGATTTGCCTTTGGATGTGGACTCATTTTAAGTTTTTCAGATACAACATGGACACACTTTGGCTGGTAATTCAACTTTTGAGAATTGAGTTTACAACTCAATTTACAACTTAACTTACATGAGGACTTAATATCATTCTGAATAGTCCTAGAAGTGAATAATGCCATAATAATGTCACTCTGTATTGACTGTTTTGTTTTAATAGGTATATGTGTTCGCTGTCATTTTTTCACTACTCCGAGTACCTGGTTACTGCCATCATCAACCCACGCAGTCTTTCTCTAGACTCGTTCCTGCTCAACCATAGTGTTGAGTACACAGTAGCAGCTGTTTCCTCCTGGATAGAGTTCACGGTGGAAAAGCTCCTTATTCCAGGTTTGACGCAGTGATTCCGTTTATATTTTGCTCTGTTAAACCTGATACAAAATATGACATACTGACAAAGTTAGCGATTAAAGTGAAGTCGTTCTAAAGTTTACAGATGCTTTCTCATTCTCATTTCTTCTCATATTAAAGTTTCCTGAATTCATTGAATTTCACTTTAATTCCACACAGAGATTAAGCAGAAGAACTGGCTCTGTCTGGTGGGTCTGTTGATGGTTCTCTGTGGGGAGAGTTTGCGCAAAGCTGCCATGTTGACAGCAGGATCCAACTTTAACCACATAGTGCAGAACGAGAAGGCCCAGAGCCACGAGCTGGTCACCACTGGAGTTTACGCTCTCTTTAGACATCCTTCATATGTGGGCTGGTTTTACTGGAGCATTGGCACTCAGGTACTTAAGTAGTATTTCATATAGTACATATTATTTTAAAGCAACGTCACAAAGAATATTTGTTCATATTTATTAAAAGTTTAATAATAATTATACAAATGATGTTACTAAAAACTATCGCTGTATTATTTTTAAATATATATTTATTTTTAGATTAATTTTGTTTTATTAATTTTTGTGTCCCTGAAATTTAGACTACCAAAAGTGGTGTTGACCAAGGCTGTATTAATTATTTAATGTATTAATTATTTCTGTACGGACGAGACAGGAAAGGAAATTTTTCTTGAGCAGCAAATTTATGGAAAATCATGTGACACTAAAATATAAATTTTAAAATATTTCCTTTTTTGCTGTTGTTTTTGAGCACAAAATCCTAATCATTCCAAACTTTTGATTGGCAATATAGTCAGTTTAACATATATGTTTTGTTTTAAACCTATTTTTTCCTATTATTTCTTATCCTTTTCTCCAGATAATACTGTGCAACCCAATATGTCTACTGGGATACACGGTTGCCAGTTGGCGCTTCTTTCGAGAGCGTATTGAGGAAGAGGAGATCTCGCTCATCCATTTCTTTGGAGAGGACTACCTTGAGTACAAGAAGAAGGTCTTCACAGGCTTGCCCTTCATCTCAGGGATCAGGGTTAACTCCTAAAGCCGTACTGCATTGAACGGAAGGAAATAGCCTGAAAGTGCACACCTGGACACCTCTGACTGGCGCTCTGAGTGAGCTAGTTGCCTGGTGGCATCATGTTGCGCCCCCCGGGGGGCGGCACAGATATATATGAGGTGGCAGCACAGTAAAACTGACCCGCTGATCTGCTCTGAGACACATTGGTCTGCTCTGAGCAGGGTGGAGCTTCCACCCTCAACACCATCAGAGATACTAGTACACAAACACCGCATTCGTCAGCATCTGTCTTGTCTCCTACACTTCATCCCATTTCTGTTCATACATTCTGTCTTACTCCTACTCATATGTCATGTATCCTCAAATTTACAGTCTTTGCACCATGTAATTTCATACGCTGGTTTCTTTTTTTCTTGACTTTTTTTTTGTGGTTAGAAACCTTGGTTTATTTCTATTTACGAACATCCAGTAGATTTTTAAAATTTCGAGGTATTTTATTCAGATAGGCTTTAAATTGGACTTAAGATATAGGGCTATTTACTGCAGTGGACATTTAGACATTGTCCGTTTTCCATAAAAATGAGTTTATCGTGTCTTGAAAAGATGTTTTTTTTTAGATCAGCCAGAGTTGATTCACGGGAAAAGATTCACATTTTAAAAACAATTTCTGACGATCTCTGAATATCTGCGATTTGTTAATGCTGTTGGACAATTTTAATATTATTAGTAAAATAAACATGTGATAAATTACAGGCTTAATTCCTCTTTTGATTATTTGTTCCCCTTTGGTCTTTCTAGTCCTTCAGTTATGCATATATCTTGTCACCTAACTCTTGTCAAATGCATTAGTGTCTTTTCGTCTTTACTCCCACACTCGCTCACTCATCACCATGTCCACGTCTTGTCACTTTCCTTCACACTTGCATGATAATTCAACAAGAAAATCGGTTTCTACGAAGGTGGGATTCAGAGGGCCGAACACCGGAGGGGTTATGCTGTATCCAAAGTCTTAATCTTTCCGAATTTTACATTTCTGGGAGGAAGGCTCCACTCTTCTCCTGGCATGATGTAGCTTATGTAGACATTGGGTAAAGAATAAGAATTTCTTGCACACTTTTAACCAATGACGAGCACTATAATATATGCGTACAGGTTATGGACATTTGAAAACATGCAATAGGTTTTTGGATGAAACGGGAGAGGACACCCCTACCTCTTGGATGATAACTGTACCGCTTACATTATTAAAATTTTCAGCAAAATGTAACAAACCTTTAAAATAAACACTCATTATAATGTTTATTTGACATTACTGTGATTCTCTAAAATACAAGCACTAGTAGTTTTTCTCGCTTTCGTAAATTAGATTTACGTAAGTGCATGCTTATTTTTTGGGGGGTAACATGTCCAAACTGACAGCTCAACATGACAGAGGTTTCACATTGGTATCTCTTTGCGATTGGCTGTATCAGTCGTGTTCTTCTGCTTGTTTGGCCTGTAGTAATCTTTGTTCTTGGGATTGGTCTCTTCTGATAGGTTGTTTAGAGTCCAGTTGTCCTCAGTGTTACAGGACAGCTCATTACTGTATTGGGAAAGTATGAAATGGCCATTAACTCTTTGTCTATGTCTATAATATACTTGCTGGTAACTCACCTGGGCTGTGTGTCTGCAGCGGAGGTGCTGTCCTCATACAGCTTCAGCATGATCTCTGTGCGATCATCTTTCAGCTCTTTAGGCTCCTTCAGCCTGTTAAAGATCAAATCAGACTGAGAAAACAAATCACATAAAGCCCTAATGGAAGTATTTTGAATACATGGGTATGGGCGAGTCAAAAATCAGCTTGGCAAATGTCAAAATTTGTCAAATTTATTATTAAATATCAATGCTGCATTTATTTGATCAAAACAAAACGGTAAAACAGCAATGTTTTAATCACTTTACAGAAAATGACAGTAACAATGATATTGGGCTGCTCAAAAAAATAGCAGTGTCTGCCTTTTTCAATACAAACTCAAATATTTACTTCATAAACTGAAAAAACATTAAGATTTAGCTTTCCTGTGAATCACTAAACTAATATTTAGTTGAATAACCACTGTTTTTGAGAACTGCTTCACATCTGTGCTGAACCAACTTCTGGCACCTGTAAACAGGTATTTCAGCCACGGATCATTTGACAATTCCTCTGTATTTCTTAGTTTTGCCTCAGAAACAGCATTTCTGATGTCACCCCAGAAGTTTTTTATTGGTTAAGGTCCAGGGGCTGGGCTGAGCTTTACTCAAATTTTAAAAGCACTGCTATTATTTTGAACAATACTGTATATGTACTGTCTATATTGATTATACATATATACATACATATATATATATATATATAAATAAATACACGCACACAGAATATATTTTGAAAATATCTACATATATATATATATATATATATATTTTTTTTTTTATTCTTACATATATACATGCATTTGTTTGTATTTATATGCATAATAAATATACAAAGTATACACACAAACAAAAACTTTTATCTTGGATATAATTAATAATTTGAGAGCACTAATATTAATATTATTTTAAAAACTGTACTTTGAATTGAAAACAGTTATTTTAAATTTATTTTTAATTTAATTTAATTTATTTTAAAGTACTATTTTACTTACCATTAATAACATTAACATACTTTTTTTTTTTTTTTTTTTGTCAAATAATTCATGATCATAAATTAAAAAATAATGCTAAAAAATCATACTAATAAACAGATAATATTCTTACGGATACCAAACTTTTGAACGGCAGTGTGAAGTATTTATGTTTATTATATAATGATGTATCAAGTTCCCGTACCTGGGCTCCAGACGCTCTTTCACTTTTGCTATAGAGCGAATGTAGGGGCCTATTTGTCTGGAAATAGTTGTTAAATAGGAGTTCTCCTGTTTTAACTGAAGCAGGTCATGAAGTTGTGCTAAAATGAAAAAATGAACACCAACAAAAATGACTAAATATGGTAACTAAGATATAACTGCAGTGAGCAGATAAATCTAAGCATTCATATATTTACACACCTTCATATATCTCCTGTTCATTTGCCACCCTCTGTAACGTCTCCTCCCAAATCTAAGAACAAAATGTATTACACAATGACTTTTTTTTTTAAAGTCCTTCTGTCAGTATTGCCAAGTATTGGCCTCTCACCTCCTCGAACATGGCCCGCATGAGCTCGACTGAGGAGTATTCTGCTGAGATCTGTCCGTCTACCTGAACAGACCTCTCCAAAATCTCACTCATTGTGTCAGGTTTGGTGAGTGAGTGATGCTTGGTCAGGTCTCTGTGAATCTCCTGAACCTGCTCTTTGAGCTTCTGGATTTCTGTCTGTAAAGTCTAGTTAAACAGACATGGAGAATTTGTCATTTGCAGTATGGCATTTCTTAACTTTTTATATACTAAATATTCATTTAGTGGTTGGACATAATATGAAACCATTCATTTTGATTTCCTGTAATTTACCCTTGGTAGGAACAGTAGCCCGGAAAATGGCTAAAAATAAAATATCATGGACTGAACTCACCCTGTAGCTGTTCTCATAGTTGCAGCAGTGCTCCATAAAGGGAGTCTCTCCACCCTCCGCAAGCAGGACTTTGGTGCTGATGTAACGGTGTGAGGTCGGCCTGCACACCACCGAGGAGCACAGTGACATGTCACTCATGGCTGGAGAGTGACACTGCACTGACAGAGAGGATTGCATCCTGCAGAAAGATCGTAACAAATATTTAGCCCCTATTATGGGTTTTTGAAAATGACATTTCATGCAGTGTGAATGAAAACATCCTGCAAAGTTTTAAATCTGAAAGTGCACCGTGTTTATGATTGTCTCTCAAAAGAAAGAGTCGTCTCTGAATCACTGAAACGAGTAAAGTCCCAAGCCGTTTCAAGTTGACATTACCATATTGCGCACCCAGTTGCTGGTCTTTTTGGTCTGAATGAAAATGCAAATTAATTCTTTGCCACTAGGTACAGCTTTTTTGTTAAAAGCTCACAAACACTGCTTTAAAAAAAATCGACCAATCACCAGAGCGGTTTGGAAAAATGAACTGTCGTTGAACAAATAACCTAAAAATAAATGCATAATATAAGAAAATTAACGGGTTTTTTTGACCTTGCATGCATGTCAACCTGTTGTTTTGGACTCTCAGAACTAAAATATATACCTTTCATAACTCATAATAGGAGCACTTTAAATAAACATATTTAGTTTGCGTGAATAAACAGACTCACATTCCACTGACATTTCCCAGACCTAGAGCCACACTCCCTGTAGTGGACATCGAACGCCGCTGCCCCAGAAGCAAGAGCGGTTCCAGACAGCGAGCGAACTCTGAGCGATACTCTGTGTTGATCTGTGACGATAGATTACAACAGATATAACTTATGTATTTACTTATTTAACATATTTGAATTTAGTAAACTAACCTTACTGCTCTGCGCTGGTCTCAGTCTGTGTGGTAGTTTCACGATCTTCTTTAGTCTCTCCATTAATTGCTGTGTGAGGTAAAATCAATCAATTATAATTCTTATTATAAGTGGCATGCCCTGAAATAATTGCATTTTATTATAAGATTTATTAAAAGATTTTATTTGTTTGTACTCACATATCCCATGTCTAAGAACTCAAACTTATTTGCTGAGCTTAGGAAGGCAGAGCATGTAACAAGATGAACCTGGAAAGAATTTAATGGAAGCATGACTGAAAGCAAGAAGAATATTTTAAAAAAAAATATTAAAATGCATGAAGAAAATGCGATTACTTGGAGAGTTGGCAGAAGTGCTGCAAGATGAGACAACTGTTCTTTGAAGGCTCTCTCCTTCTCCTCATGCTGACTAGAAGATAAAAACATAACAGATGATTAATAATAAATGTTTTCTTAAAATCTTTGGTCATCCTTGGGCTTTTGTTGTATGTGTGTACTTATAATTTATTATTATTATTATTATTATTATATTAATATGCATTATTAAAATATTTCTCAATTATATTTTAAATGACAATATATAATTAATAGTGATGCACAGAAATACAAATTCCAATGGCAATAAATATGCTATGGTCGATAAATGAAAAAAGCTAAATATTACAATTTTAAAAATTCTAATATTCATGTATAGAGATTAAAACCTATAACTATATAACTATAATATCAACTGATATTAATTGTTAGAGATTAATATATTTGTACCATGCCAGTTATATGGTCCAAATATATTAAGCATCTCTAACAATTAAGATTTCACTCTAAAATCAGTATATTTTTTCTGACAAAAAGCATCATGGTTCAATTAGTGCTTTGATATCACGTAAGAGATTTTAATGTTGAATATGTTTTTTTCTATATATTTATTTTTAAGATATAGATACATATAATTTATATTCTCACATTTATTTAATTTACCTTCGTGCTGCCTTAAGTAGAATCTTTTTTCTTTCTGCTAGTCGTTCCTGAGGGAAACAAAACATGTGAATCACCAATTTTATTATGAATCATTTCATGTTAATAAAACCTTTTCAAACATTTCAAATGATTTGCCTTTTTTTTTTTCTTTTTAAATCCAAATAACACAAGTGTAGCTAGAGACCAAAGACATGCTGTCATCATTTGCTCACACTCATGTTGTTCCAAAACTGTATACATTTCTTTCTTATGCTGAATGGAAAAATATCAAACCATTTAAACCATTTAAAGTTGCTGGTCCCTTGACTTCTATGGTAGGTAAAGAAATACTTTGAAATATCTTCTTTTATGTTCAACATAAGAAAAAACTCACATATGTTTAGAACGACATGAGGTTGAGGAAATGATCACACATTTTTATTTTTGGGTAAACTGTTCCTTCAGTTTATATAACTGAGCATGGCACCTGCATATTGTTGAACAGAGTACAGATGGCGCTCTCTTCTTCATCCACATTGGCCCTGACCTCTCCAATCATGGCTTTGAGCAGAATAATGGCTTCTCGAGCTGAAGTCTGAAGCTCCTTAACAGCCTGAGGATAGGAAAATTACTTCAATAGGTTCTTCACAGCTCCACACAGAGCTGTATACAGATGAAAGTACACATAACTGAAGGAAAAACTCACTAAGACGGCTTGGTCCAATTTTTCACAGCCTTGTATATATGCTGTCTCAATATCAATGCAGTGTGCTCTGCTCTCCCTGTGGAGTTAGATAAATCCAGATTATTTTGAAATCATATGAGGGATTTGCTAGTTACATTCTACGTGAGTTAAGCTTATAACTCACACTTGCATGTCTCTGAAGCAGTTGATGCAGAGCATGGACTTTTTCTCTGTAGAAAACATGATGTAGAGTTCCTCATGGAGGGCTGCAATCAGACAGAAACAGCTTGCATCTCTTGTTATTGACTAAATGAGTTTTATTCATTTATATTTAGCGGGGGAAACTTGAAAAGTGGTATTCAAAACACACAAACCACATTTTTTGTGGGCTTCTTTGGTGCACTTTGCCAAGGAGACAATCTCGTGGCAGGAAAACATCTTGGCTTTGTGGGTGGTTTCCCTGCAGTCTCGACACAGTGGCTGGCAACAAGTGTTGCAATAATACATTGCATCCACATCCTGAGGTTTGTGACAGAATATTTAAATGCATTAATAGATAAAACAAAAAAAAGTAAATAATTATGACATTTAGAAAGACAACATAGTGAAATACAGTAGAGTTTCATGCCACAGACACTGCTACTGAATCCACAGCTCAACCAGTGTAGTCTGACTCCCAATGAATAACTCTTATGAACCAATTATCTTTAGTGAATTAAAAAGGTACAGCACAGTTGCCCAAATCCTGAACAAATTATTCTTATTCTTATGACTCTTTGGTTGACTCAAATGGTTCTTTTTTAGTTAATCAACCACATATAGAAGTAGTTACTGACTTGTTGTTTATATGATGATGTCAATCCTTTTCACATCAGAATATATAAGAAAATCTTTTAGAAATTGTTCATCCAAACAATTTTTGCAAGACATCACTTGCTCTCCAATTTATCCTGTGCAGTGAATGGGTGCCGTCAGAATGAGAGTTCAAACAGCTGATAAAAACATCACACTTATCTACAATTAAATGGTATGACTCCTCAATATATGTCTTATAAAGTAAATGTCTTTAAATTCCAAGCTGAATCAGAAGAGAAATATGCACAGATCAGGCACCAAAAGCAACAGTTTAAAAACAGTGACAAACAAATAAGTCAGTGGATTAACAGGGGATGGACCTTTTTCTTGCAGGACGCATAATTATGGATTATGGATTGAAACTTAGAAGCAGTAAATTATCAGCAATTTTAATTTTTTGGGTGAGCTATTCTTTAAAAAACTCTATGTAAACAACCTCTACAAAAATTATATTTATGAAATTATGAATTATATAAAATAGTATTTATTATTTATCATATTATATTATATCTGCCTAATTCAGATCTGCCTCCAAACAACCAATGCATAAAATGGCCCTTTACTGTAGTTTCACTCGGATGTACATCCCAATATATGACAAAAAAATCTGCAATTTCTATTAAAATTGTGACTAATGAACCATTAATTCTCTATGAAGTGCATGTTTCAGTGTTGTGATGGTGATAATGAGACCTGTTTCTTGCACTCCAAATCACAGTTGGCACACTGCACAGTTTCCTCACTGTCTGCTGAACTGTCCACCAAGAACTTCAGGAGTCGATCCTCTGGAGGGAGTGCACTTATTCCTTTCACAACGGACTGATGTCTACAAAAGAAACAGACAGTTTTGTGTGCCTGTGCAGCACTTTTGACCCATTGCCTGATAATGTCTTAGTCATACATCTGGCATTGACGAGTTTATCTCTCCCTCATAGCAACAACGACACAAATAGCTCTTTTGAATTCTGAGATACAACAGAGACTCACAGATAAAACCACCATAGAGTCAAAAATAGACTCGAACGTGAGACTCAAAAAAAAAAAAACCATAGTGAAAAAAAGACTATTTTAACATTTCTAAGCTTAGCAATTCAAAGGTTTCCTGTGAATTCACTTTCATGACAAGCATTTGATAAAAAGTGATTTAAAAAATGATATATTGTCCTATACACTACTTTGCACTGCTAAGGTATAATAGTGACAAATACATAATGCATGAAATTACAGTACCATAATGTAACACTCATGCTGCAGCACTCAAAATGCAACACAAATACTGAGAAATTTGCAGTAACTTAACCTTCAAACTAACACTGAACCAGCTAAAAATATATTCATACTTACTCTAACATGCTGCTTTATAAAAACCACCAACGTCTTCCCATTTTTTGGTATATTTCTTCCATAGGTGCAAGATCTACAGTCTGCGATTAAGCTGCTGCTAGACTTACTATATGGAAGCAGTAGGGTGAGTACACAGGCATTTCAGCCAGCCCAGGACCCATGTATCCAATGTCAAGTGTCAGATAGTGTTAGGTGTATTGTTTGATACCACAGTGGCCTTGGCAGCATGTGTCCAGAGACATTCGATTAAGTCCAACACAAAGGCAGGATTTACGGTGCAGCTGTTGAGGGTAATCTCTCAATACAAATGCCCCTGGCACTATATAGTTGACCAAGCAATGTCGTTTGACTATTTAGATCTATAAATACAATGTTAGATTTTTCAAATGCATACATGTCATAAGCATGAACGCCCATTTCTGCCACGGAATAAAGTAACTGCACATCTTGTAATTACCACATTTTCCTCCACAGAGTCAAAATTGTTAGATATTAACTAGAGTTTATTTTTTACAATATTGCATTAAGAATTTGGAAAACTCAAAATTGTGATATTAATAATGTAAATTCTTACCCGCAGAGAGGGCAAGTTAGTCGGCTGTCCACAGCCCTACCGCGAAGGCAGCTGGCACAGAACGTGTGGTAACAGTCCAGTAAACATGGATGCTCATACTGTTCTTGGCACAAATGGCACACCAGAGGATGGCAGTTGGCACTGTCCAGGTCATAGAGATTATCCAGAGGGGAAAAGATCTCTCCGGACATCTGAAAATATAATAAGAACTTACTCTGACATAGTATACAAGTGAACACATTTACGCATTGCACTTTTATACAGTATTTACATCATAAATATTATTCCAAGCATGTTTAGTGTCCTTCGGCTCTCAATGAATCAGAAAATATACAGAAAAAGTAAAATAAAACTTCTTTAAAGTCCAAGGTCAGTGCTTATTATTGAAGCTATAACCCAGAAACAAGCCTCTGAATGAGGCCATATGCTTCAAAGCAACATAAAGATCACTTGAATATACTTGAAAGAATAAATGCACATTTTTAATTCACAATGAAACACATCTGAATACCTTGTCCTGTCCGAGTGCTTTCTGCTGCGTGGAGTGAATGCTGTGTGAAGGTTCTCTGAGGTGTTCCTAGATGCAGGACATGACTTCAACACAAACAATCAATTGACACTCCTGTATCTGCTCTATGAGGGGGTGATATGTTGGGGCCAGAATACCCAGACCCTGATTATACAACACAAACCAGGTGCCTTTGTCTGTCAAAAGCAGAGCCCTAGTAGCTAAATATAAATCATAAACTATATCTTGCATACAGACTAACATGTCATATCGGAACAATGACGTCACTTAAAGCGAGATCTTTTCATATGGTATATACGTGTAAAAGCAGAACTCATTTTCTATAACAGATCAACATTTAAAAGTTCCTCTGAACGTGAAATTCTTGTCATCATTTAATAATTCACCTAATTCTCAAATTATTCAGAATTCGTCAAGAAACTACTATTTTGGTCAGATTATCGTCATTAAAACCTTTTTATTTATTTATTTTTTTGGTGTTATTATAAAATATAAAATATTACTGGGAAACAACAGTAATATTTTTTGCATTATTATTATTATTGGGTTAACCGCACATTATGTTATCCAACAACAGATAAGTCGAACACATCGATTACCTCCGCGCTAGATTAAACTGTCTGTGACGTCACGCTCGCGCAGTCGTGGTTCTTCCTTTCGACGAAATTTCTCACTATGGCGCCTGTTGTAAGTTTAAACCTACGGACCTAGTTAATAAATTAACAGACGTTTCAATTCATTATTGCCTATACAGATGATTCGAGATTGCATGATAGAGTACTAACCCCGTACGTCAAGCCAACGTAGTGTTTCGTTGAATAAACCCCGTGTGCAGCCAAATTCACAGATAACTTCATTCAGTCTTGCGCGCAACATGTCTACTAACGGTTTTGTTGTTGTGATGATAATGACAGGACTGTCATAGACACGAGACAGAAAGTGTACCTTTTTGTATTTAATTGCAGAGGAAGCAGCAGAGCTCTAAAGGCGGAAAGAAGAAGAAGCAGGTCCTGAAGTTCACTCTGGACTGCACGCATCCCGTCGAAGATGGCATTATGGATGCTGCAAACTTTGTATGTAGATCAAGTCCTTAAAAAGCCTTATTGCGTAAAATGGGCTTTATTGTACTGTAGAAGTCAGGTAACCGCTAGCTGTCTGTGTTTTATGTTTTGTCATTTGCGTGTGTGAATACAGGAGCAGTTCCTACAGGAGCGCATTAAAGTCAACGGTAAAGCTGGAAACCTGGGCGGTGGAGTGGTCACCATTGAAAGAAGCAAGAGCAAAATCACAGTATCTTCTGAGGTGCCCTTCTCCAAGAGGTGCGTGTACGTCTTTACTTTTGTTTTGCCAATTATTTTATGTAATTTTTTTTACATTTTATTCCACTGTTCTCATCCTTTCTGCAGGTACCTGAAATACCTTACAAAGAAATACTTGAAGAAGAACAATCTCAGAGACTGGTTGCGTGTTGTGGCTAACACCAAAGAAAGCTATGAGCTTCGCTACTTCCAGATCAACCAAGATGAGGAAGAAGAGGATGATGAGGATTAAATTCTTCTTTTCTTTTTTACCTTTAAATAAAATCACATATGACATACATTTTATGCATCCAGATGTAGTGATTTATAATTAGCGTTTTGATTTTAGATACACACCCCTATTCATATTCATTTACCACAACAATGAACTACCATGAGAACTTTTAATCGTGATTAGTACAAAATATTTTTAGTTCAAACAGTTTGTTTTATGCATGTTTTTTTTTTTTAATTGAGCAGTGGGAATTCCCCCCCATC
>JAUMHP010000080.1:8334336-8347798 GCA_032361065.1 Enteromius trimaculatus
CCCATATATACTGCCTAAACAAATGAACACATTTCTTTTAAGTGTACAATTTAAAATTACAGAACAAAAAACACAAGCTTGTTGCTTGCCAACAAACTGTGGATGGATTCTTTTAAGGACTTACAAACATTATGAAACATAAATGTGATCACAGTTTAAGCCCAGGTGAACACAAACAAAATGGCACAGTATTCAACATATTGCATGGAATGATGCTCTCTAGCGACATTGGTTCCAGATGATGGGACAATCCTACTCTTCTCAACATCAAATCCATTATTTCGAAAACATGCTAACATCAAAACATGAGAACAGCACGGGCATGAACATTAAGGATTTACATTTCCAAAAAAAAAAAAAAAAAAAAAAATGAATTTAATAGAAATCTCACAGCTGATGTCTCATTTGCATTGTAGGAGTTAATAATACTTCCCTGATCAGACTAACAGGAGTCTGTATCTTAAGAGTGAGGGGAAAATAAGCTTACATATCAGCTACGTGGTCTTATTTATGTTCTTATGTATGGCGATAATAACATGGGAGCTGGAAGTAATGAAAGTGATGTTTAAAGACGAAATGCCCCACAACACTTGAGTTGTCATAGGACTAACTGAACTTCCTCAGCCTGAATCATCTCACTTAAAAAGGCACAAGAATGGAGTGAGTTTGTCTTTTAGTTAACCATTAGCCCATTGATAGTCTGCATTAGAATGATTTAGCACCAGTTTTTGGAAGAGAGCAGACATGGATCTCACAGTCATCGTTATGGAAAAATAAACAACCAAAAATCTGTGATATACTTCCATTAGGAATGTATAAGTAAAGGGGATGGATCCAGTGGAATCCGAGTGCTCTGAGTAGTTGCTGGCTCCGTTGTGAAATTAAAACAGGCATGTGATGCCACAATTACCATTCTGAAACGCCCGAGCCTAGACAGATCAGTTAATTCAATGTCTTTCATACAACATGTGGCTTGTCTTTTAAAAATGTGATATGATGTCCAAAAATAAAGGAAAAAAACAATCCCATCCCAAACAAATCGATTACTCAGGTGACCTAGTGAGCAGAGGCGTTCCATAAAAAATAAAAAAAAGCCCCTGGAGAAAATGTGAATGGTGTCCAATCAGAGTGTGCGCGGGTTGTATTCAGGAAGCTTCTTGAGCTTTTCTTTCTCCTGCTCTGAGTCTTGCCGAGCAATAACCAGGGAGTGAGAATAGCCCATCACAACCTGAAATGACACAGTTTTGAGTTGCATGCGATTATATCACATAGAACAGAATTCTTGGAGGATACGAGACATGCCGTTTTACCTGTTCCGCGTAAACCCCATCCAGAGTTTTGACCTCTTGAGCAGTGGTGGACGACTTAGGTTTGTTGTCACCATACCCCTAAAAATGCAAAATTTAATTCAGACATTTGCCATCTTACACTATTAAAGGAAGCCTTTTATGCTCAGCAAGGCTTATGTTGATACAAAACAGGGCAAACCGTAATATAGAGAGATATTAATAAGTGTTTGCATTTAAATATATTTTAAAATGTAATTTATTCCCAAAATGGCAAAGCTGCCAAAAATTTTCAGTAGCCTTTGCATCAGTTTAAGATCCTTTAGAAATCATTCTAACATATTGATTGTGCGTTTAGGAAACATTTATTATTAATGCTGAGAACAGTTGTGCTGCTTAATATTTTTGTGAAAACCATGCTACATGTTTTTACAGGATTCTCTGATCATTTTCAAAGTTCAAAAGAGCAGCATTCATTTGAAATATAAAATCTTTTATACGCTGCCACATTTCAATTTAATGTATCCGTAGCAAAAAAAAGATTTATATAATAAACAGACTTTTACATAGGTATTGACTTAAACTGGTTTTGACAGAACACAGATAAACATACCAGCTCTCCAAATGTGGGTGATGGTCCCCAGCTAATGGTGCTATCATCAGCTGCTATGATAATACTGCTCTTCCTGAGAGGAGGTATAGATAACACCTAATCAACATTCTGAAAATATTTTACAAAACACATTTTGAGAGACCTCCTTCACTTACCCACAGGCCAGACTACGAATCTTCCATCCGCACAGATCCTGAACAGCTTTGGGGTACATGGTGGACTCACGGGACGTGTTTGTCACTCCCCAGAAAAACAGACCACCTGAGAAATAAAAAGCAACATTAACCCCAAATATATGATGGGTATGATAGGCGTTTTTTTTCCCCAGGGAAAAATGACACACTTACCAGTTTCATTGACAGCAAAGGAACACTGATAGCCACAGTATATTTGAGATGCTCCACGGCCAGGGAAGTCAAAGAGCTTGACTAACCGTGGAACCATCTCGTCTTTCTGCTCAGCGTGGCCTAGTCGTCCATATCCCCCAAATCCCCAGGAAAACACACGCTTTTGGGAATCTAGCACCAGCTGTGTGGACACAAAAGTATAATCTTATATAATGGTAATTCTTTCCTGTTTGTCTTGCACCACTTTCTGCAAACTTGCTACTCACTGTGTGATTGGACCCACACGCTACATCCCGAGCCACGACATTGGGCACAGGAAGCACTTGGCCATCCTTGGTCTTCTCAATAAAAATGGCCACCCGTCTAGGGATCAGCTCACAGTCAAACTCGATGCGTTGGGCACGAGCAATGAATTTTCCATCTGAGTTATGCCCTTTTAGATACAGTACAGAAAGAGTGAATAATCCAAACAGGTGTGTTTGGTGACTATTTCAGTTAAAACACGTCTTGCTGCGTTACCTAGTTGGCCGTATTCTGGGCAACCGAAAGAATAAAGGTTCCCCTTGCAGTCCACAATCATGCTGAACTCTGCACCACAGGCCACTTTGACTATTGGCTGCCCGTTGTACTGGATCTGTAGGTAAATCAAGCAGATGTTTAGTGGAACATTAAAAATTACAATGAACATGTTGCATTAAAGCAACTGAAAGAAAGAGTCTTACTGTAGCTGGGCTGAGCACCGCATCTGTCTGATTGCCCTGACCAAGCTGTCCCAGTTTGTTTTCTCCAAAAGAGAAGACCGTACCATTTTCTGTAAGACAAAGCATAAGAGCACCATATTTGTAATTATAATTGCGGCAGTTATATGACAAATATTCTGCATTTTCAAGTTTGCCTACCTGTTAAAGCCATGGTGTGGTTTCTACCACAAGCAGCTGCTACAATCACTTCCTCCCCCAGGCCCTCGACTAGCTTCGGAGCCTCCAATCGTTTAGTGTCTCCATGACCCAGCTGCCCTTTTTCATTACGACCTGAGAAGGACCAGAAATTTGTATCTTTAGGTTTAGGCTTAACCCTATTGAGAATCTTTACGACGTGAGATGAGACTTTGCGCAGTGGTCACTCTCCCATCAATATAAGATACTGGTGAAACATTAAATGCAACTCTGCATGGGAATAAATGTTCTGACTTTTCAGAAGCTTATTGAAATATACCACAGCAAATGCATGCCGCACTACCATATTCAGCATATTGATAAAAAAAAATTGTCTCTTGAACAGAAAATCAATGGCTTCTGTAAATTCAGCTGTGCCATCACAGGAATAAATTGCACTTATGCTGGAACAAAATATATTACAATATATTAGAAAATCTATATTTCAAATTGTAATATAAAAATATTTTTAGATGGTAATTTATGATCATATAAAAATTTTATACAAAAAAAACAAAAACAACAAGTGTCTTTGGTGTCAGTAGGTTGCCAGCCATGTTACTCCTCAGGATGTGGTATTTATGAGGGTTTTATTATTATTAAAACAGGAAAGACTCATGTGGACACGTACCCCAGCTCCAGAGTTTGCCCTCTGTGGTGATGATGAGACTGTGAGCAGCACAAGGTCCAGACACCACACAGCTAACCTGGACATCATTGAGACATCCATAACGATGGGGGCCCCACAGATTCTGACCAAGGTTCCTGAAAGCAGCTGCAAAAACACAGACACGCATGAAAAGTGTATCAAAGATGAAGATTCTATAAATGACTACAACCCACACACTTCCTCTTTCTTATTTGAATCATGAAGTTGATTTTTGCACCTGGCCCACATGTTTTTAGTGTGAGATGCTGGCATCTTAAAAATTTCCCTAAACAATAGTTAAAACACGTTTTTTAATCTGTTGTGATAAAATTTTCAGAAAAAAAGTTCAATATTTAGTTGGAATCATATTTTATCTAGCTGATATATTTATTTTCACTTTGTTTTGTTTTCATGTAATAACACGGTCAGGTCTTTCTTGCCTGTGGCAGCAGTGATCAGAAACGGTGCTTAACATCTTCAAGAAAAATCCACGGTGCAAACTAAAGTGCAAATTAAATTCTGGTTTTCCAATGTCTCATTAAGAGATTAACGCAGATGACTCATCCAAGCAAAATGCTTTTAACGCCTTTAAAAATCATACTGTAACCCAGATTTCTCTGGCACACAAGTGATTATACCTTGCTGTTTTGGCACTTCTTTTCTGCCAATCAGGTCCCAGTTGGTGGCTCCAAAAACAAGCAACTGACCTTTGACTTTAGGAACCTCAAGTTTCTACACAACAGAAAAAGCAAGAAGTCCATTGACAATGCATTAATAGTTTTCAAACTGAGCTCCAGACAACCCTAGGGGGTTGGGGGTCCAAGTAAAAAAAATAAATAAATGTTATGACCTAATAGTTTTTTTTTTTAGGTTTAATCATCTGCATCAGTAATAGTAAATAATCTCAAAAAATATTTTAATACATTAAAAAAAAGCTTACTTTTAATAAAAAGGGGAAAGAAGTCTCCATACATATTTAATATAGTCATAATTTGGGCTCCTTGCCATCAAAAAGTCTAAAACCCTGCACTTTATCATATTATTGTGTGTGAATATGCTTAATATGTATATACAGTATAGATAGAAAAAAGCAAGAAGATCCAAAATATGTCCTTACAATCTTCTCCTTCACATCATCAGCCACAGTGACCGGCTGCAGACCGGCTTTAGCTGCAGGTTTCCCAGGTTTCTTTGTGTTTTCCTGTTCAAAGTCATCAAACTCATCGTCACTGCTAAACTCTCTGTCCTTTTTCTTTCCACCTCCTCTTTTTCTCTTCAGTCCACCGTTCCCAGACACATCTGTCACCTTCTTGCGTGGCATAGTTCAAAATCCTACAAATAAAAACAAAAAACTAGTAAGCGAACTGTTTGCTCTTCCGACTACAATTTGACAGAAAGAAGAATCAAACGAGCCGAAACACGGGAATGAAGACACAAAGTCAATGTGATTCATATCCCTCTGTTGGTTCAAATTCCCAATTATCTAACAGCAAAAGAAGCCTTAAGAAATCACACACACACGCTCTGCTTATTAGTAATGCCTCACAATTTCTTCACATTACAAAATATATAAATATGGAGCATTATGAAAACAGAGGTCTCGTGCTATGCTAACACACTAGCAGCGCTGTAACAAAAGAATCAGCAGCAACGCGTCTGTCTCCATTTGTTTCTTTGTTATGTTTTATAACGCAGCCGCCGGTTAGCCAACTAGCACCGCTCTGTTTTAACCAGACTAGTAACTAAACTACTCCATTACCCACGTGTTATATCTACCCCGTCCCGTAAAAACGGTGCATATCATCAACTTATGCCCCACGAAAAGTGCGTTTGAAAGACTTTAACGTTTACAGATGTGTATGATGCAGACGTAGCCGTGTTAGCATGCTACACTGCATTTGCATCCGAAGCCGCAATCATAAACATCGAGAATATCATAACTCACCTGAGTTAAACTTTCCCCTATCTACTTTAAATACAAATATCTAAAGTCACGGAATATAACCGCGTTGAGTTAAGTGGCGGTGGCTTGGTCTCTTTTGCTGGAAGATGCGATTGTTATATAAGTAGATTTCCTGATTCAGATGCTCTACTTATGTCTGTCCGTCTTCCTCGTTTTTTTTTTTTTGATTGATTCGGAACAAAAGACTCGCAGCCTCGCGATCAAACCACGTGGGTGCAGCGCACACTCAGGGCTTTATATCGCTCACATCTGGCTGAAGAGCTCGCGGAGTTTGTAGAATAAGATCTTGAAAGAAATGCACATTTAACGAAATTTCACAGCCATTTGTGTAGAAGTACACAGAGAAGTTTCTCTTACTTTAAAAAAATGTAGATTACCTGTGTTATTTGGAATGAAAGTGCTGAGGTCTTTTTTTCTTCTATTTGTACTATGTTAATTTAAGTCCCGATGTGTAATTAAATAACTCATGTAACTTTCATGGCATTGAGCGTGTAGTCCACAAAACAAAAACACCAGGATGGGATGCAGAGCTGAGCGAACTACAAATAGTCTTGTTAACTAGACTATATAGTGCCCTCTGCTGAGGTGGAGGACGTACTATGCATTGAAAACAACTTTCTCTACCATGGAGGAATTGAATGGCGACAAATCTGAATCGGATTGATATGCATCTATCCCTACATTCGACCACAACCCCTGCAATTCTTACATTCTTGCATAACTGTATCCCTTAAAATGAAAGAGATGTGTGGATGGAGTGTGCAAGGTTAGTGATTATAATAAGTCCCAGATAAACTAATCCAGTATGATGTTTCTGATTGCAGGTATATGTGCACATTAAATGTGGATTAAAGGAAATAAAATTCTTGAATTATGTCTGTATATAGCATGTGTACTTAAAAAGCTAACTGTTTGTTTAACTTGTTGTTACCCTTTGTTGCATGCTAAAAAACATGTTGCATGTAAACAATTTACTGTAACCAATACCTAAGGGCATTTAAATTGTGGTCTTCAAGCAAGCTGTTTTCTTCTAATAGTCTCAATTCTAATAGTCAGACACAATTTTCATGTAAAAGCTAAAATAATCTATATGCGAAGAGTTTATTTGCAAAAACAGATAACCTAATTTTAAAAACATTTAAACCAAATTATACAAAATTTTAATCATGTTTGTAATCAAATAATAGAAAAACAACATAAAATATATGTTGAATGAGGGAAAAATGTAAATAAAATATAACATATGATGCAATAACATGTTTTGCAAGTAACGTAATTGTTATGTGTTTAATTAATTTAATTTGCTTATTTTATTCCCTCTTAACATTACATCCTCTGTGTGTAATATGCTTTAATTTTGCCTGTTGAAATTACTACACAGTAGGAAAAAATAATTTAAAATAAGTATATTTTTTAATTAACTTCTTGTTCTTAATATCAGTACTGTCTATCTAGCTAGCATATTAATGCCTCTCTTTTTCCTTCTATCAATGTGTCTCCCCCCAGCAGCATGGAACTACTGAAAGACAAGTTCCTGTTCTGTGATTGGTGGGATTTACAGGCCTGATGGTCTGCCGTTGGCTGGCTGTTTCCTTGAGTATTTGCATACTGCAGGGAGGCTCTCTCCTGATGTACGGCAGGGGGAAGGAGTGAGTGCAAAGAAAGGAAAAAGGGAGGGACTGAGGGAAAAGAATAGAGGGAGAAGAGTTTTCATATTCGTGGGAGACGCTGTGTCAGTTAATGGACTGGGAGCCTCTGAACTTGTTCCTTCACTGGAAAAAAACATTTGAAATCAGCTCTTTACAGTTGCTGTGCTTTCTGAGGAAGATAACAGGGTTGTCATCAATGGTAGATTCACAGATGGCTGCACTGCGCAAAGATGGGAGCAGACATGACTATGGATTTATATTGATAGCTTGTGATCAATAAGGACAATATCAGAGGGGTGACATTTAAGGGATGTAAAGCCAGACTTGTGAGTAAGTCATTTTTTGCAAATAAAAGAAGCTAAACTGCTAGTGCTCATATTGTTTTACATATAAAAATCAGATAACCTCACTGGGGGGGGGTACGAGATCAAGCTGTAGATAGAAATCAAAACTCATCCACACTCTTTTGTTTGTGCATAATAATCTGACCACATAATGCCATCTGATTTGTTTACTGGTATTATTGCTTCATACGAAGGAAATTGTTTTGTTCTTTTGTGATAATGAAGATCCTTGGCTAATTATTTGATACTAGTAGGACTGATATTAGATATAAATATGGCCTCTAATTAAACAAGAACAGCTTTTTGGCGTTTTTGTTGCCATGATAAATGTAAATAGATTGATTGATCTGATAAATATTGATCTGAGAGGGAAATTTAAGAAGCCTGGTGGACAATAACATTGAATCAAAGCTACGTCTCACTTGATGGCAATAGTGAATGACTTTTACTAAGGTATACGTGTGACATTTAAAAGGACATCTGGATATCAATTTAGTGCTAAAGCTAATCTGAGAACAGATTCATGGTCTGTCCTTCAGCCTTACCATCCAGTGGTTTGAGATGAGCTGACTCACGTGGGATGACCATTTTGAATCAGACCGATGCTTTTGGTCATTTTTTTAACCATTGTTTAATCAACAAAATCTCATCTTCCTTCACTTTATCGGATCTGCTGTCTAATGGATTGATTAAATGTAAATTCACATAGCAAATCCAGGAAATGGAGAAAGACATCATTGTAAAGAGTGTCTGCGAAAAGAGCGACCATGGAGAGTTAATATGTGTGGAGGTCCAGATGCCTCTGTCTTTGTGCCTGTGTCCAAGGTGATGCCTCTGTTATTTATTTGAAAGGAGTTGCTGGGCCATTCACTGGGCCTGCAGCTCTTATACTATGTGCTTTACTCTAAACAATTCAACCTTGCTGCTTCTATTGAGGTGGGAAACATGCTATTTGCCTTTGTCTATTCACTGGCGTCAGCCTGGTCTTCCCCCTGCCTGTTTTTTCTAGTGAATAATTAAAGCACACTGACATACATCTGTTAGGTTATCTATCAAGAAATGAGATAAACTCTTTAAATGTACTTTGCGAAGTTAGGCAGTAACTTTTATCCAGTCAGTATGTGTTTTCTGGGAATCAAACTCATGGCTTTGGCATTATTAGTGCCACACGTTATGGGAGTGAAGATATCCAATGTGGTTAACAAATTGCTGATTCATTTTATTACAAATACTAGTACTGACTGATGTAACTAGACCTGTTCTGAAGTTTAGTTCTTTGCATCAGCCTCCGGTCATTCCTCTCGGTTGAATTGTGTTGTTCTGACACACGCTGAGAGTCTTTCCCAGTAAATGTGGGAGGAGATATTGTGCAAGGATTCAGCTGGTAAGGCAAGCCTGGATCTGCCACGCACTGTTGAGGAATTTAACATTTTCACCCAGTCTCCTTTAGTAACCTGTAATGTCCATGAACAATATGAGAAAAACTTTAATTTCAGCAAAAGTCATATTTCACTGATATCCAGGGGTGTGGTGTTAGTTGCATTGCAGTTTAAAGGTATTGTGTTTCAATCGATCATCCCGTGTGTGTTTAGGGACTTTGAGTTGAACATTTTAGAATACAGGTGTTGACACAAAGCTTTTCTCTTTTACAGGAGTGCAGATATGACTACATATTAACTTCATGGCATCTACACAGTCTCTTAACCCTCCTGAAAAAGGTTAGTACATGGATTATGCTGCTCATTGTTTTCTGGATGTGTTAGAATTAAAATTAATTAATAAATATCAGTTGATTAATTAAGAGAGAGAGAGGACCCATGCAGACCAAGTTATTTTAATAATATTTATATACTATTGTAGCATTTATTAATATTTTGAACTGTCTATTTTGTATTTGTAGGTTTAAATTAATTTAAATTAAGTTTTATGATAAGGTAAGGTTTGTTCAGGCGGTAAAATGCCACGTGGTACAATATATTTATGATATTAACAAATTTAAGACTTAAAAACTTTGAGAGTTTGAGTTTGAAAAAGTTTGAGTACATGCACATGTGACAGATAATTAAACTATAATAAATGCTTTATTCATCTTTTTAAAATTCTTAAAAATGGTAAGTTTTTCAATCCCATATGAAATCATCATGAATACATTACTATGTATTAGGAACTTATTAGGACGTGTTTTAAACTAGATTTTTAGCAGATTTTCTGTATCGTGTTCACTCTTATACGTCATTAACCCACATACTATGTTTTAAATTCAAATCCTTCAAGCCCAGTGGGGCTTAGTCATGATTTGCTAGTCCTGCCAAGATGCTTGAGGAGGTGCGTCATGTGACATCACACTGTTCACTGCACTCTCTGGTATAAACAAGGCCCAAACAAAGGGTAGCTGTGCATGACACATTAAGGTGCGCACTTTTTTAAACAAAGACAAACCATAATGACAGCGTACAAGCTGTTATTGATCCGTGCATGTCACCTGTTCTGGTATATTACACAACAGAACAGTGTGTAAAACTCTGAAACAGTTACCCAGTTGAGGGAATACAGCATTACCCTTTTAATCTTCAGAGAGCTTGTGAAACTGCTTGAGGGCTCGGCAGCGCTCAAGGTAACTGACCATATGCTGCAGCAGCAGAGCAATTCTTCCACCATATGCCACCTGCTCTTGACACACAACAATCCTGCAGCCATGGAGACTGCTTGCATGAGCCAGTCGCTTAAATTTCTAGTTTCACCCAAAATTCACCTGGCTGGGTCTAAGAGGTTTTCATACTTTTGCTGGGGAGAGGAGGATGAGGACAAGAGACATGGTAAACAAATGTTTTTTTTTTTGTTTTAGTGGTTGTTGAAGGAACTAAAGCGCCTGAGCGCTGCATGATTACTGACCTTTAGAGCCATTTTCAAGTCATGTGAGCTTATATTGACTTGAGTAAGCGATTTGTGTTATTTTACGAGGTAAATCTAGAAAAATAGGACGGAAGTTAAAACAGAGAAATTTCAAACATAGAAATGTGAGCATGGGAATGTCTGTTTTTTTTTTAACTGCTTGTTGTTACACTGTTGATTTGCACAACCCGGTTTCTTGGAGCAAGTGAAATCATTTATTGGTATGAAGTACTTTCAGTTGAGTATTCTCTATAGAGACCATATGGTCACATGTGTAATCCTGCTCATCACATGATCTGTTTTTCTCTATCCAGCACAGAAGAGACTGTAATCTCTATTACTGTGTTTTGGCTCCTTTGCCAATTGTAATGTTCCAACAACTGGTCAGAAATTGCCAAAAAGTGATGCAATGTTTTTTTCTGCTCCACTCAATTTTCTAGTTTACAGCAGGGGTTTTCAAAGTGTGGGGCACACCTCCCCAGGGGGCCGCCAGAGCGTGTGAGGGAAGGCGTGGGGGACTTTTTTCTATCAATTAAAAATATAATTATTGAGTTTAATTATTATGTATATTTAAATGGTTTTATTTAAATACTGAAAGTTAATAAGTCAAAAATATGAGAATCATTTTCACCTAAAAGGCCTTAGCTGTGTCGTGGCTTTGCTGCTGTTCCGCAAGCCTGCCAATATAGGTACATGCCTATAAATAAAAAGGAGTGCTTTATAAAACCCCCGATTTAAAGTCTTCAACTTCAGGGCTTAAACCCAGAAGATGATTAATTGTGGGTGGGTCGCGGGTAGATGAGATGATGCACATATTAACTACATACTCTGAAATATGAATGTTTAAAATGAAGTAACTACATTTTTGTGTGCGTTCGCCTGTTTGGGAAGTTGGTGACGGAGATGGCAGTGGTGCTTGCAGGTGAACGGCTGTACTGTGCTTAGTATGAGCGCTCAGACTGACCTGTGCCCTGTATTTCTGTTGAGTGAACCAGCCATGCCATTAATTATGAATATATCATATTTGCGCCATTGGGTAAATTGTGTAAAAAGGGAGGCCCACTGTCTGAAAACCCCTGGTTTACAGCCACAGTTACAGTATATACTTTCATAACTCTATTCATTTTGGATTCAGCTCACAACTCACTCACACTTGTGGTGCATGTAACAGATTGTTTTCATCTGTATTATTTTGTCCATCTGTTCGATGTTTGTGGTTTGTGTTATCAGAGGGAGGGAGTTTTGGCTTTTAGCTTGTTAGTATTGGATGTTTTTCCGAACAAATCTGATGACTCGCAAGGGTTTGTCTCCAATGTTATGGTCAAAACAGAATTTGAGCCTTTTCTTTGACTCAGTCTGGCAATATAACAGAATACAAATGTAGCTGCATAGATACAGAATGTGCACTGAAAAAGGACCTAATTTTTGTTTGTTGTGTTTATGCTTTAATGTGAAATTGCATTGTGCATGCTAATTCAGAATGGTTCATTGCAGTCAGTCCATAGCAGGCAGGTCCTATTGTGGATTAGTGCTTACACCGATAAACACAATGCTCATGAAATAAAATACAATAGATGTACAGGATTATTCTCTATTCTTAAAAGCTTTTTAGAAATATTAAGCACTGTGATTTGGTATGAGTGTTTGTTTAAGCACTGTGATAGCATGCTAAGCATTTGTATAAGCAATGTGACAGTGTTCTGACTGTTTGTCTAAGCACCATGATGGTGTTCTGGGTGTTTATATGAACACTGTGATGGTGTTCTGAGTGTCTGGTTAAGCACGGCAATGGTGTTTGAATGAGCACTGTGATGATGACGTTCTGACTGTTTGTATGAGCACTGTAATGGTGTTCTTAGTGTCTAAACACTGTGATTGTGTTAAAAAGGAGGAAAAATGGAAGTGTGGGAAAAGGAAATCTACGCTTTACCTGTTGTCTGACTTATATACTGCAGCTTATTGTTCTGAACTGCATAAACCGGGTGCGATCGTCAAAACTGAAAGAAAATTAGTTCCCGGTTGCAGACTATTTCAGATGACCAGTTCGATGGCTGCAGGTATTTAAGGGTGTTTTTTAAATAAAAACTTTTTCCAGCAAACTTGTAAAAACTCTTGTCTCCTTGCCGTTTTGCATTGTTTATGGACTGAGTTTTTTTTTATTGTCTTTGTGTTTCGTTTCATTTGTTATTTTGTTTTTCCCCAAGCTCTCAAATTATTTATTTATTTATTTGACTCTTGATTGAATGAGAGTGAAACTGTTTAAAAAGGACTGAACTGAACGAGAGAAATACCATTGTCTTCTAATGACTATTTTGCTGTATATCTTTTCTTTTTCTCTTTTCCCGAAATTGTATAAATAATGAGGAATTGAATACTGTAATTCTGATTTTTTTTATTTCTCTAAATAACATAATTTTTTTTATTTGGAAATCTACTGTGTTGAGTGGGTAAATTCTTTTTGTTTGATACCTTGAGCTGATCTGAGGACTAAAATTTCTTCTTAATAAAATACACTGTAAATATTTTTGATTTGACAGACTTTGTCTTGTCTGGTGCCCGAAAACTGTACAAAATTAATTAAACTCTCTTAGTTTGGTTTAACTTTGAGGTTGACACCGTTACATGGTGTTCTGAGTGTTTGTCTAAGCACTGTGATGGTGTTTTGACTGTTTGTATGAGCAATGTGATGGTGTTCTTAGTGTCTAAGCACTGTGATGGTGTTCTGAGTGTTTGTCTAAGCACTGTGATGGTGTTCTTAGTGTGCAAGCACTGTGGTGGTGTTCT
>JAUMHP010000080.1:8355444-8373580 GCA_032361065.1 Enteromius trimaculatus
CGCAAAGGAGCAACTGTATCTAAAGTGCTAGAAAAGAGAGAGTGTATGGTTTCTGTTGCATCATCAAGATTTTCTACTCACCCTCAAGTTGTTCCAAACCTGTATGAGTTTTGTTCTTATTTTGTTTAAAATTAAATAAAAAATTGTTTTTATTAAATAAAAAAAAAAAAAAATAATAAAATATATATATATATATATATATATATATATAAATATGGAACAAAATTGAGTAAAAAAATTATTTTTATTGGTGAACTATTCTTTTAATCACTGAAGTTCTGATAAATGATTATCAAATGATGTTTGCAGTTATTGTGCTTCAAATAAGATCTTATACCCAAAGTCAAGCCCAGTTAAAGTAGCATCCTATCCCTTTTTGTTATTTGTGCTTAGAATCCATCAAAGTTCTATTGGAAGTCTATTATTCTATGTAGTAGAGTTTATTAAATGTATTTAGAGGTTTCTGTTGACCCTCTAGGTCTCACTTCTCAAGGGAAATCTGTTCCTGAATCAGATGAAAATTCACACTCTGAACAGCTAAAGCAGAACTCAACTCCTCCTGCTCGCTCAGAGGTCATCTACGATGATGTGCCTTGTGAGAACATCACGCCACCAGATGCAGGTCAGTGTCTGACTGTGGGCGTCATCTGTCCTGGTCAGGAATGTCATCACCCGTAGGAAAATTCTCACTTGAGAGTTATTGAATATCTCAAATAATTCTTTAAGATAGCAGTGAGGTAAAATGGAGAGCATTTATTGATTTTCATATGTTTCGAATCTGTTCTTTACCACTGTATTGTGGTAAAATTAAGTTTCCTTCTCCGATTTTTCACAGTTGTTTACACGTATTTTAAATTATGAATTGAATAAAATTGGAACTGAATACAGTGCTGCTTGAAAATTTTTTAAATCTTTAGAATTTTCTATATTCCTGCATAAAACATCATCAGGTGCATCTTGTGAACTCAAATCAAATAAATGATACAATATTTTTACTTCCTTTTTTTAAATGTTTTTTTTTTTGAGAATAAACTCCAGTTTTTCATATCTGTGCATTGCAAAACTATGTGAATCTTCGGTGGATTCCTTTTATGAACTGCTTGCTTCAGCTCCTTTCACAACATTTCAAATGGATTGCAGGGATGGTTCACCCAAAAGTGAAAATTACCCCATGATTTACCCTCAAAGGATCCTAGATTTACATGATTTTCTTCTTACAGATGAATACAATCAAAAAATGTGCACGCTTTATAATGGCAGTAAATTATTTTTCAGTAGTCCAAAAGAAGTCAAATAAAGCACATCCATCAATCATAAAAAGTCAAAGTCAAATTTTTTATTATTTATATGCTACTTCTAATTCCTTACTGATGTTTTGTTTTGCTGTCTCCTCTGCAATTCGGCCTTTCGTCACGCTGCACCAAAAAAGAACCAAAAAAGTGCAGATGCTAATTAAGTGCAAAGTCTGATCAATAATTTTGCATTCAGTGCTACATACAGCATGGTTTATTTTCACACTATAGTAACTTGCCTGTACCAACCAACCCACGTACAGGATGATTCTACCTCATATCTTTTTTATCTTGATTATTTTTCAGAGGATGATGTTATCTACGAGGAGGTGCAGAGGTCTGGCGAGTCCGGACTGATAGACAACGGCTGGGGCTCCAGTGAGTTTGAGAGTTACGACGAGCAGTCAGACAGCGAGACCAAGCAGCCCACCCGCAATAAGGTACAAATACCCTGCCTGTTTATTATTAAAACTGTCTAAGTAAGTAAGAAAGTGAATTACACTACATTAGATTGTGCATTGTTAAATGCTAGTACTATATAATCGCTAAGAAAAGCCAAAACAAATATCAAAACAATGCTCTGTTCATGCTGCAGAGCATTATCTCAGCCAATGACGTGTTGTAGGACCAGGCTATTGAGTTGTGTGACCAGTGGCGTGTTTGAAACCTTTTTGAAGTCACTATTTATGCTAATTCTGTTCATTGACACTAGTAGAGCAGAAATGACACACTTCAACTTTAAAAAAGGAAAGGATTTTTTTGGCACTCGGTTTCTTTCGGTTCTCCTTCCTTGCCGGGTTTACTCTGTTCCTGTTCTCAGTTAATGTCTGTTGATGCATGCTGAGAGGATCAGGTCTTTATCCACAGATGTTACACATCATGCATGAAAACAGGTACAGAAAGCCTTAACTAGACTAACCAGACTAGGCCTAATGCAGTCTAAACTTGGATACTTCTGTTTAAGGAATAATTTGTGAGTAGTAGAGCTGTTTGATGTGTGAAGTTTTAGTGCGGTGAACCCGAGACAGACACTGTCTGAGGCTAAATCTCTGGTCTTCTTCACGCTGTTACATCTGTCTTCAGTTCCCTCTATTGTTGACCTTGATGTTATCGCTGTCTGTCTGTGTTTGTCACTCCCTCAATCTCATTGTTTTCCTCCTTCTCCCCTCTTTTTTGCCACCTTCCTTTATGCACTGATATATTTCAACCCCCACCCCCGTACTGCCTGTGGACATGGCTTTGCGGTAATGGATATAGATTTCCCCAGATGTACGACGTCTGAAGCAACGCTGCGTCCAGACCAGGCGTGAGCTAGCCATGCGGTTAGGGGCTCGAGATGTCAGCCAACTCAAACAAAACTATGACATTAAGGTACAATTATAGAGTGGTGGGTGTGTGGTTATCACTGATACTTGAGACGTGACAAAACGTATGAATGACTGTGCATATATTTTCTGTCATAGCTGTGATTTGTCTGCTCTATAAAGGAGATGTTTTGGATTTTAGATTTAATTACTTATTTTTTTTTTTTAGAATTTCCTCTATTTTAAGTCCTATAGTAATTAGTACCATCATTGCTTTTGCATTTAATACTTATGTGATATTGAAAATATATTTTAAGTAATATTTCTAAATACACTGCATTTTTTTAATACTTTTATTCAGTAGAGATGCTAAATCTTTTGCATGAATACATGTACTTTCTGTGAAATAATCCTGAAAAAAATATAAAGCTGTTTTCAGCATTGATGATAAAAATAAATATTTCTTGAGCACCACATCAGTATAGTAGAATGATTTCTGAATGATCACGTGACACTGAAGGCTGGAGTAATGATGCTGAAAATAAACGTTTTAGAGTATAATACAATAGAGAACAGTTGTTTTAACTTGTGGAAAGCAGTTTTAAATCTTACTGTTAAAATGTTTTTAATTTTGAGAATTGATGAAAATAGGAAACCTCTTTCAAAGACATGACAAGGAAAAATGCACATGGCTCTGCAGCATGTTTTGTCTCAGTTTTAAGGATCAGTGTTATATTACACCTTAGACTAAATTTAGATTATGTAGATTTGCAAGTAGCTAGTAGTTACAGTATTCCATCATGTTAATCATTGTACAATGGAGAGTAATTTTCGTACGGCGAAAATGAAACTGTGAAAATCACTGAGTGTTGCAACTGAGAAGAGAGGGACCTTGAGGTTTTGACCTGGTGCTGCTGAACACACTGATCCACAAACAGGAATTTATCTCTTCTCTTTTAGTTTTGCTGATTCATTTTGTCCCTTGCTGTCATCATATGCACTCAACCGATCTCTCTTTCCTCCCATAGGTTCAGCAACTCATGAAAGCAGCTAGGAATGGCACGAAAGATGGACTGGAAAAGACCAAAATAGCCATGATGCGAAAAGTGTCCTTCCTGAGTAAAAAAGACTGCGCAGGTTTGACTTTTTGACTCTCATTTCCTTTTTTAAGTTTCTGGTGTCTTTTTTTTTTTTAGCACCTGGTAGGTTACAGTACAGAAACGATGGTAGAGACTAGATGCCTCTTTGAATGTTTGGGTTATTCTGAGATAGCAAGTGGCATGTTATTACAGAGCTACAGAATAGTGTTTACCTAGAGGTAGAAGTCAGCCGAGATGGAAGCTATTGGAATAGTAGATGCCTGTGAGATTATGGGGTTTAACTGTGCTTTTGATTGTCAATGTGCAGATGACACAGAGGAAGATTCTGGATATCTGGATGTGACGGTATCTGAACTCAAACATCCACCACCTCAACTTTCTCCAATGCCAGAAGGGCTCAATAGCCAACAGGTGCGTGTTTGTATGTACTTAAGTGTAAATTGGCCTGCATTACTGCCAATATCATACGTGCCCTTCTCATTTATGACATATTTACATACACTACAATAAAAATATTTGTGGTCAGTAAGATTTGTATTATTTTTTTAGAAGATATAAATATGCAGGGAATCATTAAATTCATCAAAAGTGATGAAGTGATGACATTGTTATAAAAACAAAAATCAATACATGCTCTTCTTTATTTTGAAAACTTGCTATTAAGATTTTCAACGTCGATCATTGACCACCAAATCAGCGTGTTAGAATGATTTCTGAAGGATCATGTGACACTGAAGTCTGAAGTCACAGGCATCACAGGAAAAAATGTCTTAAATATTTTAAAACAGAAAACAGCTATGCTAAATTTTGTTATATTTCATTTTAATTTTACTGCATTTTTACTGCTGCCTTGCTAAGCATGAGAGAATAATAAGCTGCAATGTTTCTGTCGTTTAAGCTAATTGAGTTCAAATTCACAGGTTGTCAGGCGTCATATTCTTGGCTCTATCATCCAGAGTGAAAGAAGCTACTTGGACTCACTCAAGAGGATCCTGCTGGTCAGTGACACAATTCAAACATTGCATCTGACTGTAATTCTATATTAGGTTGCTGAATGATAACTTTATTAATAATGGAAGGAACAGAAATGTTTCTCAAATTTCTTAATGAAGTGTAAAGAAGGGCAAAATACAGAATATACTACAACAGGAAAAGTACCTTGTTAATAAAAATTGTCTAAGGGATTTTGCTGGTCTAACACAGTTTAAGCTGGTTAGCTTGCTGGTGTCTTAGCCTGACCGGCTGACAAATGTTCAAAGCCCCTCTAAAACTATTCAAGCTGACCATCTTTACCCTGCTGAAAAAGTTAATGTGCTCAAGAAGGTTAAGACCAAACAGAATATATGAATAATACACCCTTCTTTTATTGTGCTGTTATTCGTTATTTCTATTGTATTATATTAAACTGTCAAAACAATTTTTTTTGTTGTTGTTGTTTATTGAAATCAACAAAACCCAAGCTGAACATTCTGACCAGACTCACTCATACTTACATTTATATTTTAGGAATATAAGAAACCTTTGATGGAGGCGGAACCCCGGATCCTGAGCTTGAAGAAGATCCAGCCTGTTTTTTATAGACTGAAGGAGATCCTGCAGTGTCACTCCATGTTTCAGATTGCTCTGGCCTCCCGTGTAGCTGAATGGGATAACACTGAGAAAATCGGAGACCTTTTTGTTGCTTCAGTACGTCTCCTGTTGTTCTACTAAAACATTCAATTTGTGGTGTGTTTTACAGCTTCGTTTTTTTCTTTTTTTTGTTCATCGAGCTTTCATTTTTTACTTTGGCTGCAAAAACTTTACGATTTCATTGATTTGCCTCATTTTTTAAACTTGTTTTTGGTTTGAAACACTGCACAGTCGCATCCAGCTGATTTGTATGGACGCAAATCAAACCTTTTGTATTCCCCTTCACGTTAAGATGAAGATTTTTGCTCAAGGGTTGTCAGATTCACTTATCTAAGTCAGCTGGACTTTGCAATGCTCTGTATTTATAGCCTAACTTGACTCGCTTTCTTTTGTTTCTGTGATGAGAGATGCTTGCAGATGGAACATTGCAACATCCTGCAGTCAGCAGTTCTATTTAGAGTGTGCTAATTTCCTCTGCATCATGCAGACTGTGCTCTGCAGCTGAGCACATAGCATTAAAGACAGTTATGTCTTGCAAATAGTCCCTGCGTGTTGACAGACTGTAATATTAATACTACTAATATATACACTTTATCTTACATTAAAGTAATATGTACCATTTAGGGGAAAATAAGATGTAAAGATGTTTAGCTGCCCCAGTGACACCTTTGTAGCTTTATTTAAAAAGTGTGTAGATTACAGAGCGTTGGGTCTTACGTGGATGTTATGTTATGTCTGAATTGTGGATTGTTATGTCTGCCGTTGAATCATTGTTTTCATCTCCTCCAGTTTTCCAAGTCAATGGTGCTAGATGTGTACAGCGACTATGTCAACAACTTCACCAATGCTATGGCTCTTATCAAGAAAGCCTGTATGTCTAAGCCAGCGTTCCTGGAGTTTCTCAAGGTGAACTTCTCAAACGTTTTGCATGGGAAAGCTACCCTTGCATTTACACTTACGAGTATAAAGATCTAGTTCCATTTTAGTCCCTGTCTTTTCTGACCTGTTTTTATGTTGGATCGCAGAAGAAGCAGGCTGCCAGTACAGACAGAATCACTCTTTATGGCCTGATGGTCAAACCAATTCAGCGCTTTCCTCAGTTCATACTGCTCCTGCAGGTTAGTACTCTGAAAGCTTCAATCACACACACACACAAAGCTAGTGATGAATAAGAAATGTAACTATTTTCGACCGTTACAAATGGGGAAGTGATAGACAGTGCAAATGAAGCACATTATATTTACACACAACATGTGCTTACTATCAAAACCATGATACTGTGCTATACTGTTACTGTGCAGATAATGCTTAGATATGTAAACCTTAACCCTGATGAAATCCCTTGTGTGTGCTGATTACTTATATAAGACTTGCTTATTTTACTACAGAAGCAAAAGTCGAGTTCTGCAAGGATTTTTTTGTCATTAAATCAGTCTTATGTTCAATGACTTCATTTGCATGCAATCTCTGGGGTGCTGACGCTTTTACCGCAGGCTGTTTTTTTTTCTGGGAGATTTGAGTTCATACAGAGAGTGTACTATAGCATGATTGTTTAAGATGTGCAGTTAAAAATGAGCTGAAATAGCTAGATTAGATTGATTACAGAAATGCTGCCGTTAAATAGAATTAACAACCCTCTGTAAATATTAACTGAGAAAAGTAAAACTCAAAACTGGAAACTGGATTGTTATTTGTGTATATTATTGTGGCTTTGAGCTTGCCACAGGGGACCTTGCTTGCAGGGGACCTTGTAATAAGTGTACTGTAGGTCACTTTGCGTCGAAGCGTTGGCTAAATGGTAAATTAGGTAGTAATTACTGAATATATGCAGACATATCTGTCTGTGTTTTACAGGACATGCTGAAAAACACCCCTGTGGGGCATCAGGACAGGCTGCCGCTGCAGCTGGCCCTCACTGAGCTCGAGACTCTCGCCGAGAAGCTGAACGAGCAGAAACGGCTGGCCGAGCAGCTCGCTGAAATCCAACAGCTCACTCGCAGCGTCAGTGACCGTAACCTCAGTAAGGTCAGAGACCACCGCACTACAAACACACACGGGATACTTCAAAGCATTACCAACCCAAAAAACACAATGATTTGGCTTTACAAGAAAATTTGGCAGGCAGTGTGAAAGGACATGAGCTGTCAGTGTGATCAAAACTGCTATTTTCCACATTTCCTCTTTCTAGAAATAGCTTTGACAAAGATGGTGCCAGGGTGCCGGGATGTCAGTGAAAGTAATTTTAGTAGCAGCTATTAAAGATGCCATTATATCAACATTTTTGTGTTTTGTGGCTTTCATTTCGTGTCTGTTAGCTCTGAGGTCATCTATCTGCTGCTAGCACAAGCGTTCTCCTTCCTAAAAATATTGTATAAAGGCAAATACAGCAAATGTGAAAAGACAACATATTGTTTATACTGTCAAGACAAGAATGGATTAAAAGATTATCTAGATTTTTTACTTTTATTTATTAGATTATTTGTGGAGTATTTGCTTTAGATTTTTTATGTGTGTCTTTCTTTCCACTAGTAATCAATGTTTAAATATAAACTAGAAAGCAAACATTTTTCAGTTTAAATGTATAATTTTATTGTATTTTCATACTTTTTTGCAAATTCTTTTTATTCTCATACTGTATAAATATACCATTGTTTTACTCTAATTACTCTATATATCTGCAAATTATTTATTATTATTATTTATTATATATTTTTAATATATAAAAAATGATAATTTTTTTGGCTTATTTCTTTCTACCCACTCTTATATTATAAACCTGAAGACAGTCATTATAAATTCAAATTTATTTACATTTTATTTAGGTATAAATTTAAATAGAAAGCAGGATGAAAACCAGAGATGTCAAAATATTTGAAATTATTTTGACCTCACAACCTTAATACAAGCGGTTCCCAGAGACAGTTTAAGTTATCTTTTAAAAGATATACACACTAAAAATGAAACTTGGAGTTACAGTTCATTTAACTACAGTTAATTTAGAAATTACAGAAGGTTTAAGATCAACGTGTTTGTATTGAGTGGATTTATTTATTATAATTATTTAATAATGATATTAATATTAGTTATATTAATCATAAAAATAATAAAATATTAATTTATATAATCTTAATTCATCCCGTGACCCCTAGTGGGCCCCGGGCCCTTGGTTAAGAGCTAGAGCATTCACACTTTACATACAGTATATCTCACCTCTCAAATAAGCAGTTTTTGAATCTCCAAAGGTTGCATCACTCTAACCTCTCTATTTGTTCAGTTGCAAATGTGTTCAAGTCAAGGATGTTAGAGTGAGAATAGGAATGAAATTAAGATGATGGAGATCAATTAAAAAACAGTACTTCAAAGTCAAGAATCTAAACTGAGGAGCCCAGACATACAGGTGATGCAAGTGCTGTGTCATGGTGTGGATATTTTCATTTACTTTCTAAATCTGTTTTTTTTTTTTGTTTTCGACAGCAATTGAACTCGGATCAGAAGCAGCTGATTCTGTTCGAGACACTGATTGAGACCGTCTATGGCGAGAGAGGCCAAGTCCTCAAGTCTAAGGAGCGCAAGGTCTTCCTCCTGAATGACATGCTCGTCTGTGCAAACATCAATGTGAAGTAAGCCATCCTCTCATATGTGCACATGACAACTCTTGTCTTGTCCACCCAAAAATCACCCTAATTTAAAAAAAAAGAAGTTTAACAAAATGTTTGTGCTGCAATTTTATATAACGAACGTACCTGGTGACCTAGAGCTGTCAAGTTTAGAAAATGTCGACAAAAGGCACCATAAAAGTAGTTCATATGACTCATATGCTATATTTTAAGTCCACCAAAGCCATATAATAGCTTTGTGCTGAGAAAAAGACAAATTAAAGTTATCTTTCTCTGATAATGTCCTCCTCTGACTCATCTTTCAAATTTCATTCATGTTCAAATCTGGCGTGTCAAAACATGTCACATCAGGTTTGACATAATTTACAGTCATTAGTTTTCTGGTTTCGTAACAGATTTCAAATGCCAGATTTAAGTTTGTACATATGCATGCTTGCATATGTACATGTTTAAATTGCACAAATGAGGTTTGGGCGAGAGAGAATTTTCTGTGAATAATCTTCAATTAAAAACTGTCACATGGCTTCAGAAGAATTGTTATACTGTATACAGTAGTGCATGATTCATATGATCTACTTTTATGATACTTTAATGTCATCTTGTGTCTTCCTTTTGTGTTTAACTAAAGAGTGAAAGCTGTACTGTAAGTGCGAGTAAATGATGACACCCCTTTCATTTCAATTCTAATTAGCATAAAGTAATAAATGAATACAGTTAATTGCTACAGAAAATTAGAATTCATTTACTTGCTTATGATTTATGAATTAAGGCCATCTCCTTTTTTAACTCCCTCTCAACTGACACATAGATACATTGAAACGGGCATTGATAACATCTTTGAAGAGCCAAGGTAACATTCTCACATCTGCCAGGTTTTTCATTAATGACCACTGGGTCATGCTGTTTTCAAAGACTTCGGATCAGAATGATTTTACACTGGCTTCAAAGATCTGCTGCATTCTTCAATCTCATCGAACGGCTCTCAATGCAGTTCATTCAAAACAGAGGAATACATGAATAATAATTTCCTGAAATCACAGTAGGGGGTGTGAGGCTCTCTGGGAATCTTTAGGATCACAAAGCTCTAATTGCCTGTCTGATTCCTGGATCTCCGTCACTATCGTTCAGATGTCCTCTGATCATGTATTATTTGTAATTGTGAATCTGTTGTGCAATCATAAGATAATGCTTTTATATTTAATCAGGGGCCCACCAGACATCAGCAGCCTAGTCCCCATCGGTCCAAAATACGCAGTTAAATGGAGTGCCCCCCTGCTGCAAGTGCAAGTGGTGGAGGTGGGCCAGGAGACCCCGCAGCGTAAAGACAGCATCTACCAGCAGAGAGGAAGCAAGCGCCTGAGCTCCACCAACTCTCAAGGTTGCTCTTTTTAAAGAGTGTTCTTTTCATGTGGTTAGAGGAGCATAGATAAAATAATGAACTTGGTTTTTTGATGTAGTTGGTAAAACCACATCATATAGAATAGAAAAGTTATTTTAAAATGCAGTAATATTTTCAACAGTTTTTATTGTATTTTCAAATAATTGCAGCCTTAAACCTAAACTATATATCTATTTACAGCGGGGCAAAAAATTATTTAGTCAGCCACCAATTGCTCAAGTTCTCCCACTTTAAAAAGAGTAATTGTCATCATAAGTATACCCAAAAAATCCAGAATATTACATTGTAGAATTTTTAATGAATTAATTGGTAAATTCCTCTGTACAATATGTATTTGGTCATTTACAAATATGCAAGACCTGTAACTTCTTCTATAAGAGGCTCCTTCATAAACATATAAATACGCCTCATTGGCCACTGAGCCGTTGCTGCGATACATCAACATGCCCATCATCTTTATCTGGGCAAGATTGCTTTAATAACAAATGTTGGTGAATGGAGGAGCTGTGTTTTTTTTTTTTGGATCATATCACATTAACGTTTACATTAATCAGCCGATTTCAGTGGTTTGTGATATGCATTGACCTAAAAAATAACTCTGCCTCCAGTTATTTAGTCAGGCTGGGAAAATCAAAGCTCTCACTCAATTATTAATGTAGGCTAGTATAACTGTAATATATACATGTAATGTCATTTTAATGTACATCATTACATTAAAATTATGTACATTTTAATGTAATGATGTTAAATTAAGTTTTTTTCATTGCTTTCTCTGCCTTTAACCCGAACATTTTAGCCTTGTGCCTCGGGTCAGAACACTACTGTGGCCGAGAGAGCTCAACGCACTACTAACTTAAGAAGACACATGCAAACGATAACACATTAAGAAATCAGTTTGTCAACACAGGCGCACCACAAGCATGATGTTTTTTTAATGTGTTGTCGTTTTTGTCTGTTTGCATGTGTTTTCTTAAGTTGCAGCGCGTTTAGCTCTCTCAGCCACCATAGAACACAACTCATTCCCTTTGAAATACTGGGAGGAAAAATCTAATACACATTAAAGTACTAATAATTTTCCAACATTGAAAAAATGTTATGGAATCAGTGAATACAAATCAAACAGTGACAGTCTGCTAGTACTTGTTGTAGTAATGTAATAAAATACTGTACAACAGTACATTAACACAAGTGATATAATTACATGCACAATACCATATAAATGAATAACAATAGATAAATAACAGCAAATAGAATGTAATATCAAACATGGAATAATACAGAATAAATAATGAAGAATTAATAAAGTAGATTAAAAAGTAAATGAGATAATAGTGAAAAGGCTGTGGTAGTATCATTTCTTGGAAATGCTGGCTTTTGTGTTCCTGTTTGCAACTGTCTGAAAATGAAAAAATATATATAATCAGTCCAGAGTTTTATAATAATCTAGTGATCTTTGTAAATGAGTAGTAAAATCGAAGAGAGCTCCCTAATCCTGACAGTCTGACAATTTTCTTAAATTCGTACTATTTCTTTAGCGTTCTATTTTTATTTAAAAAATGTATAAATATATATTTATATATGTATAAAATATTTTTTATTTTTATTTTCAAATATTATTGTTGCATTGTTTTTAAGTAATATTTTTTTGTAACGATAAAAGTATTATCTTTACTTATTGTCAGAATTGTCATTAAATTTCGAGTTGAACATTATTAGATGTGATGTTTTCAAAATAGCTTCATTAAAAGAACTGGCTCGTAAGAGTCATTAATTGGTGTACACCAGTTTCATTGTTTGTATTATAGTGAAGGAAAACTGGCAGGAAACACTGCCTAATAATGTTTATATTCCATCTCCTTATAAATTGTTATATAGATTTTTACTGTTCTCCACCACCGGTAAACACAAGAAATTCCAATTTCCCACAGTTGTGCCAGCTATACCTTTAACAAATCATCTCATCTCAAATCATCTAATATCAGTGCTCAGTCCTCCTGCTGCATTCATCTTGTTCAGCAGACTTCAGGTTTCCTCAGGGCTCAGTGTTAAACCCAGCTCATACTCTCCAACAGGGGAAATATACACTGACAGTCAGAGGACACAACAAAGGGTCTAATTCCAGGATAAGATGAGCCGAAAGTCCTTGGGTGACTTTTTTTTCTTCTTTTCTTACATCAGAAAGTTCAACCGCTCCTCTACATCTTTCCTGCTGTGTTTGAGCTTTCAGCCTGATGCAAATACTGCACAGAATTACAATGTCAGTTGAGCTCCACCGTTCCATTGCAGGAGTTTGCTGGGGGCGTATTATTTCAGACCCAAAAGCTTTAATGTGAATATAATTACTGATTATCATGGAAATGTTATTTGTGCAGGAAAGCTGTTTCTGGGACCACCGCGTCTATATCAAGAACTGCAGGAGCTACAGCATGATCTTTCTGTGGTGGAGGAAGTCACGTTGTTGGTCGGGACCCTGCAGGGATCGTACCAGGTAAAGTCCTTAATCATCCAGAGCTTCGCAAGCCCTGATCAATTTCTAAATGCCACTGAATAATTTCCTTGCTATTAGGGGTGTACAAAGCTATGCATTTTCAGAGTAGAATTGCCTAAACAACTAGGTGCTCTTAAAAGGACAACATATCCAAAAATGACAATGCTGTCTTCATATACTGTTCACCCATTTCATGCCTTATATACATTGTGAAACACAAAAAAGATGTAAGAAAATACCAAACAAATCACTTTTCTGTATTTACAAAGTAAACAGAATTTTCATTTTTGGGTGAGCTATCCCTTTAAGGGATACCCAGACACTAAATCATTAATACTTTAATGACATTATTAAATATACGTTCACCTTAACTAATATCCAAGCTTCAGCTGTCAGTTATTTTAAATATAAGCGCTAAACATCTGCAATCTTCTATTGAACAAATCTTGTTCACACAAAAAATGGATTATGCATACTAACAGAAACATTGCTCACAGCGGGCGATTTGAAGTCCGACAGTAATTGTCTTGAAATGTATTGTTGAAGATGGCGGATTTGTAACAAAAGCTCTGCTGTGATAGCTGTAGCAACAGTGCTTTGAAGGGGGTGAATTTTGAGATGCAACTTCTCTGAGAGAGTTTACCGCACTGACAGTCTAACACACACTAAAGCCCAGCACGCTGTCAGTATGCTAACACACTCCAATGGAAGATTCCATTGTAAATAAATTCCTTTTGAAGCACGCATGCAATCAAAAACAACAAATCTGGAGAAAAGCTGGTCAACCTTATTGACCCATTCGTAGTCCCTATAGTGTGCGACAGCTTTCTCCATAGGGAAATGTTTTGTACTCTTGGTTCATTGCCTGTAATGCTTTAACATGCCTTTTTAAAAATCCTTGTGGGAAAAATGAACGGGGAAAAAACGCTTCCGGAACCAACCAAGCCCGGTGGCATTAATGCACTCTATTTTGTCACTTTCTCACTTTCTTTAACCTCTCCTTGTGCTAATTATGTTGCAAATGTCAAAAAGCAGGGCGCTAAGTGTGGTAACCATGCTTAGTCAGTCTGACAGCTGTCTCCAGTAAATGTGACTGTGTACATGTGTAGAATCTCAACACTACGGTGGGGCAGGACTGGTGCATGGCTCTTCAGAGGCTCATCCGCATCAAAGAGGACGCGATCCAGTGTGCCAACAAGTGCCGTCTTCGGCTGATGGTTCCTGGGAAGCCTGACAAGTGAGTGCCGACTACCCACTGATGCTAGTGGGCACAGGTTACACAAAATAGAGCTGTGCATTAAATTCCCCTTCTTATGTGGGTGGATGCGACAGTTACACTGACTGCAAAATAGTCATTCACTTCATCACACTTGTACCAGAAGGATTTAGATTTCTTGGATTTGTCTTGGACTTGTCTTGGACAGGCTCTTTGGAGCTACTCTATCAATCCACAGAGCCAAAAGTCTTTTGGAGGTTTAAACAGACTGAACAGCTTTTAAGATTTAAACAGTCTTAAACACTGATGGACCATAATGGATTATGGCAGTGGTCTTTGGTGGATAATGAGATGGAGCATAGACAGACACCCTGTTACACACAGCCTTTAATATGTTCTATTATTATTATTATTATTATTAACGTTGATGATAAGCTTCTTTAGCACCAAATCAGCGTATATGATCCTTACATGAATAAGATCTATTTTAAAATATATTACAATAGAAAAGTAATGTTAAATTGCAATGATATGTCAAATGTATCGTTTTTACTGTAATTAATACATTGTATTATACATTGTACAATACATTAAAGAAATGCTGCAAATTCATTATTGTACAGTTTACTTTATAGACTGTAGCGTGGGAAGCACAATAACAGCTTTGGTTGAAATGAATTCATTATTTCATGCGTATTTTCCTTTTTTTTTTTTATAATTATTTTGAGATCAAACAGTAATTGGCGGACCCCCTGCCGTATCATTGTGGACCCCCTGTTGAAGACCCTTGCTTTAAGCTGAATTGTGTTTTTTGTTGTTGCCATGTACTTTTTTCCCTTTAGCAGACACAAATTATTTTGACTCTTGGCACGAATAGAGCTGTACATACTAATTTTAGTCATGCGTGGAACTGAAAGAAGCTTTGTTTCCCTTGGATTTTGTTTGTGTTGAATCCCTCTTGGATTTTCACACTTTGTGCATGTGTGTGCATCCCTTGACAGGTCTGGCCGTCCAGTCAGTTTCACAGTGGTCTTCAGTACGCCCAGTCCAATTAGCAAAATCTCCTGGGTCAATCGCCTGCATCTGGCCAAAATCGCCCTGAGTAAGTGTGGGATCTCAAAATTGAGTAACAGATTGTTGACATGAATCTTTCACTTATTATTTTCATGGATTCATTTTCTCATGTGTATAAGAGCTTTGAGTTTTAGTGACAGTATTGTGCCTCGGGCTAAGCTTATTACCGTTTGTGTAGGAGAGGAGAACTTGCCTGGCTGGGTGTGCGTAGAGGATGATGAAAAGACTAAGCCTCCGTTCTGGTGCCCGTTACTGGCCTGCCGGTTGCATGTGTTTACCCCCAAAATGCAAGATCTTAAGGTAAGTAAGAGACAAGCCACCAATTTATATTTGTGTAAACTTAAGAAAGAAAACTATTCTGCCAGACATAGAAGTCATTTTATGTTGTTGTTCTTTTATGTGTTTTGCCAAAAACAATTGAAGCTCTGTTACCATTGTAAGTGAATCCAAAATGATCCAAAGTACAGCATTTTACAATTTTGACATGTTTTTACTGTTTAAAATAACGTTTTCCCAATTGTCAATTATTCCTGTCATATCAAAACTGAATTTTTTATCATCGTTACTGTTAAATAATCCTTCAGAAACCATTCTATTTTAATTTGTCTCACAAAAAACGATTATTATTTTTATTGTTTTGAAAACAGCTATATAAAATATTTGGGTATATGCATATTTCTTTAAACATTTATTTTTTTTCTCATATAATCTTTATTGATTTGCTTTTAGTACAGATTGAGATTAAATGGGAAAACATGTGAAGACTTTTTCTTAATTATCATCCGTTTCAGATTTTTCTTAAAAAGTAACAATATTAGGAGAAAACAGCTATTGAAATATCACTGCACACTCTTTACTGCACTCAAAAAAATGATTCATTGGATGAACTCAATTTGATTAAAGGCAGGATTTCCATCCAATAAATATGTGTAGCCCCAACTAAAATAAATTAATGCAATGAAATTTAATTGAGTTGGGTCAACTCAATTTGATCAAATATAGTTTTAATGAAAATAATACATTTTATGCTTGTTGAACTCAAACTAAACCATTTAACTGACAAATAAATTATTAAGAAGACTTCCTTATACACTGAAAAAACAGATGTTTTATTTACTTAACTTTAGGCATAGGCATAACAAGTTGGCTATTGTTATGCATAACATAAGATGGTTTTGATACATCAATGGCATGCCCAAAGTATTTTTGTTATTAAACCAGCCTTGATGCATGTTAGCAGCTCCCTAAGCACATGCTCTACACTTTACCACAATGGTAACCCCCCAAAAACACTAACATAGCAGAAGTTCTTTTAAATAAAAACATAAAAGAGCATTAAACATGAACAAGTCTCCTAGTTTTATCATCTTGATACAAATGCCAAAAATAACATTTTATTTCAAGATTTACTATCCTTATCCAGCCCTGCTCAAAGCATGATGGGAAGGGGAAATCCACTTCCTAGTAACACAATTAAAATCATTTATGTTCTTTGAAAATGAAAATATTGAGTTGAAACAAAAGAAAACTGTTTTAAGTCAGTTTAACACAATGCAGTTGTTTAAATAGGGAACCAAACATAATTGTGTTAAATGAAAATATATTTTTTTAAATTAACTGAACAGTGGAATCATTTTTTTTGAGTGTGTGCACTCCTGAAAGGACAACCTATGTGCAAGGTTTTTCCTGAAGCTGGAGGAAAAAACATTTCCTTTAGGTAGACAGTGTTTGGTCTCAGACTAGGCAGATTGTACTCGGATTTAGATTCAGACATTCATTGGTATGCATTTGGTAAACAACAATTCACAGCTTTTTGCTTGACTGACATGCTAAACTTTTATCTGCCCTATCAGTATTGCACAACTTGGTGGACTGGAAATCTTTCTAACATAGTATTTGCAATCAGACATGGTGTCTGAATCAAACACATGTTGCCTTACATTTACATAAAGCTTTGATCTTCCATTTTGTATGGCACTGCAATTCCATACCTCCAGGTCGGTGTGCGGCTTCACAACATCTGGTCAGTACTTTTGATCCACAGGAAAAAAAAATTTCCCAAGACCTTCTGCCACTCCAGTTTTGGTTATATTTATTGATGAGTTCTGTTCTTCCATTGGCTTTTTTTGCTTGTATAATACAGTTATGATTTGTTGTTGAAATACAGTTCTGTTAGTATCTCATATTCATTCTCAATGGGTGGCTTATTGATTTCTGTAGTGTATTTAATGTTTGTCACTCAGATACTGTTAGTCTTGCACAACCAGACCGTGAGACGGTTTGACCAACATGTCAAACAACCAATCACAATTTGTTTTGTTTAGCGTCACATTTCGGGCTGTGGAAATGTTACTACAATAACATAATTCTCAGAGGTATTTTAAAGATTCTATACCGCAAAATTTTAATATTTTTTTTTAATCCAGTTGATCCTGATAAGCACTACTTTACACAGTTAAAAACACTGCAGCTTTCATCTTTTATGAGTGAGTTTGGCGTCATGGTATCTTTGTTTCCAGGTGGAACGTTAAAGGACGTCTCTCAGAAATTCTGTATAATTTAATCAGTCCGACGATTGCTTTGAAAGTCCTGAAGTGTTTCCAGATAAGTGTGCATCAGACGATTTGCCAACGGTTAATCTAAAGCTAATACTAAGACACTAAGACAACATTGTTTTTGTCGGAATTGCAATAATGACTTGTTAATAGTCATAAAAGCATCAGCAGGAATGCGCTGTATGCCACAAACCAAGTTGTTCACAAGATGCCACCGTTGAAAAGTGTGTTTATGAATGTATGGATTTACCGTATAGCCCTTTAGATTAATTTGCTGTACATTTTGTTAATGTTATTTCTTTTTTTTTAAACAAAGATAAACAGCTGCAAAGGATATAATAGCTTAATAGGGAATAGCTTAAATGTAATACAGTGCTGTATCAATATAATTTATGACATTATCATGTTTTCTCAAGGTTTCAAAAAGTTCAGGTTCATTCATTTTCTGTATGTCTGATAAAA
>JAUMHP010000080.1:8384981-8404059 GCA_032361065.1 Enteromius trimaculatus
TATATATACTGTATAGAGAGAGAGAGAGAGCTAGAGAGAGAATATATATATATTTTTATGTAATCACAAATATAAAAAATATTATTATTGCATCTTACTGTTGTTACTGCTGTTACTGCTGTGTTATTTTGACTTCTGAAATTATCCATTTCCCAAACATTCTTAGTGGATTTAAATTGATTATTTTCTAATTTAAGCTTTTATGGTTTTCCTTAACATTTGGCATACTAGACGCTGATGTAATATTCCCATTCTCATATGCCCAAACAGACATTCATTAGGCAGTATATACACTGACATCGAATCATACCTTTTCTTGAGCACAACAGTCCACAGTGTTGGCCTAAACTTTGATGTTTAGCTTTGATTTTTTTTTGTCTCCTACCCTCTAAATCTACCCCTCTTGCTCTTGCTTTTTTAAATGCATTTTCATCATTGTTTTGTATCTTTTATGATTCACAGAGTTTTGAAGTTCATCCAGACCCCATGGTTAGTGTGACCCACATGGTGCGCGCTGGAGGAGGGGTGTGGATGGCGTTTTCAGAGGGATCATCCCTACGTCTGTTTCACACAGAAACATTGGAACACCTCCAAGAGATCAACATTTCAACACCCTCTGCATATTTGAGCCCTGGCAAGTCCAACGTGTGATTATGGTGCAGGATATGAATTCTGCAGGATAATATTTAGGCAAATAGGTCCTGAAAGTGGCATGGGCACAAAAATAAAATGTTTAAAACTGAATTAGTTGGTGGCAAAATAAAATACAATAAAATAATGACAATTTATTGAATTTTTTTCATAGGCCAAAAAACGGTATGTGTAACCAGCCTACTTATCTGTCAAGGACTCCTATGGGTGGGCACAGCTCAGGGCATTATTGTCACCCTACCGGTGCCCAGACTGGAGGGCATTCCCAAAATAACAGGTGAGCAACACTTGAAAAAAAAAAAACTGCATTTTAGCCTTCTTTGTGTTACCAAAACACAAACGCTCTCTCTTCCCACCAGGCAAAGGGATGACGTCACTTAATGCTCACAACGGCCCTGTTGAATTCTTGGTTGCCACCTCCAGCATTTTATCCCAAGATTTTCTAAAGCGGGATTCTGCCATGGAAGCTGCGGATGCAAGTAGTGCTGAAGATAAGGAGGTGACAAATTCCTCTCAAGAGTCCCTCCAGCAGGCGAATGGCTCTCCTCAGCTAGAAGCCAAAGCTAAAGGAGTGCTGCTGCAGTACCATCTCCGTTCTACCTCTCAGCTCCCAGGAAAACTCCTGTCGGCCCGGTCTGAAGAATCACCCGACTCCAGCCAGGACTCTCTGGAGCACACCCTAGAGGACGGTTCCATCTATGAACTGAGCGATGACCCTGAGGTTTGGGTCAGAGGGCCCGGGCCGTCGTCTAAGGAAGCGGCGCGTAGGGAGAAAGTGACTTCAGCTGCTGTTATATCCGGTGGAAAAGGGTACCGTCGACTCGCTAATTCGTCCAACTCCTCTGACTCCAGTGAGAACATGCTCATGGTCTGGCAGCTGCCCATTACCGTTTGAGGCAGGAGTGAAATCATGTGCTTCTTTTTTTTTTTTTGCAGTGATGGAGGATTGTTGGATCATTGAAGGACAAACAAAATGTAAGCCTGTATGGCTTATGAGGATTATTTATTCCACTTCTCCTCCAGAAGGTTTTGAAGGAATATTCCAGGTTCAGATAAATTTAAGCTGCAACAGCATTTGTGGCATAAGGCTGATTTGCACAAACAAATGTCCGTCTTCAAGAAAAAAGATCATGGTTACAGTGAGACCCTTACAATGGAAGTGCAAGGCAGCAGTTTATAAACTTAGTTTTAAGAGCATAGCAATGTTTAACATGATTTTAGTGAGGAAAAAAGTTAAAGAGTGCAGTGCCACACACCTTCTACCACTAAACTGACTTCATTTTGGATGATTTCCAAAAGTATTGTAGTTCAAATGATACACATTTTAAGAGAATAATTAATTTTTAATAACACATCTTTACAAATAAATCATAAACTGGCCCCAATCACATCTGTTGTAAATGCCTCAGTGTAAAAACCATTTCTAACCCTGGACCACAAAACCAGTCTTAAATCACACAGGCAAAAATACATTGTATGTGTCAAAATTATAGGATTAGAATATTAAGATCATGTTGCATTAAGATTTTTCGTAAATTTTCTACTGTAAGTATATCAAAGCTCATTTTTTGATTAGTAATGTACATTGCTTAATTTGCTTCAAGTACAACTTGAAAGGCGATTTTTCTCTATATTTAGTTTTTTTTTTTTTTGTGCCCTCAGATTTCAGGTCTTCAAACAGTTTCATCTCAGCCACATATTGTCCTATCCTAACAAATATACATCACTGGAAAACGTATTTTTGTTCAGCTTTCAAATGCAAAAATCCACCCTTAGGACTGGTTTTGCGGTCCAGGGTCACATACTTTCTTTTTTAGTATCTAAAAAGCAAAAAGTATCTACTATTTTGATTTTTAATACCCATGTCACAAATGCTTTTAAGGATGCCGAATATTCCTTTAAGTTGACAAACAACCGCACCATTCAATATTCATCTGTAATAATAATAATAGCATGTGCTCCATATAATGTATCACAATTTAATATGAAACAAAATTATTATTTTGTAAATTTCTCTAAATGAATGCACTTGATTATTATCCCATCTGCATGCGAGGAATCAGGGTAAGTGTTGTTGTTTTTTCAGATGTAATACAACCAGTAATCCTTAGTATGTATCTGAGTATTGACTGTGACCCAGTTCTTTCTTGTTTAAATGATAAAAGATATTTTTTTTATGCCGCACCACCAAAGCTGTGTGCACAGAAAAAGTAAGGTAGTTGAATATTCAGAATCGTTCTATTTAAATGCATTTTAATGTTATTTTAGTGTGAAATGTGATTAGGAGAAGCAAAGATTTCGGTGTAGGTACTTGTGTCTGATGGTTGTTCGCAGTGTCACTTTGTTAAAAAAAAATTAAATCATATTTACAACGATTGAAGTTTCTGCCATTTTCCCATTACTATTTCGTTTCATTTTAAAGCATTTCACTTGATTCTAAACTGACTGAACGTTAAATGGTTTTGAAATAGCATTGTGTGAAGACCTGCTGTAAATTAATAGTGCAGAGTAATATTTTATGTTGAATCTCAGCATATTTTCAGCCTTTTATCTCTGGGCAGCCACTGCCAGTTCTCACAGTAAACATATCAGCAAACGCAGTATGGCGCAGCTCAGGCAGCGGTTAATATATGCACGTTGTGACACCATTGCTACGTGAAGAGGATGCCAAATCACGTCTCTGGCAGACGTGAAGTAAAACTGACCTGTCAGGATTCAAAGGAGCTGTCTAACAGCCACTCATCTTTCTCATAGTATACATTTTTGCTCATTCCATCTAATAGTTTTGTACTACTCCTGTTGTGTTTTTCAACTAAATGACGTGATGCATATAATTCATTCTCAAATGCATCACGCTTTGGTTGACTTTGAGCATGGTGTTTTTTTCTATATGACAGTAAATTACTTTTCTGTTGTCATTGGTAAGGAGCCTCGTTTAGTTTGAGGAGCTGTTAACTATGCTTACATCAAAGGCTGCTAATTAGAGAGATTTGATTGCTTTGTGTCTAGTGGGAAATCAAGAACCTCATTATTGCTAATTGAAGGACTTGATCAAGATAATGCTCCTCTTTTGTAAAACTTAAATAGAAGCACAATACTCATATACCTCTGTGACTATAGAAGTGCAAAGAACTTTACTTATAATACAATGTGTGTTGACTGAAGATGTGCTATAAAGAAAACAAATCCTCTTACATTTATGGTAAAAAAAAAAAAAAAAAGTAAATTGCTATGTATTTACATTGCAATAATTTTTGATAACATGAAAACAACATATATGCAACATTAAATTAAAATAATTACAATTCTGTCACAATTTTTATTGTATAGCTACTATATTTCATGACCTAAAATACTTTAACCTTTTTATTTTAATGATTCTTAATGTAAGCAATTAACAAGTTTTTTCTGAAGCGTTTTTTCGTAACTTTTTTACATTTCGATCTCTAACTGTTTTATACCGTGGCTTGTGCTTCACTTCTAAGTCTGAATATACAGTAAAAGAAAAGAAAAGAAAAAAAGAGAAACTGCTGAGAGAGAGAGAGAGATGAAAAATAACACAGTTTCTCTGGAAAAATGACTCACCTGCTTCTCTATGATCACAATACACAATACTGAGGGGTCTCTAAATGTCATGTACCCTTTTATAATGTGTATTTGAGTGCCAAAACTGACAATCCATTTGGCTTCCTACAGCAATATAGCCTACTGTGCATAATCCTTGTATTTTAGCAAACTAATTTATTCATAATTTAAAAAATTCCCTGTTAATAGCTTAAAATACAATTGTACAGTTAACACAAAGTCGTTTTTTGTACTAACCCTAATATGTAAATAACGTTGCATTAAGTGTTTTTTCCCTGGCAGTCATTTGTTGAGATTGCTCGCGGTTTCTGTATGCGTGTGTGTGTGTGGGAGAGAGAGAGCGCGCGCGCCAGTGAGTATGAGAGTTAATGACTGCGCGCGCACGAAAGAATGAATTCATTCAAATCTGTTGCTCTGGTGAATCTCCGCCCGACGGAGCCCACAGAGATGCTTCTGCTGCTCCCTTAGAAGGACACCATGAGAAATCACAGACAGAATCGCGACGAGTTACTCAATATTTCAGCTTTGTACGGGGGGTGACATTAGAATAATATTAAGATGGAATACTGACTCTTGCGGCATTGAGTGATATTTAAACAACGCAAAAGAGATGAGTATAATTACTTTATCTTTGCTCCTGTGTGCTGACCTACTGGATTTCGTTATAGGTAAGTTTTACTTGAATTATGTATGATCTTAAGCAGTTGGCTGATATTGTATTGATATTGATATTGGCGGTATGTTGTATTGATATTTTCTGAGCACTTTAAGAGTCACGCTTTGGACAAAATGTATAGTCTATGTCTTTAGGCTACTTTATTTTTACTGTACGTTTTGGTATAGGCTATTAATACCAATCCGCCCAAAGCACATATGCACTATATATTTACAACCTCGGGCTATTATATTCCATACTATATGAACGCAGTACTGATTGAATGAATTTTAGATTAAGGCTTGTCCTTTAAACTCAGGTGCACTTGTTTAATGATTTTGATGGGTGGTTATTTTGAGGATAAAGCTTAATCTTTTGTCCTGACCCAGTTTTATGAGGGGTTATCTGCATTCTGAAATAATTAAAGGTCATTGATTGCAGAACAGAAGTGCAGCAGGGATATCTACAGTTAAGAGCAAGCAAATATATAATATTATGTAATGAGTATTTTTCATTTGAGGGTGAGTAGAGTTCTTTTTTCCTTTTATATGCACGTATAAGAGAGATAGAACGTTTGTTCTTGACATAAATCAGTAATCGTAGCCATCCAACTCTTTACTGTAACTCAATAATGCTGCCTAGCTTCATGTCATGTCTCATTCCCTTCAGTCGAGCACTTAATGTCACCGGCCAGATCATATTAGAGGTCCAGAAGCTTTAAGAAATGCATCATTAGCAGTGTTTCCTTATTTGTAATCATGTGATTTAAGCCATATGTGTTTTATTTTAGTTCTCCAAGTCTACAACAGATATCAGTTTCTCCACTGATTTATCGTATTCACAGATAGCACTTCTTGTGAGCACACTAGACATCTTTAATACACTCTAACCTTTGATATGCTTTTATGCATGTTTATATAATCAAACAGATTACTGAAATCATCACTGTGGCCCAACTAATCCTTACACATCACCATTAACATTTCTAACCAACTCTGACATTTGACCAGAGATTGGCTTTCAGTGGTTTTCACGATTATTGGAGTCTATAAAAGGTGCTTATGTGGTGTGGGACTGTCATAAACCCTCAAAATTGATATGGTCTCTCCACTCGCTAAGCCTCCTAAAGGACACTGTGCAGCATTTGCTCGGCATGAAGAAGTGTGCACTTGAGGGTCACAGGACATTCCCAGTGTCCTGTGCTGCAAGTGGGACAGCCTACAGAATTACTTGGTTGATGGAGAAAATACCATGGATTAGGGAAAGAAGAAAAAACGCACACACGCACTGAAAAAAAAATAATCCATTCACTGACGTCACATTTAAAAAAGCCAATACGGTGGAGCAGTGGGATTTTGTAGGTCAGTGAATTTGTGACAGATTATAGGCCGATTGCCTCCCACTCTGGTGCCTGTGCTCGGTACGTGGCGACTGTTTCTATGGAACTGCAGCACTCAGCAAGACACGGCTGCTTTTCATGGTTGTTTAAGATATGAAGGCATTCTGTCTGCTTGATGGTAAAAATTTGAGTAACAATTGTAAACTAAGTCCTTTCACTTTATCAGACAGGGACACAGCTCTGGCAGCGATGGCTGGAAGACTCAGAAGAGATGAAATATAGCTTTAGATCTTGAAGCATCAAACAACACAAAGAATCCATCTTTGTGACAGCCATTATGATATACTGTAATACACAGAACAATGGGTGTTTGGCTTATAGTCTATTTAGCTTTGTTTTGTTTTGTTTCACTTGCTTCTTTTGATTTTTTTTTATTTTGTTTGATTACGCAGTATTTATTGTGGATATTACATTGCTTTGTTTTTTTAAATGTATTAATTTTTCAGCTTTGCTTTACCTTATTTCAATTTAATAATGTTTTTTAAATAAGCTTTTTTACTTGCTTCTTTTAACTTAACTTTTTTTTTACTTTAGAGTTAGAAATGCTTTTTATAGCTTTGCTCCTATTGTTTAGTTTTGAGGTTTATTACCCTTTTTTTAGCTTTGTTTCTTTCCTTTTTGTTTAACTTTGTATATTTATAGTGTGTTTTGCTTTGCTTGTTTGCATTTTTGCTTAGTTTTAATTTGTTATTTTTATTATTTTACTTTTATTTTTTGTTGTGATTAATTTTATGTTTTGTTTTATTTGATTTTACTTTGTTTCTTTAACTTAAGATTTTCTTAAATCTCTTGAAATTAAAATAATTTATACATAATTTAATGTAAAGACGTGCAATATTTCAATACCTAACAGGCATAAGAGTCTGTTGTTTTGAAGGTTTTTTTATTATATATGTATATATATATATATATTACCATGTTTACTTTTTTAATCATAATAAGTAAGAGTAAATCAATGCAAAGAATAAAAAAACTGAAGTTAGGAAGATTGCCTGCAATATAGATATTGATTTCAGGTCAGTTTTTCTGAATCAGTGCCATTACAAGCAGAGTTTGTTAAACAATGTATAATCAAGGATACACGTCACATATGTGCTGATTAAACCTGTTATTTATTTTTTTATTTAATTTTATATGTTTATTTTTATAGAGTAATTTACTCTATTTTTTGGTTCTATTCAGTTTTTTGCTTATTCTTCTTATTCTGCTGTTTTCTTTTGCTTTAGTATATTTAATATAATATAATATAATTTAATATAAACATTGTTTTAAGAATGGATAATCAGGTATACCTGTCAGGTACATGCTGATGAAAGACTTATTTCTTGCTGTGAGGAGATTAATAATGAATGAAACATAGCACAGAGACATCTTCTTGCAAACTTCTCAAAACACCCATTAATATTAGTTTTTGCAATCATGCTTTTTGATCTGAAACGTTCCCAACTTGGATCAAGAGCTCATTATATGCTATAATTTCACTGTCATTGCGGTATGACCTCTCTTGGGGGAGGTTTATATTGCGTTCTTCAAAAGCACTCCGTTTTGCTAACTTATGACTTAATGATTTCAGAAATGAGGAAAGCACTGTAATTTTGCTAGGACTCGTTGCTGGTAATTTAAATAGGATTTTAAAGGAGGGCTGTGCAATTTGAGGATGTAATATAGCATTCAGAAAGTGACACTGCTATCTTTTTCCAGGTTATTTAACAGTCACCATTGAGCCTCTCCCTCCTGTGGTTATGGGGGACACAGTGACTTTGAAGTGCAATTTCAGGACGGATGGGAACTTACGAGAGATTGTGTGGTTTCGGGTAAGCGGGGTCCGAGTTTCATCTTTTCATGTGATACACCTTTTATTTCAGCATCCTGGAAAAAAAAATAATCACTTGTTTTTCAGTGTGCTAGTTTTTGTGCCTTTTCTAACTCTTTTAGGTTGCCGTTCTGTTGGCAAACTGACGTTGTGAGATCAGGAGCTGTCAAAAATATGAAAATATATTCAGGATTAAGAGTGAACGGCTCAGTGATTTTAGGACAAGCTGTTTTCATTTTGTCGTCACACAGTGACATAAGTGTGGCAGGTTTGATGAGCCAATGGATAAAATATTCAATTAAACAGATCAGTATGCCAATACATTTCCATGACATTTTTAAAAAAGACTTGTTTACAATATATCACGTTTATTTCATTACTTAAAAAATCATAAAATATTTTTGCCTTTCTGCATCTATCCCCCTCAACTAGAAATCATACAAAGGTCACATTCTAATAGGGGTCCCAAAAGCTATTAAAAATGCATAGATGACAAAACATCAAACCATTTTGTTTTGTTAAAATTAAGCCATTGACACCAACTGGTTAAATTTTATACTTTGCTTTAAATTTAAATTTGCCTGCCAGGTGCAACCGTAAATGTAGTTATAATGGATCTTGTTCAAAAAACACTTTGGCATCAATTTGTTAAAAATGTTTTAGAAAAATGAATCTATTTCTGAACTTACAAGAGCTTGCCCCATAGATCAGTCAGTTGCTTTAATGCTGAAGTTGTCATACACAATGAAATTAATACGTTTTTAAGCATGATTTAGCCGTACACAGTCAAGCATTTACTTCTAAGTACTGCAAATTTGTTTCTCTCAACTTTCTTTTAGCTAGTACATGATAGTATATTATAATTGTTTTCAAAGGTGACGGAAGGTGGAACATCAAAACAGAAAATTTTCACCTACGACGCCATGTACAACACCAATTTTTCTCACATGGAGGACTTTCGCAGACGAGAGGACCTTGTTTACCAGTCAACTGTCAGGTTATAGTTATATCCAGCAGAGCACAGTTTATAGAGGATATTATTTGGCTTTCCTCTCGGCACGCACAGTGCTATTTTTATGACTGCTGTTATGTGTTTAGACAGATTGTTCCTCACTGTTCTCAGGCTCCCTGAGGTTCAGATGGAAGATGATGGACCATATGAATGCCATGTGGGGATCTATGACAGGGCGTCTAGAGAGAAGGTGGTCTTGGCATCTGGGAGTATCACTCTTAATGTCATGTGTAGGTTCTAGTTATAAACCATCACACACACATACATTTTTACATTGTGGCATTGTATGTGGTCAAAATAATGTAGTGATTTGCTTTAGTATCTGGTCTGGGTCAACAAAATCCATTATATTTTGTTATTAACTGCTATAGTTCTTCTAAAAATCATGTTCTTTCAAATCTTTCTTTTGAGCACATGAAAGAATGGCTTTAAGCCCAACTGCTGACATTCATTGTATGGACAAAAATATCTTCATCATATTCAATATAATAACAATGTGTGTGTATTTTTGGTATCACAGCCAGGACAATATTTTAAATTCTCAGTCTCTTTCTTAATTGCTTGTGCAAGTGCCTACATGCCCATAAAGTCTGGGAATATTCAGCAGGGTATTCATGCAATTTCCGTTTGCATGCACTTGTAAATGAGTATATTTCGCTACGGATGTAATACGCCATGACGTGTAAGTGAGATACGAGCTAGAGTACATTTAATGGCAGCTAAGAAATCATGAGAAAGATTTCACATGGCTTACTGACTTAAAACAAACAAGAGATTTTGCTATTGAGATATAAATCGTGCATACTAATGCACGTTGCTTATAAACTGAAAGCTCATTAAATGAGGATCTCCTGGTCTGAAGCACAAAAGTGCCCTTGAGGAAAAGATACTAATAATTGCTTTGAATGCTGTACTGTCATCTCCGCTTATCTCTTTGGATTTGCTGGTGTAAAGCTATCGATTTATAAGGAGTTTTCAATGTCTTTGTTTTTCTCAGCTCCACCAAAATCAATATCTGTTGAAGCAGCGAATCAGCCAGCTCGGTTCAGCCGCTACGAGGCTCAAAATTTCACGCTTGTTTGCATTGTAACTGGAGGAAAACCTGCCCCCGTGGTTAGTAAAAGAATTAAAAACAAGTTCTAAATTAAAGCCTAAATAAAGACGGACATGTACAAAGCAGAGGTTATTTAAATGGAAATGTGTTTCTTTGTAGTTTAGTTGTAACTTTTCGTAATTATGTCGCTCAGGTGTACTTCAAGAGGGATGGAGAACTTATTGAAGTCCATCCTTTTGCGTCTGCTGAGAAAGTGGAAAACAGAGGCTTGCTCGCTGCCTTGGATAACCAGCCGCTTATCAGTCGAGAACTGGATGATACAAAAGTGCAGAAGTCTCTTTCTTTCCTGGGCCCTTACAGCGAGCCGGTGCGTCTGGATAAGGACCGGCCCCAGCGCAGCTACACGTCTGGGGCCCCAAGTCAGGAGGAAGCCAGTCCCACCACAGAGGTCATCCCAGAGACTGTGATCAGTCGGGAGTTTCCCCGCTGGGTGCTGAGCTCAAGCCCGATGTATTATTTCAATCATACACAGTCTGAGCTTCATGACGGTACTTTGGAGGTCCAAGCTACACTGACCTGGCACTTGAACCCACAGCTGGACAATGAGGCTCTGTTTACCTGTGAAGTCAAGCACCCTGCTCTTTCAATGCCCATGAAGGCAGAGGTTACGCTCTGTGAGTGACACTTGATATATAATACAGTTACTAAGGGGGTCTAAAGGCCTGTTCGCACCGAGGTCGATAAGTATAACGATAACGTTCTAAAAACCGCACCACAGCTATAATGATAAAGACACTGAGAAACAATATCATTGGAATAAAATGATTTTTCCAGCAACAGACAATTTTGTCCGCTAGTGTGAACAAAATAGTAATGTAGTTATCTTTAGAGTTATTGTTCTTGGTGTGAATGGGCCTTATGTTTATTAGGGTCTCACAACATAGTTTTTTATTTAATATTTTAACTATGTTTTCTCCTTTTCCCTGTTTTTTACATTCAGATTACCATCTAAAACAACTAAAGCAAACTGCAAAATGAAATTTAATTTATATCATTTCATTATAAAATTCATAAAAAAAATTCTGATACTTTAATTGATATAAAATTATTTATATTTCTTTTTGGTCTTTCTGTTATATGTATATATGTATAAGAATTTATTCTTTAATACTTTTACCAAATTAGATTAAACCTTACTGACTGTTTAAACAGGGTATAACAACTTTAAAAAATGGGAATAATTTGATAACTTTTGTACATTACACTCAAAAATGACCAGCATATTTGACAAATATTGTATTTCTTTTGATTGAAGCTTATGCACTTTGTCAAAATGATCTACACTTAACAGTCAGTTCCAAGAAGTAATACAAAACTTGTGTTTGTGTGTGTGTATATGTATATGTGGAAGACCTTGACTCTGTATCTTCTGACATAATGACAACACTTTTACTTCTCACTGTTTACAAGCTGCTCCAAAAGGCCCGAAACTCTCTGTGGCACCAAGCAGAGCGCAAGTGGGAGACACGGTTCGCATCAAAGTGGAAGGATTCCAAATGGGGCCCAAAGCGGTACAATCTTTGAAAACAAGAAACGTTTGTAATATATAAAGTGGTGCAAAATAATTATTTGCTCAGAATGCAACTTAGTGCCGCTATTCATATATTTTTTTTTTTGTCTAAAGCAGAATATGCCTACTCTAATTTGCTCGGCAACAGCAATGGCTAACGTTCTATGTTATAAAGCCTACCAATGTCTTCTGGAAATGTTAATCTAAATAATTAACTTGCTTTTGATGATTTATAGTGAACCTTAAATGTCTTTGAGAGCTTTTTTTGAAAACTGTTTAAAATTCTCTTCAAGTACAAAATATATGAGCAAACGGATACTGCCAGCGGTGTTTAGTAATGTATATAAATGATTAAAACAGTCTCCCTAGCAACTCTGAAATATTTTAGCTTTGTTTGTAATGTTTCATACTCGCAGGGCGAAAAATATAAACTATATGCTCTGCAGGGTATAACCATGCTCAGTGTTTAAGCGTTTAATGAATATTTGAGTTTTCTCTTTGTGCTACAGAATAAAGTGTTTCCAGAGCCTCTGTTCACATGGACACGTGTGGGAGGACCTCTGCTGGATGGAAGTGAAGAGAGATTTGGGAAAATACTGGTTCTGGAGAGAGTCCCAGCTGAGCTCAACGGATCCATGTATCGATGCACGGTCCAAAACCCATTGGGATCTACCAACACTCACACACGCCTCATAGTATTTGGTCAGTATACTAGAAGATGCATCACACATAATTCAAGTGGTCTGTAGCCAACACTCAGATGCCTCATACTGTTCGGTTTCTACCTAAGATGTGTCTGCTTCACAATGCTGGACCCACATCTGACGCTCAGAGCGACTTGTCTTTATCCAGCACTCGCATGCATTAAAATCTTTAGACCATTTCCAAACATCCTTATTTCTCACAGTATTTTGTTTGTACTCAGTAATTAAATGCCCCATGCTGTTTAGTCAGATATAATCGCAGTAAGCTATTTATTTTCAAAAGACATCACAATGTTTGATCAGTAGGCAAGAAAAAACAACAACTACAACTGTGCGCACATAGTGTATGGTACGTTTCTGATACCAGCATGCATAACCATTTATGGACTTAAAGTTGCACTCAGTAATATGTTTTATTTTTTAAAGTGTTTTACACTAAGTGCAGATAGCCCACCTTGCTGGTAGAAGCTATTTATGCTAACTCTGCCCCGCCAACGGGCGATTGGGACAGTCAACACTACAAAAAACACATCGGAGAGACATTTATTTTAAATAAAAATGAAGGACATAATCCAAAAGTTGAAAATAAAGGAATGGGTAGGGTTAAGGTACAGTATGTGTCCCAATAAGGTGGGAATCCATTTAATAATTTGAATTAAAACGATCATTTACACTCAACACGTTATTATTGCGTAATTTTTTATAATGTATTACAGTACTGAGGTGCTGATAATTGACACTACTTTCAATAAGTAGTAGTATTTAACAGCATATAGATTCTATTTACACTGTTTAAATAGCATATCGCTAAAAATGCTGCTGTTTTCATTTAGTGTAAATAGAATTAATTGCTATTTGCATTAGTGTAAATAGCATCCATCTCTATTTGTACTTAGTGTAAATATCATCAATTCCCAAGAAAATATGCTAGCTTCACTTAATCTAATAGCATATATTAGTCTACAATAAAACAATTAAGTGCTAAAATGCTTACTTGGGGTTTGGTTTTGCCCTTTGGCACTATGGCTGAAAGCAAATAGTGCAATATCAGTATCACCGACACCGCTACGTGACTGTAAAGATCCATGATGACCAGAATATCAGCACGTTCAACATAACCAAACTATCGAGTGCACCTTTAAGGTTACATCTTGCTATGCTTTTTTCTATGTGTTACGTTTTTATTAATAGCTTTTAGCCTACGGTTTAACTTAAGTTCACTATTTTTTTTTTTAACAGAAAATCCCAGGATCAAGAAGGAGACTACACGTCTGAACTGTAAGGCACAAAAACATCCTACACACGACATATCCAACAATATTGCAGATAAACTCTCACCGTGACTGTTAAATAATTTTCAGTTGGCGATTCTGCTGGAGACATGCTTGGGCCCTCACTGATGCTGCTGCTGTTGTTATTGACTCTGGAGTTAACATGAGCACTATGGGATGCGCTTTCCGTTAGTACCCTCTCTGATACTCTGTCAGCTCCTCTGCCATCTCTTTCGCTGTCCAGCAGCTACGCTATAATCCAGGACTGAGATTGCTGCAGAGAAATATGTGCTCAGAATGAGAACGATAAGCTCAACCCTCCCTGACCACCCCAGCCATGTGACAACGGTTCAGCTCAGTTTGTTCCGCACCTGTTTTGTCACAATACAGTGACATATTCATGCTTTGACTTCATGTTCTACATTGTATTTGTGCACAGCTGTGTTGCAGAAAAGGATTAGAGTGAAGTGGAATGGGACGGCCCACGTAGCCTACAGATAATCCTGGACATACATTACAGCTTTCATCATTCTAAACAGCTTATTGTAATGTCATTTCATTAATGTTGTTCTTTATATCCGAGCTGTTGAGTGCAAAATCACTTTCTTGATATCATGGCTGAAGCTATTAAATGTTGAGAATGAGATTCACCTACTGCATATGACCTCTAGATGACGGTATAGATCTTCAGATCGTTTAATTTTTTTATGCCTAAAATGTCCAGACCCTTTTGGCTGGTGCACAATGATAAGTTCCTCAAGCAGTTATGTAATGCATTATAGCTCAACGTCATTATCTCTGCAGTGAACAAGGTGTTGCTACACGTGGTACAGAATAATTAAAGGCAACTTTTGAAATGTATTTAAATTCTTATCTTCTGTTTGTACAGAATTTGTACACAATATAGGGTAAATTATGGTGTGACAGTTTTCAGCGTCCAACTTATTAGTATAAAAGATTAACGCAAAACTCGATAAAGAAATTAAGTGTTGAGCACATGAATGACCTGAGTTGTGACGTACGGAAGGGGCGTGCGTCGACGCGAAATATGGCGGCAAACGAATAGGTTGTGGGTGTTAATGATCAAGGCAAAAATGCAAAATTATTTTATTTTATGAAGAAGAAAATTTCGGGACACAAACACAAGTGCAATATTAAATTCTGAATGAGCCGTGTTCAAAGAAGCTGTAAACTGACTAAACGAGGTAATATGCTAGATTATGGTAATGAACTAACAAAAAATGTTTTGGTAATATTTTAGTTTTTTTTTTTTTTTTCATATAAATTCAATTTGTATAATTTTGCAAACATTGTGGGGATGCTTTTTTCCCCCCAAACCCTTACATGTATAAATAATATTTTGTGCTATTTTAAGAACACCATTAAACACCAGAAAACTGAAGACCACATTTGGATTCTTGCTATATTAACCTTTTTTTAATCACTAAAATGTAATTTTATTAAACACAATGGGCCGGTTTCCCGGATCGGGATTAGATTAAGCCAGGACTAGACCTTTGCTAATTTAGGACATTTCAGAATTTTTAGAAACATGTCTTACAAAAATGCATGATCTGTGAGCATTTTAAGACCAAACATTGACAATAATGTATTTTAAGATATCTCAGCGCAAGCCTTTTCCAGTTTAGACAGCTCTAACATTTATTTTAATCTAGGACTAGTCTTAAACCCTGATCGGGAAACTGCCTCAATGTCTTTTTTCACATTAAGCCGAAGAGCAGCATTAAATTGCAGAGATCTTATAAATATCCCAAGTGCCGCGTGTAAACGTCTAATGAGGCTTGAAAGTTAGATGACAAAACAGATGCACATCACCAATGAGTCTCTCAGCAGTTCACACCATGAGCCCCTTTAAGTATTTAATAGTGATCAGCATGACTTCAGGTATGAGAGGATAACCGTGTAGCATAAATTATGAATAAATGTTTTAGTAATTATCTTTCAATCTTCGTACGACTGAGTTCCGTCCCGCCTCTTGAGATAAAGCAACGCGCGATGCTTGTTATGAGAGAGAGAGAGAGAGAGAGAGAGAGAGAGAGAAAGAACTGTCTCACATGTGACAGTTCTTCACTCGTAGGTAGGTAAGACACTTGGCACGCTGATGGACCTCCTCTGTTAGACCTGTTTGCACTTCAAGGGACTTCTTACAGACCCGGAGAGCTGGACGCATTTCCAGTTACTCAGAGAACTTCAGCGTGCCTTTTGACAGCTGACACGTTACAAGCACACTCGCTTCTTACGAGCTTGTTTTAGCACACTAACTCGATAGAAAGATCGGACTGTCTGAAAGTCATGATGGAGATGAAGGTGCTGGGATGCGCGTTACTTTTTCCTGTCCAGATCTTATTTTGCTTATTGAGGGCGATCGTGCGCTTCTTTACGCGCCAGAAGCGCACAGATCTGGGCACTGATGTGGTCCTCATCACTGGAGGTGGAAGAGGAATCGGTCGTCATCTGGCTAAAGAGTTTGCCAAGCAAGGAGCAAGAAAGGTAAGGTTGCGTTAGCCTTTTTATTGGGTGTAACGCAATTCATTACGATCTTATCTCGCGTATATGCCCTTTGTAACGTTAATTTAAACAAGTGCTTGATCAAGGGCCGCGTATAGAAAATAAAATTGAGCTTAAAATAATAATAATAATAATAATGTATTAGTATGTAATGTATTGCGAAATGTAAACTTTCAAAGCGCAATCTGAGGTTAGTCTCGCGCAACACGTTGTAATTTGGCGCCCCTAACACGCGAGTATCTAAAGAAACGTATTTATTTACAAAACTTTTCAACAAAAGTTATACGTTTTGTGATATATTTGCGATTCTTTGGTAATTCAATCAAATGAAACATAACAAGGCTATCGGTGTAACTGAAAGCTCGCGAGCGGCGTACTGTTGTTATGGTTACCTCATCTGGCTAATGCCACTTCTGTTCGTTAGCGTCTCCAGGTACGTGGCGACAGGTGAATTAATATCACTTTCAAAATTGCTCTCACTTTCGGACATGGATTAACCAAGTTATAAAAATTGACAACACACAATACTCACATAGGTTTTAAAGTAAGAAAGAGTCATATATAAGAAATAAGCTTAGCTCTATGTGCCTATTAGAAACATTCAAATGTGCGTATATTTTTTTCTGTTACGTAATTGATCGGTTTGTTAATTATTCAAGCATTACTGACAACCAAACAAAACCAGTAAGGGTTGTGTTTACCTTCACATAGCAGTAAACACACCTTTTTGGTTATGTAAACACACTGTGAAATGGCAGAGCTTGTCCTGATGGGGCACAGTGTGGTTTTCCAGTCAACAGAAGGTAGTGACCTGTTGCTGCCCTCATCTAAAGCATTGAGTTCTGTTTCATATTCCTCCTGCACACAAACACAGGTGTTTCCTAAGCCTTTATGCCTTTACAAATGCCCAACAATGGGCTGCTGACAGGCATGGCTGTTTTGTTGAACTCAAATCATGTGTGACCTTCCAGCGAAGTTCAAAGTCCCCAGAACAGTCACAAATAATCTTATTTATGTTATTATGATTATTGTTAATAAATATAACAGATACTTTATGACTCTTACCAAGAATAGAGTAACACTGCTAAATGTTAAGAATATCAAGCGTCAGGAATAGCCAACATTAATAGTGTGCGTGTGAGGGAGTGAATGCATATGTGCTGCATTCATGTGTGTGAATGTGCGCCCAACATGTGCAGGTGTGTGAATGGATCGATTGCTAGGGGGTGTAGTGGGCAGAGAAGCACCTTGCAGATTGGTTACCACAACCAAGTTCATTGGCAGGTCAGCCAGCTTTTGCAGAGCAGGGCTGATGATGTCATTTGTGTTATTGTGTGGGCTGCTTACGGCTGAATCCCAGAGGAACAGAATCAAATGGAAAGCCAGCGGAGCTGAGGCTGTGTATGAAAGTCAAGTCAGGCAGACACAAGTTAGGCCTCCTCAATTTAATTTTGGTCAAATGTGTTTTATTATTAAGGAGATTAAAATAGGAATCTTTCCTCTTTTAATTTAGTCTGTGAGTTTAGAATCCCTGAGAAGCATTAAAATATTTAAATATGTTCATTTAAAATTATGTTCTACAAGTTTATGTAAATGAAGAAGGATGAGAGGTATAGGTGAATGGAGGCTGGCACTTCCATACTCCCAGCTGGGCTTTGGCCCATGCCTGACCCCTCTGGGCCAGCACTAATGGGTGGGGCGTTAGGCTGCCCCTGCCCATATCTCCCAGTGGCTCTGTTGCTTGAACTTTTACTGATAATGGGACATGTGCTGTTTGTGGCATTGGTGGGACATGAGTCAGGCCGTATGCCACATGAGAAAACATATCTGTTGCTTGCTTGCCCTGTTACTCTATCAAAATGATATTTTATATAAAGGAAATCAAGCCAATTTTAAAAATATTATCACTTTTTTTTAAATTGCACTGTAAGTATATATTGTCCTACATAGGATTTTGGGGATAATGGTGCTTCTTCAGAATATTGTCCCATATAGAAAACACCCTGGACTTTCTATTTTAATTTATTTACCAGTTGGCTCATGCACCAGATATGTTGTAGCATTTTCCTGGCAAGCAGGGAATTACCCTAGATGGATTATTTTAATTTATCTTATTTTATAATTCATTTTTATTTTATAGGCCACAGGCAAGGAACCACCTTGGATAGAATATTTTTCTGTGGTCCTAGGGTTACCAAAGATGCTAGAACATTTTCCTGGCAAGCAGAGAGAACCCAAGGCGGATTTAGTTTAGTTTAGTTTATTTTAATGATGTCCTATGTAGAACTACCAGCGTTTTCTGGTAGAAAATTGCCGGAGCATTTTCCTAGCAAGCAGGGAAATACACTAGATGATTATTTTTCATTTAATTTTTTTCTATTATGTAGTGTCACAATGCTAAAACATAAAAAATAAACAATTGGGGTGAATCCGGACATGTCGTTGACAGTTTATGTGAGATTCCCTCAACTAATGCTCTCCCCTGAGACACTTGAATACGGAAGGGTTCCTCCGAAGGTCAGAACATGTGACTGTTTTATGTGTGTATGTTTGTTTATGAGGTTGATTGAGATTGACAGGATGGGGAGGGGATGGACTCATCCTTGTGTTCATTACCTCTCGCTGACCTTTCTGAGTAATGGATCTAATACACAGACCTACACAGCCTGACCCTGTCCTCTATCACTCTCACTGGCTCTCCCTAAACCTTGTGATAAAGAAAAACTTCATTCAGTATCTACTTAAAGACCTTTAGACCAGAGAACTGGACCCAACTAAGCCTGGTTCTCCCAAGGTTTTTTCCCCATTCTCTCATGGATGGGGTTTTGGTTCCTT
>JAUMHP010000080.1:8404159-8427314 GCA_032361065.1 Enteromius trimaculatus
ATGTTCAGTGCTTTGCTACAATCTGTATTGTTAAAAGCGCTATATAAATAAAAGTGACTTGACTTGACTTGACCTTAACCTACATAAATGTATAGCAATCTAATGAGTTGTCCCTCAATGTTTACAATGTAAAAACTCCTCTTGTTGTCTTGAAAAGTGTAAATGATGTTCTGCATTTACTTTACACTATTCACAACTTTCGTCCGTCAGGTGATTTTGTGGGGCCGCACAGAGAAATGTTTGAAAGAGACATGTGAGGAGATCTCCATGACTGGAACAGAGTGCCATTACTTTGTGTGTGATGTGGGCAACAGAGAGGAAGTGTACCAGCAGGCCAAAGTGCTCAGGGAAAAGGTATGTTTAAACTCTTCATTCCTTGTCTCAAGAGATCAACAAAGATATTTTAGCTAAAACGACTTTACATAGAATCCCTTAAGCAACTAGTCCTGTGGCTTTTGTTTGGTAAGGTGTATTATCATTCTCATATTTTCATATTATATTATAATTTTAGGTATCAGAAGGGTGCACCCCCTTTTGTGGCTGCTAGGGTCTAGGCTAGGGATTTTTAAGTATTTTAGTGCTTTCTTGTATGGGATCCTTGTTCATGGTTTTTTTTTTATTATTTATTTACATAATATTGTTATTTTGTTTATTTATTTTTTTTAATTATTTTATTATATATTTTTGTTTGCATTGTATTGGTTTGGGATAATTTAAACAATTGCTTTCTTTACATTTTTTTGGTTTATGTTTATTAATATTATTTTAGTAAATATTTTTCTCTGCTTTGGTATGTATTGGTGCCATATTTGGTCTCATGTTAAAGTAGACATATTTTGCATCTTTTATTGTATCCTTGGAACCAAAATAATCAAATGTTACACACAGTAAATTTGACTCTATATGGATGCTATGTGGTTTCACACAGGTCGGGGATGTCACCATTCTTGTCAATAATGCAGCTGTTGTCCATGGAAAAAGTCTTATGGACAGCGATGATGATGCACTCCTGAAAACCCAGCATATAAACACACTTGGACAGTTCTGGGTAAGAGACTAATCAATATCTTAACTTACTCACTGCTCGCATGTCTGTCAATTTATTGTAGTGCAGTAACCATGCTTTGAACCTACCATGAACTCTGGATACTCCTTTGTGTTTTGCAGAACATTTTTCAGTTACTTAACGTTAAGTCACTTGGCATGCTGTAATTCTTGGAAGCGTTCCTCATCATTTAAGCATGTTTTTGCCAAGAGAGAAAAAGAAACATAGCATTCCTCGCATAGAACAGTTAGCGACAAAAATATAAGAGAAATTCACAAACAAAAGTGAATGGTCCTAAAAGAACAGGCGGTAAAAGTGTAATGTTGAGAAGAAAACGGACTGCTTGAAAGATCTAGGCTACAGGCAGTCACGCTTTTCAGGACACATTCATAGTCAATGAGACCGAGAGCTGATCATATGAGACTTTTGCTGCAGTAGTAGCTCATGCTGAGGATTGCTGTAATATATTGTTGTACTAATCTCAAACACATGGCGTTTTTTCAATGCCAGTTTTATATAGAGTTTTGCAGAGGAGCCATCATCTGACTTGAGATCAAACACTGAATGTGGGCTCATATTTCTGCTGAGCCGGTCAAATATGTTTGTTGACTTTCACCAAAGGTAGTCTAGAGAATACTAGACATTTAACACATTCCCGACCCCGAAGTTCTGAAGCTTTCATTGTTATTGTTGGATTTTCCAGAAGATGATTGAGGGAACAGAACAATGTGTAATTGTGTCTGTCTCCCCCGCAGACCACGAAAGCATTTCTGCCTCGCATGCTGGAGCTATGCAACGGCCACGTGGTGTGCATTAACTCCATTCTCTCCCTCTCCTCCATCCCTGGAGCCATCGACTACTGCACGTCCAAGGCCTCGTCTTATGCCTTCATGGAAAGCCTGACGCTAGGCCTGCTGGACTGTCCAGGAGTGGGCTGCACCACTGTGCTTCCCTTCCATACTGACACAGAGATGTTCCAGGGCATGAGAGTTCGGTAATGAGCTGCTGGAGATGATAAACATGAAGGCCTAGTAAAAATTTTAAAAAGTGGTCCATCATCCAGTGAAATCATGTTTTAGGTTCCCTAAGCTGTTTCCTCCTCTGAATCCTGAGATGGTGGCCGAACGCACTGTGGAAGCTGTAAGGACCAACACTGCCTTTGTTGTCTTGCCGTGGACCATGCACTTTCTTGTCATCCTCAAGAGGTGAGACTATCTTCAGAGCAGAATAACATTTTTGTTTACAATTTCTCAATGCATTATATGTTACATATTTCAACTGGCTGCACATAACCTCTTGATTTCTTCAGTCTTTTGCCCCAGTCTGCCCTGGAAGAGATCCATAAGTTTTCAGGAAGCTACACCTGTATGAACACATTCAAAGGACGGACTTAAACTTAGAAGCAGTGTGAGACTGTGAAAAATACTCAAAACCAATTTTTAATGCAAAGCAAGCACTACGTCCAGGAACATCAATCTGTTGCTTTGTGGACGCAAAAAAAAAAGACTGTGAAAGGCTCATTGGGAACAGCATATCAAGGTGGATTGTTTTCCCAGGAACTGTTATGTCTGCGAGTTTTACGTGGATAAATTTGGATTTGTTGCCCTATACTGGACTGCACACAGGCATGTAGGTGAACGTGTTCTTTGGATATTGTGATAGTAAGGAGCACGAACTGTTACAGTTATAGGGATGGTTCACCCATAAATGAAAGTTACCCCATGATTTACACACCCTCAAGCCATCTTAGGTTTATATGACTTATACATTTAGAATTATATTTAAAAAGACTGGACGAGCCAGGACATTTTTTACTGTAAATTATACCTGTATGTACCCGAAAGAAGAAAGTTATACCTATGCAGGGTTGAGGGTGAGTAAATCATGGAGTAATTTTCATTTTTGGGTGAGCTATCCCTTTAATAAAGAAATGATTCTTACAATGCTCTGAGGTTTTCATCAGGGCTGGTTTTCCCTTGTAATGGGTGACATGGGAATTTGATAGATTTTCACTGATTTTAAGAGCATTTTTGTAACAAAAGTCAGAATCAAGTCTTTAACCACATACGGCAAATGTATATATATTTTTAAAATATTTATATTTTTAAAGTTGCTAATATAGATGTTAAAATACATTTACATAAACATTACATTTCAGTAACTTTTAGTTTTTTTTTTTCATTTATCTTTTGGCCATTTTGTTTTATATTTCTATCCAAATGTAATACTGTCCAAAACAAACAAAAAAATATATAAATTTTTGCATTTACTCAAGTTAGGATTGGAAGTGTTTGTTCTTTCTCAAAGCATATTTTGTAATATATTTTGAATTTAAGCAGTACAGTTTACCGCATATATTAGAAATATATTTTGGCCGGGGAGGGGGGATTATATTTTTTGCCGTATGGGACTTGTTTAAAGTAATTCCAGCACGTCTATCTTCATTTTACGGCCAACTTCAAATAAACAGTATTTGAGCTTACAAAAACCATGGTGAGTGTTATTTTGTGGGTGTTCATGTTGGTTTGAAAACAGGGAAGTGTCAGTCCCTGGCAGTGTGCTTGTTCTGTCTCTGCCAAAACTCACAGGCATTTCATGGTCAGCATTCCACCACTGCAGGCCAGCCAATCGTGAGCTCGTTGTACACTAGGCAGGGTTGTCATAACACTAACTCCACTAAACAGGAAAGCACACTGGAGAGGGGTCAGCCACTGGAAGACTAACATATGAATCTATAACTTGTCATTTTATTCAGCTTTGTCACTCACACCTTGCTGAACGGCTGATGTTCGCTGTCGATGCAGTATCGCACCAAACAGATGGGTAGGTAATGCAGTGCCTGTTCACAATTTTCTCCTACGCCTCGATTTGCCAAATTGGATGCAAGATCTAAGACTGTGTAACCTCATAAAATCAAATCTACTGGCAGATGTTTTTTTCTTTCGCCGTCTCTCCCTTAAAATTCTTTCCATGCGGTGCATCCCTGCTGCAGTATTAGAAGACAATAGAGTGTTATCAAAGCACACTGGGGACTAAAACTGACATGCAACAGGCACGAAGCAGCTATTGCAATTATGTGATTACCAATTCACATCACATTTTTCATTCTACACTCTGCTGTTATTTTGTGGCTGGAAGGAAAAGTTACTTTCTGATAAACTATATGAAATAAATAATGTGGGGCTGGGGGAATAATCACCAAAAATGTTGTATAACACAAATGACAAAAACTGAAGAATGAGTCTTGGCCTGTCTAACGGCAATGATGGACAGTGTTGAGAGTGGGATCAGGACATGAAACTGTGTCATGGAGTGCATGTGTGTTGGAGAAGTCAGCTCAAGTCTCAGGGGGTGAGTTCAGAGCAAGGTTAGCCAAATAGTAGATAAATCTGAGTAGGTTGTTGGACAGACAGCTCACCCTGTGATGAACCCTTTGCCCAGGAAAAAGAACTGCTTAATGTGACCCAGCACAGGTGGAAAAGAAGTAGAAATGGGTACTAGGAGAATTGGTAGGGCACATGGTAACTCGTCCCTATTGTAACCGATAACTTCAGGGATGTTGAACATATGCCGTAAGCTTTCACAGGTTTGTGAGATCATATTTGAACCAGATTTTGTCAAGACTGGTCTGTGTTACCACATATTGTACTTGTTTGTTTGAACCCATGTGTTTCTTATGACAGCATCTCATTAACGATAGCACGCTTAGACATCTATGCAGTGCATGAATGCTAAATGTTAGCAATAGTAGTATTGTTCTTTCCTGTGTTATTAGTCCAAGCAGAGCAGGGTTGTGTGGCCACTGCACATCCATCTTTAACTGAGTGTCACCCTGAGGGAAGAGACCATTGATCTGACATCACACTGTCAATCAAGAAGAAGAAGACTTCTTGATCAGACTACTATCTAAGTAGTAGATAATTAGCTACTACCCTCACATAGAATTAAAAATGGATATTATGCACATTGGGGTTTGAAAATGCAGCTGTTTAAAAATAAAAAGTGTTACAGAAAATAGCTGACTTTTTCTCACTTTAAATCAATTTTAATAGTCTATCTTTAATTTACCGTTTTCAGAAACACTGGATCAAGCACATGTAAAGAGCTATAGAATATCTACAGTATATATAGAAATACATATACACATGTAAAGGCAGCCTATCAAATTAATAAGAAAAAAGCACACCAAAATGTTACCATTATCAGAAAAAACACAATTATTACAAATACTGTGTTAAACCATAACCTTTATTTTGCTTTATACATTTGCATATTAAAACAAATGAAATATACACACTATATTTACTTTGCATATTTGTGCAGTTATAGAGGAAACCAGCTTTGTAGGTTGTATTCAACATATTAATATTTAAATAACAGACAACTTAGAAAACACATTGGGTGTACTGTTTATATTATCCTCCATTATATTGAGCAGTGTTTCCAGAGGCACTGTCACATAAGTTAAAAATCTTTATTTTTTTGATAAACCAGTGTATGTGCACAATTAAGATAAGCGAGGAAGGTCATTCTCTAAAAGAGAAAACATTTTAGTGTCTGATCTTTGGTAGCAACTTGTAATAACTTAAAATTAATAGCTTCGTTCAGTGAAACTTCTTGAATTACTTGAAACTGTTAAGTTTAAAAAAGGGAGTAAAATAAGTGTTTGAGATGGGGAAAAAATGCCTAGATTGTTTCTGTGAGCTGAAACTAGCAGATGACAAATCTTCATATTGATTGTACACACAAAAAGCCAGAGAATCATTATTTTATCAGCTACAGAACACTTATTTTATGCTGAAATATGTTAAAAGTGTTTCACATCTTACGGTCGAACTTGTAAAAGTTGTTTATTTAGTTAGAAACGAAATAAAAGGTAAACACGTTTCTGCGGGTGGACTGCATTTGGAGAAGTGAAAAATGCAATGACAGTATTTACAACACTCATTCTCTGTGTTGTGTTTGTGTTAATGTTGGCTCACCAGGGAATGGTGAGAGCAGCTTGAGTTTCCTACATTTGTATCAGTGCAATTCAATCATTTAATCAACCTCCAATCACTCACACACTCAGAGCAAAATGAACTTTCTTTTAAAGGCAGTTTTGTACAGCAACCCAAGATTAATTTCATACCATATTCTTATTTTCAACATTATATATACATGGCAGATAATCCTATAGGTTTGTGCCTATCTATCTATGTACATAGAGGATCTATACACAAACATATACAGTGTCAGAATAGCCGTGTACATCTAGCGACAAACACCAGTTATTTTACCAATCGTAAAACAAATTAATTATACTTTTAAGGTTTGCAAGAAACGCAAAAATACTTGCATTTGTTCAAGTTAAATATGTGCTTGCGGGGGCTTACAGCAGCCCCTCTAGACTAGTTTGCATCACTGAACAAACCACATGCTGTGAGCATGTCCCGTACACTGGCTTAAGTGGGTGATCACGCTCCGCTGATTTATTACTGTCCTCTCACAGAAAACAGAAAAAGGAAGTAGTTGAAAAATGAGCGGGAAACACCTTCTACCCTGCAGGTCAGTGTAGTTAAGAGTCTAATAATAAGCTATCTTCATTCTCACTGGGAGGCAGCATGAGCTGCTGTTCATAATAAAGGCTCTTGGCGTAATTGATTTCTTGGGAAATCTTGATGGCAAGGCTCTCACTTTTCACATGGACCTAAGGAGAAACAGCAAATGACGTTTAGAGTTGGACATTTGTCCACACATGATGACAAGTCTCAGTATCAGCGAAATCATGTGTTATGTATTTATATAAAACAATAATGAAATCTCACTAATAATAGAAAATGAATTCCCAAAGATAAATATTGCACCATATGTGAAGGGACACATCTCTTACCATAGGTTTCTGGTGTGATGGACCTGGAATGGCCACTCCACTACTGGTACTTTCTGCTTTCTTAGTAAGTTGTACATATACTTTCCCATGGTCCTTGGACACCAGGCAATGATAGAGGTCATCATATTTGACCTCCAAAAAGATAGCTTCACGATCTACAAATTCTCCTGGCTTGAGGAAATATACCACTTTGGAGGAGATCAGCACACAGTATGTGTCTATGGGTTCCACTGCAATGAAACTGCAGAAGAAAACAGGCATATGATCGTTACATCATCGCTTTACAAAGAACAGAAATGGTGTTATGCCCTGGCAAAATCTGGGTTAATTCAATTTAAATTGCATAATAGCAAAGCAGATGTACTAAGATCCAATTCAGACCGAATTCGCTCCCAGATTCTAATGCAAAGCTGTAAAAAATGATTAACTCTGCGGAAAATGAAAAAGGATTAAGTCAAGCAAGCTATTTAATATACAGTCTACGTTCGGAGAAGTGAAGATTAGTATATCAAATTAAGCAGGCAATAGAGAGGGAAGAAAGGCCGAAAGTGTGCAGGCTGCAGCTGAGAAGACTAATGGCCTTTGTGGCACCTCTGAGGAGAGGGGTCATGTGGGCCAACAGGGGGTCTGCTGATCTGGATGGATTAGCCTATTTGGTGATAAATGTCTTTTCTGTCTCACTTGGAACACAGAAACAAGCCCTGATCCTTCCACCTAAACATATCGTACCTACAAGTTTGGGATTCTACAAATAATCTAGAAAATGTGCCTACATTCAGGGACAGAAGAATTTGGCAGAACAACTTATCCTGGCATTACCATCAGACACGATACTCACTATTCAGAGTGGATATTGTCCGTTAACTGAAAGAGCTGTTCTTGTCCATCTGCTTGAAGGGAGGAGAATCGAGGCAGCAGCCCCTGAGGGCCCTTACAGCAGCGCGGCTTCCTTACTCGCTGCACGCTCAGCCTGAAACAGACACACAAAACACATAAGGATTATTACTTACAAAACCAACAGCCTTGAGGGTTAACTTTGGGGAATCCAAGTTGGAAAGAAGCACCTTTTTACTGGAAAGACTGGACCTCTTTCCCCCCCATTTCCCGTTAAAGAGTACAACCGAGTCTCTTGAAATAACACCTGTTGTGGCACAATCCAAGAAACCCACATACTCAGACTCCTGCTATGCTTGTTAAGGTGATATCCCGCCAACATATCATGTAATTCAACTCCGTTGCACATTCAAGCACACTGTGGTTATAGGTGTGCAGTTCGATGGATGGTCAAGAGCATGATAGCTACTGGTGGCCCTGGCAAAAGCTGATGTGACTGGTCAGCAGGCTGCAGTGCCAATGCAAAGCTTGGGTCTTGCTTCTCCTGCGAACAACCCCTCTCTTCTTTTCGGCTGCCACTGGTGGGCCAAGTGGAATTCCTACATCTGGCTTGAATCTGGGCCAGCAGGCATTTGATTAGAGCTGATGGTTTCCAGTTGATTCACAAAGACGGCAGTGTACTGCATTTCTCTGTTCTGTTTAAACTGAAGCCCAGATGAACGCAGCTGCCTCTGTTCATCAGGAACTTAGAATGCAAGGCATTGGGATGAGAGGATAACCAAGGATGGACAAACCTGAAGTCTCGAAGTGGGTCACATTCGCAAGCCCTTTTGCATTTCACATCAAGTCTCTAATATTGAAAGCAAAATCTCAGTGACTCATTGAACTTGCTATAAACTCTACTGATGTCATGCAAAGAAAAACAGCAGCACCCTGGCAAAATTTAGCATTTGCAACTAAATCAGATATTCCGAAGCCACTGGTTACTTCATTATGGAGAATGTGGTGTTGTTTTTTCCTTAGAAAAGCCAGAACTTCCACATGGACTTGGCTCTCTTTTTGACAGCAAGCCACGGTTCATAATCATAACCGTAAGTCATGAGATCTGGCCCTGTACTTGACAGGGCTGTAACAGACCCACGGAGACTCTTAACCTCTCTTTTTCTCTCTCTCTCCAGCCGCTCCCACTGCTCTGGAGGCGATCAAGCACAATGCCCCGCACCCGATTGTGGAATTGGAACAATAGGGTTCAACTCTAGGTCAGGCACAGGGCTTGGAGCCCAGCCAGTCAGCCGTCAATGGGTGCAAACAAACAGCTCTTACTTCTTTCCGAGAAAGATCATAAGCAAAACGGTGTGAGGGCGAGCGTGATGTGGAAGGCAGCTGTATGTAGGTGTTTAACTGGGTTCTCCCCTGCCACTAAAACCATGCCTGATGGAATATAGGCCATCTCTTGTCATCCCAAAGAAAGGTCTGTTGGTTGTAATAAAGCTCTACAGCAGGTTTATGCATAGTAACAGTTTTCATTTGTCTGTTTAAGGAAACATGCATGTCAATGATGTCTGATTGAAGCAGAGGTGTCAAAGTCTGCTCTTAGAGGTGCACTATCCTACAGTAGGCAACGTCTTGAAGTGTACTAGAAATTCCTGAAAATTGTGTTGGGGCAGGTTGGAGCTAAAGTCTGCAGGTCATTGGCTGTCCAGGATCAGATTAAAGTGTATACGTGCTGCGTGAAGCAGAGTTAAAATCACATTATCAAAGTGTGTTTATTTTACTATGCAAAAGTCTGACTAAAATATACACGCTTGACTTGTGGTGAGACATCATATTTTTTAATCTGGTATGTTTCAGGCTTGGCTGACTAATATTGCTTGTTTTTCTAATCTTATCTTTGGTTTAACGGGGCAGCTGAGGGTCAGCTGTGTAATTGAGTTGTATTTACAGTAATATGCTGAAGTTAGAATTAGGTACAGTAAGATTACCAGAAATGCATGTTCCTTTTTTTATAGCAGCGAGACAAAACGCAGTTGTATTCCGTTGTCTCAATTAAATGCCACAGAACAAGTACTGTCACCTTTGTGATATTCAAATGCACATCAAGAGGCAAACCACATGAGGGACTTTTTAATAAAGAAAATGCATGCTTTTCCAAACTGAACTGACAGTTAAAGGTGGGGAACAGGGTGCTTATTCAGTCAAAGTCTGAGCCCCTACTGCTGCCCCAGGCCCACCCCCAGCACTTCTTTGCCTTTGTTTTGAAATTGTAATTGAGCTGCCTCTGGAAGCTTGCCTGGATTGCATAGTGCAGTTGGGAATGGTGTATGTTATGTGTGTGTGTGTGTGTGCGAGCACGAGTCGGGGGGGATCTGGGGTCCGGGGAACTGATGTGGGAGGCTGAGTTCACTAGCAGGGCAGGAGTGCAAAGAGAATTGTGCGGACACTTCCACTATTCCTGACCTCGCTACAGTCTGTTTCTCATTTACTTGTTTATTTCCTGTTTGCAATTTTAGAGGGTGTGTATATTACATATTTCTGACCAGCAGGAGACAAGCATCACTTCACTGTCACCACAGTGACACTACTGACAGTGTTTGCAAGAGAACGTGCAAAATGTTGGAAATATCATGAACATTTCAGACGGGAAGAGACGAAAGCTCAACTGGGAATCACACTGGCCGGTTGTTGATGCATGTAAAATGATCCATGAAGACAGAGCACATGTGAAGATTTGGTGCAGAAGTGCTTCCTGAGAATGTGTTATTGAGAACATGTAATAGCTGGGTCAGACTGTGTCCGCTGAGACCCACGAATCCTGCACATTTTCTGTGTGAACTCTGGCTGAACTCTTGGCCGCACTGTGGCAGGCACGCTCCGAATGCCTCTCCCTTAAACTCCCCCAGCTCTTCACTGCACAGTTCACCAGCAGGTCCCTTTTCCACACAAAACACACACACACACACGGCCCTCCTTCATTCAAGGGGAATGGTGAGAGGACCGGAAACTCATTCCTTCTCCAGTCGGAGCAGTAAAACCACAAACACTCCCCGCTGCACATATACATAGGCAAATGAAGAACAAATGGCTTTACATACCAGACTGCCAGTGTAATATGACCAGCTTTTGGGCCCCCTCATAAAACCTCAGGTAGGGCTGCTGGCTTTAGAGGATGAAGTGAAGGTGAGACCCTGAAGGCAGCTCTTAAAACAGTAGGCAAGTTTTTTGGAACAGTTTTGGACTGTGCTTTGGATCATTAGCAGGTGTTCATTAGTGTAGAGCTTGGATTGCCACAAGCTAAACTCATCAAAAGACAGGTGGGATTTATGGGCACATCAACAGAGAGGTCACGAAGGCTCTGCAAAGTTGTAAGAGCTATAAACATTGAACCACAGATACCCCTTTTCAACTGAAATGGTGCTGGAGCCATTGCTCAACTAGATGAGTTACTCCTGAACAATGATGTCACTGACTGCATGACTACAAACATGCTGTATTATGGTCTTCATTTACCACTTCTAATGTTAGTAGTTCAAAGTAATTTAATGCAATCACAATCTGCTTGTGATGCAATGTTTATAAGATTTAAAAATATACATATATTAATAAATTCCAACAAAATTGAAAATGAAGTGACTGGAGCCTCTGTGCAATGTGACATTACTGGATCATTTCCAAAGTCTTGTTTTTCATCAATCTTGCCAGACTGATTTGCTGCTTTTGTTTTGAAAAATGTTTTCTATTCCAGCTCGAGCACAGGCTCTGGCACCCTGTAGCTGTGAAAAGGGCCACGCAGGAGGCCACAGATAAGGCATTCATCTAAACATTTCTGTCATCTTTTATAACAGAAAAAATAACTGAATACATAGTTAGAAAGAAAATACCTGTTACTTAGGCTGGCCATGTCTCGAACAGTTTGTGCTGTTTCTGAGGCAAAATCCAGGGCTCCTGCCACAGGTTTTGTTACTGTGCCGACCAGTCCCTTCCCCAGACCAGAGAAAAATCCACTGACACCCCCCTCAGTCTTCACTCCCTCCACTGTTGATGTTATCACACTGGTCAGCCCGCCAATGATGCCTACACAGCATTTAGTGTGAAATAGCAAGTGGGGTTAGTTTGTTATGAGTGGATAAATCATGGTACAATATTGAGCATTTTTTAAATGCAAATATTCAAATGTACCATGAGCAAGACCATGAATCCCTGCCACAAGGTGCTCTCCGCTCGTCGCGCCATGATAGCGAATGCACTCTCGTTCAGTCTGATGGCGATTGTCCATTGTCTTGCCCAATCCATCTGATAAGGTACCTGCAAACTGCACAGACAGATAAACATAACAGCAACCGAAGACTACAATGAACAATGCATATTTTGTAAGGTGACCATACGTCCTCTTTTCCCCGGACATGTACTCTTGGACCCAAAACAGGCAAAATTTCTTAATCGACCAAAATGTCCAGGATTTGGCTTTTGCTTGACTGACCAAAAACAGTTGGTTTAGTTATATCATGTATATTCTTATTTCCTTTTGAATGATGAATATAGAGTACTGATAAATGCTGATACAGAAAATGTATTTTTATATATAGAATGCACATTCTAGTTTGCATTTGGATATATTATGTGTGTGCAAGATTTTTGGTCCAGAATCAGCTAATGCAAGGCGACAACACCGCTGGCTTTTGTTGCCACTAGTTCTTTGAAGTCAGCTTGGTGTGTCTTGTGCTTATAATGTCAGCTATTGGAACAGTTGCTGACACTGGCCTTTTCAGTTAGTGAAACCCCCCCAGAGTGACCTGAAGGAGTGAACTGCCTGCAGTGACCTTAAGGAGTGGACTGTCTACTTTAAGACACATTCATGACTTATTGTGGGTCCCATTTCATTTTCTCCAAATGTTTGTGTAGTTCTTCAACTGTTTTTCTATAGACTACAGTCAAAAAAATCTGTAAGACCATGAAGCATATCTCTACAATCTTGGTCACTGAAAATGGAAATATGATTTGCCATATTCTGGGCAACCTCCATTGTTCTCATACACTTCCATTGCTGAGCTATGAGGATACACACCGATTTTACAGATAATTGATTTTACACACCATCTCATCCAGCTGTCAAATATATCAGGCTGTAATTTGTCTAATGGGGTGGTGCTTACCCCTCTTGGCACAGTTGACCTGACTTTGCCCAGTGTGGCCCCCCTCGGGTCCCCTGCAGGTACCTCCTGGAAGGGAGTTTGTGTTACAGGCCCAGTGAGCTCCCTACTGAAGCCGGAGCACTTTATAAACACAGGCACATTCTGCAGAACTCAAGCGAAAGCCAGGCATGAACTTGGAATGACCCCTCTAAGCAAAGTCCCTGGTGAGTTCATCTGAAGGCCAGCTCAGATTCTCTGCTCCTCCTCCTCCTCTTCTGCCTCCCTCTTTCACTCTCTTCCTTTCTTGGCTGTGAAATTATACCAATACATTTACCAGATATGAGTTTGCAGAAGGGAGAGGAGGATCAGAACACTTTTAAGTTTATGGCCCCTCACACCACCTCTGCTTGAGCCATTAGACCATCCTATCTCAAAGCAGGGCCCCTAGAGGTGTGCGAGAATGTGTTTCAGTGTGTCTACATGTGAGAAAGAAGATGTAAAAGAATGAAAACAACTGTGGCTGAAAGATGAGAAAAATTGTTTTTAAATTATAGACATTATTAAAGGCACAAGCACATTGCAGTCAACAGAGCATGCTTTAGCTAAAATGCCTATTAAGAAAGGTCCAGGCCCTCATAAACGTAAAACTAACAACAGAGAATTCTTGAAGACTGTACATGTTCCAAAATAAATTCTGGGTGGCCACTGACATAAGTTACAAAAACTAATGGTAATCTTTGCAAACACAATAAACTTCGAACTTTCTAGGCACTTGATCAAACCAAAGCTCTTAAATGCCTTTTATATCTTTCATTAAAGTTTTTCCACCCCAAGCAGCACGACATGGAGCCTTATACAGTTGGTGGATGATTTTGGCAAAGCATTTTTATTCAAGCCGCTGGAAGTTCTCCAGGGGGAGTAATAATTTGTTTATACTTTTGAAATTGAGTTAGTGACAAAAAGCAGCCAGAGAGAGGATTTTTTTTTCTTTGGTAAACCTAAGCATTGCTTCAGCGGTTTACGGAGTCATTTAGAAAGACCTTAAAAGATACTACAGCAATAAATCGGCTGAAGTCAAAGAAACGGACTGTTGCTCTAACCTACTTTTTAAAATCTGTTTTGCTCCAAAATCTACTTTTAAATACCACCTAAATACTGCAGGTTGTATATTTAAACCAACTCATTTTAGCTAAAATGCAGCTAGGTGAAATTAAAAAGGGTTAAGTGTGAATGTGAACAGTTGCTGATTGAGACCTAGTGTTGTCCTATGAGTATTTTGGCATGAGCTTGGCCAGTGTGGCTGGAAGCAAAGTAAATGAGAGCACAGAGGGAGCGGACAGAGGGAAAAGCACACAAAGCCCTGTCTGACAGTGAGCTGGCTGCCAATGAAGGACGTGGTGCAACGGCCTGTCAGACAGACATGCTGAGAGCTGGCTGCAGGACATGAAGTGTAGGCTCAGGTCTGACCACACACAACTGTAACCACATGGGTATAGCATTCATACACTAGTGCCATGAGCAAATTAGCTTTTTAAGCTCATTAATCAGAGTCCATCTGCTCAAGCTCAACACTAAGAGCCTCAGAAACTTACGTACATGAGAATGTTCCAGGGCTGATACTCAACATTTATGCTGACGAAAGAATTAAATGCTGGTGTTCCTTGATTCTGTAAACAAGCGGAAACCTGCCCGTTTACACAAGGAGACCAAAACTAATAAACTTGCTGAACCTTCACCTCTCCGTTGCAAATAAGGATGGAAATCAGGTCAGATTGCTTTGCTAGTGACCTTTCAATTCTGTTCCCATTCTTTTCCTGGAAATCATCAAATGACAACATGTGGCTTGGTCTAGTGTTCCTGCTCAGGCAGACCGCTTGGATGGTTCTTCAAAAACATATTCAATAAGAAGTCTGAGAAATAAACAACTTCAGCTTCTAATTTACATTTGAACAGACCCGATCACAGAGGACAATTCGTTCTCTTGTTTTTCCTCATAATGACTTGGCCTCGCACCCAGTGAATCCCTGTCTTGTGGTTACTGCTCTTGTACTTTGCAGCTGAACAGATGGACTTTATCACATCTCATACATTTAGGAATAATATGGCAAAATAACCCTGTGAAATACTTCAGTGATTAAGAATCATGCATTGCCAGACGGACTGGTAAAGGCAACAGTAAGAATGTGAACTTCTGATACCTTGGCAGCTGAGTTGGAAACACCATGTGTAACACTGCGGATGAGCCCTCCAACGTTGCCGTACTTGATTAGTTCATTCATACCCTCAGTGACGTCGTTCAGTAGGCCCATGGGGTTACCCAGGAAGTCCACTGAACCCAGGATCTGAGCTGCCTGACTGATAAGCTCCTACAAAAAGACAAAGAAAGAAGACTTATGAGCAAGAGCTGAAATCACACAGCGGTAATGCAATCATTGAGAACCTATATCTTAGCATAGCATTAAAAAAAATCTAACGTAAATATAACAATTCAGCATGAAGAATGTTTGAGACCTCTTTGAAGTGCTTGAGGATGTCATTGACGATTATCTCCTGTGTCTCATAGGGATGGACTCGAGTGTAGGGGTACATGTTAATGATAGCATCTTCAAACCGAATAAGTGGGAACCCAAGGGTTCCCTTCAAAGCCTGTGGAGAAAAAAATTTGATTATGCTATAGACCATTTCATAAGCTTCATACAACAGAACTGCATCCAGTGAAGAACTGACAGTACTCCAGCTGATTCTACTGTACCTTCAGGTCAGGGGGTAACTTGTGAGAGGTGAAGACACTCAGCTTGACCTGAGGAAGACTGATCTTCAAGTTCTCAAAATAATAGCGCTTTGGAGTTCCTGCATCTTCACTGGTTTTCTCATAAAGGTTCTCATCCAGCTTTTCCACCTCTGAAACACAAAATCATGAACAGTACTTAGCTGAGAATCATCAGGTGCATTCCCCGTACTGCACATCAGAGGGAACCCCACTACACACCTCCCTCTGCCTGACCGTAGCCAAAGAAAATGAGCAGTTTCATTAGGAGCTTCTCCTCAATGATGACGGTATAGCGGCGGGCTGTGACCATCAGATGCTGTAAGGTAGAGAGTGAAATCTATAATCAAACCCTTGTAGACAAGAATAAGATACACAGATGTGCCTGAGGCATATTTTTGTTTGAAGATAAAGCTAGTCCGGAAGTTGGTTTCACCTTATAAAGATCAGTGAGCATAAGACTGCTGGGCACTTTAACAGAGTTGACCTGCAAAGCAGAACCCGAGTCCAATGCAGAACTTTCAATGGAGCTTGGAGTCACACACAGCATAACAGGGTGAGTTGTGCCCAGGAGCTGGTTGTCCACCTGAAATAAAATGAGGAAATAGACACGTCTTTCAAAACATTTTTTTGAAGGTTGCCAAGTCGGCACACTAACAATCCATCCTTTTATGTGTCCATATGTGAAGCCGACTGTAAAAAAAAAACGGACTGAACAGTAAATGCATACATAAATGCCCACAAATGTTAGATTTAGTAGGGTCTGTACTAATGGCGACCTATAAAAGTGTGTTCTGCATCCTGGTATAAATCAAATCTTATGAACAATGTCTTTTCTGTTTTTGTATTAACAGCCATCACTTTGCCTAGCTGATGGTCAAAAATATGTTGGTTAAGCAAATACACAGATAGTCATCTTGACCCTTCTCTATTAAAAAGGGAGAAATTCACACACAGAGTATGCTTACCTGAATGTCTTTCACTGTAAGTTCCAGCACTTGGCTGGCAGCGGTGCGGATGAAGTGCACATCAATTCCAGACAGCGTGGCAAAAACTAGCTCTTCAGGAAGCTTATTCACCAATGACAGGCCCACTCCCTCCTCTAAGTTCACCATCACCTTCACACAAGGGCATGAATAAGGATATCTTAACTTAAATCTCAATAATCTCAATTCTTTTTTTTTTACTGGAAACTAAGATAAAAGATAAAGATAAAATTCTACATCAGAAACATGGTTTTAACCTCAAGCTCCTCCTCAGGAACTTTCTTCTCAGTGCTCTCTTTAATCTGGTCTTCCTCCGTGCTGGGAGAGGGTCTATTCATGCGCCGTTGATTGAAGTCACTGATCTGAAATGTGGTATGCAGCTTCTTATTATATTAGAAAGTGTGAAAGAAAGACATGAACCGATTTCATTTCATATGGTTTCAGATGGCATGCTACCCCAACCATGTCCTTCAATAACAATGAGTGTGTCTTAATCTCATAACAATGGGGTGTCTTACCTGCAATACTCGCGTTGGCCCATCAGGCAGGACTTGCACAGACAGAACCCCTGAGCCAGGCCTCATTTTCTGGTTGATAAACTGTTGCTCTGGTAACATTTCCAAAACACCAGAGTCTGGTCCCAGTACCACCTCAGCACCATCATATAGTCCAGAAACTCCCCCTCTTACCTAAAACACCATAATCAGCTTTTACAGAGCCACAGATTGTTTAATACGGAAAACAGCCACTGAGGAGCAAAAAAAAAATTAAATGAAAGAAAGACAGACCTGGACGACTAGTCTGGGTAAACCACAGGTCAACATGCCAGAGCTGAAGTGCCATGTCTGGGTGGTGCTGCGGCGGTTGTCTGGCCGCCTCAACATCAGAGGCTCATAGCTAAAAAAGAAATACAAGATATGTGAGAAATGACACCCGCACACCATGATAATGTTTACTTTCTACATGGACAAGAACAAGTTTAAAATAAGACAGCACAAATTGTCCTTTGTTGCGCTATGAAACAGTTAGGTAACCTGTTGTCTGTCACTGCAGCCAGTCCAGCAATGTCAAGCACTAAAGATGAACTGAGGGGTCGAGGCTGAGAAGGTTTGCTCTGTGGAGGAGATGAGCCTTCATGACAGAGCATTCCTGTTCCTGTCATCCGCCAAAGCTGGGAGCGCTTTCCAGGCTCCTGAACAGATAAAGAAATGTGAGAACAAACTATAATGAGAATCTGGAAGATAGATAGCTGAGGAAAAACATAAGCAGACCTTTTTCTTCAGGATGACTCTCTGTGTTTTCGTCTCCACATCCAGCACCAGTTCAGCACAGCTGACCACCCGTTTCTTCCCCACTGGCCTCTTTCCTGCATCTCTGTTATTAAATCAAGTGAATATTTACTTGTATTTACAAACATTAGTTTGAATAGGTAATACGCAAGTGCGACTGCCAGTGGAAAGTTTTCCGCTTGAAATCGGTCAATTTCAAAGATATTTCAAAGAAGTTTAGAGGTTGAGAACTCACTCTGAGAATGTGAAGGATGCAGCAATGTAGATGAAGTTCTCATAGTAGAGCTTGTTGTATTCTCTGAAGAAGTTCATGTCAGCAGTAACCTCTGAGGATCCAGCTCCCTTCACAGTGAGGCTGATGTAGGGTTGAAGAATGGGTTCGTCGCAGGCATAGTCCAGAACCGCCCCAGGTTTTACTTCTGTGTGTAGCCTGATATCAGCCACTCCATGTTGCCAGAACTGGATAGGCACCTGAAGTAAAGAGGGCATGTATTATATAGAAGTCTGCAGAGAAAATGTGAAAATGCTGGCAAATAAGCTGGTACAAAATTCACAAAGCTATCCACCAGCTTGAATAAAACAAATAACATGGCAGAAATGACGGTTGACAAAGGAGCTAGGAAAAAAAATAAAATCTTATAATGTTGGCAAGACCATCTGTAGACCTTATTGTTGTCAGAGACAACAAAGAAGATGCTGGAATAATGCAAGAGCTCAAAGAACTTTTAGAGTAGGCCAATAAGTGGAGAGGCACATATTGTCAGTGACAGTTAGAGAAAGGTGCCTGCAGCTAGATGTATGATATTTCTATCCTCTGGATGTAGGCTCTGGAGTGAATTTGTGCAATATTGCTGCTAGAACATAAACAGAGGTTTGATCACACTCGGCTAGGGTAGCCTAGATTGATGTTTGACGATGAAAGATCTGAAACACCCAAAGACTCCAAGATAAATGACTGAGAATGTGTCTAATCCCAGTACCAACTGACATTTCAGAATCAGCTAAATGTCTGCCCAAATTAATCATTAGTGGATCAAACAAAGATATGTTTTTGATGTAAGGGCAGCAGAGAGAGAGAGAGAAACCACCGGACGCAGAGCTGTCAGGTGTGAATTCAATGCTTGACGGATGAATCGATTGCTTAAGTCATGCCAGAGGGAGTAAAAGAGCTATTTTGTGTGACAAAAGCTTTATATCCACCTTTTATAATGGCTAGAATGGTGTCTCGCTCAGTAAATTTAAAACCACCAACAGATCAAATGACTGCAAATCTGGCTAAGGGGTCGGAAGAAGGTGAGGGAAACTGTGCAGATACCCCAAATAACAAGCTAATATTAATTACAGCTACAACTTTTTCTTGCTATGCCTACTCTACATACACATGTTAGCGTTTCCAGAATTAAATGACAGAAAAGGAAATGTTTTCTGAATAATATTGTTATTTTAAGAAGTTAGAGGCACAAACAGATTCCAAGTCGCCCTTAAGCAAAACTGAAAGTTCTGAAATGAAAGATTTGCAACATAATTTTTTATATGATTTAGGTTGATATTGTGGCTAGCACTGTATTCTTATTCATGCGTTTTGACAAATTAAGATATGTTGCCCATGGGTGACCTGAGTTTCTGGTCAGGTCATATTCCCAACCATCTTAGTGATACTCTTTATTCTCAGATCTTCTGAACCGTTCCACAGCTTTACAATACTTGATAATGTGTACCCTCTGAGGACTTACCTCAGAGATGTTATCTATACGGAAGGGTGGGGGCAGCTGGTCAGTGTCACTGAATGAGATTTGATACGTTGCCCCTTTCAAAGCAATCTCAGCTCGGAGGAAGAAGCAGTTTCCCAAAGTGTCCCTATGGAACACATAATGAGAGGAAAAATGTCTATGAAATTGAAAACTCCTTATTTTCTGTTCTGTTCAGCTATCTCTAGAGCATATTTGGCGGCACTGACTACCTCATGTTGAGGTGGAAGGATTTAGGTTTGTTGACCTCAAAACCTCCAGACCAGGTACAGTTGGGAATATCCATTAGACGCACACAGAGAAGCTGATCATAGTCATTTCTGGGCCAGTGGAACACAACACTAGAGCCTGGCAGGGTGGAGATATATCCTTCTGGATTTGCAGTACCCTACAATCAAACAAAACATTATTGGTTTTTATTCTGTCTTTTATTAAAAACATCTAAAACATAGCACAATGAAAACATGCATTCCCACCTTTCCTCTGACAAATTCACGCTGAGAGAAGGCTAATTTTTGAGATGATCGATTGTCGAGCAGGTATCGTGGAGCAAATGTCACAATGTGTGTGTCACGATAACGTTGTTTCCCTTTTCTCACATTAATTCCTATAATGAGACATTATACATTATAATATTACATCAACTTAGTACAGTGGTTTCCTGTACTGCTTTTGGGCAGCCAATTGTTATTAAAACATTACTTTAAAGGAATATTTACCAGAAAAAATATTTACCAAAAAAATACAGAACACGTCTGGGACAAAAATCATAAATTGATAAATAAAATTAAAATTTTATATCAAATGAAATATTTAGAGATGCTTTTGATTATTAAAATGTAATGGTATCACTAAAACATAATTGAGATATAAAAATTTTATAAACATGAAAACAGAATTTGATAATAATAAAATAAAAAAATAAAACACAAGTTTCATAATTTGAATTAATTGGACATGCTTTTTGATTTAGTTTTTATTTAATCATTAAAACATTAAAAAGTCCAGAAAAAATATTTAAAAAAAAATTGTAAAACATAAAACAGAATTTGGGGAAAATTAAATAGATTTCTTAGGGCCCTAAAGATGCTTATATGCTTACATAACAGGCATTCCTTTTTACCTATATTGTAGATGAGTCCGGGTCTGTTACCATGCTGAATGACTTTAACTGCTCTCACTCCACTGCCCCCATCCAGAGAGAAACCTTGGCACCATCCTGGAACACCATCTGGGTGGATCCCTTTACCGATCCGCATGGTGCACCTTTTCAAAAAGGACAAGACTTTAGAGAGCTTTAAGGAATAAACGTAATTATGTAGTTAAATTACATTTCTGCTATGTTGAATAAACAATGAATGAACAACTCTGGCGGCGGAATTTATGCAGGCTAATTAAATAAGATACACAAAAGCATTTGATGGGTGGGGATGGTGGGAACACACAATGAGAATTCTTTGGATTTTCCCCTTCTCTTGCACTCACATATTGGGTTGCTCTTTGTCAGTGTAGCAAAAGAGCAATGGGCTCAAACTCCTGGCTAACTCATGCTCCTCAAACTGCCCAGCGGCGTCCGTTTTCCCATTGTCCTGGCGGAAGATCAGAGGTAGCCCTGCAGACGCAATAATCAATAGCAATATTACAGATGGGGTGCAATACAGTTGTGTTCAGTTAAGGTTTTGAATTCATATCATCAATCTACAGTCAATGCCCCTTGACACTGGCTAATCTGAAAGCATACCAGTCTTGTTGACAAGCCAGTAAGAAGCAGAAATGAGGATTTTTAATGCTCCTTGGGCTCTGAGAACAATCCGTATGGTGAGACAGAGCAGCCGTTTGTTGACGTCGTATAACCGCATGCGCACAACATAGTTTTGTGTACCGGGAGGAATGAGCAGCTCCTTACACATAGGAAAGTTCTCCAGGAGCACACCTGAGAGTAAACAACAAACTCATGAAGCTCATGAAGGATTAATAAAGCAGTTTGTATGTTAAATATGTGATAAGTGATCTACTAATCACCTAATTCTAGATTTTGTGACGTGTCTGCTGCATGCAGCACTGCCTCTTTGCCTGGTTTCATGGTTCCCTTAATTGAGGTCCCCTTGATGTAGTAGTTAAGGTCACAGGGAAGAAGGTTGGCCAGCACCAGGGTGGGCAGCAGATAGATGTTGTGACCTGGTTGGCGGTAGATCTGCTTTGTACCTCCTACCACAGTTTTGGCAGGCTGCTGATCGGGGTAGTTCTCTTTTTTAATGACAACACAAAACCTAAAAAAGTACAAGTGTTTACAACTCTAGGCTCATTCTTCTCTGATATTTTCTTACATTTTCCTTTTTTTACCTGAAGCTCCGCTTGAGTTGTTCATCAAAGTCTGCTGACTGGCACTCTCTCTTACTGCTGCTGACTTCACCAGGCCGCTCCACAGAGGTCCAATGGATGGGCATTTTACAGAAGAACAACCCCAAGCCTTTAGGTCTCGCCTGAAGCCTCCAAGAGGTCAGATGGAGAGGAATGGCCAAGGCCTCTCCAGGCAGGATGGGAGGCAGGACAACAGGTTCTACAGAAGGAAACAAATTCAATTTAGATTCCTGGTTGATAAACACAGGTACATCATGCACAATAAAGTGTGTGCTTACTGTCTGGAGCTGAAGGGCTGTCTAGTCGCACTTCCATGGGAACCTCAAGGCGGTTCTTCACTGTGAGTGCTGACTGCACTGTAATGACTTTACGTGCACTGCCCTCCATAGTGATCGAGAAAACCACGCGAACAGGTGGCAAAGCTGAGAACTGAACAGAGATTATAGATTGTTCATATACTCTAGAATTATTTTGTATAATGTTATGAGATACAAACACTTACATATACATGAGGGTGTATGATGTTGGTTCTGCTAATTGGGCTGCCAACCTAGAAAAGCCGTATCGTTACATTTTCATGAAGCACTTTCATTTTTAATGAATTTCAAAATGATGAAATAACACAGCAGAAAAAGTGAGTAAAGACCTATGAGAGAATTCAAAAACTTCAAAACGCAAGTAGAGAATCACTAATGTAATGCATTTGTGAATTACTAATGTGTTTAGTGGTTTAAATGAATGTCAGAAAAAGTATTCTCCACATAACGAGCCATTAAAACTCACAGTGCTTGAGGGGTTGTTACGATCAGGAGCGGCGTAGCGGAAGAATACTCCAACCTTGTCCACCGAAACTGGCTTCACCTGCTCCCAGCCTACAACACGCACCAGCAGCTGATGGAGTTTCAGCTCATGGGTGTGTCTGTGGTCAGAGAACATCGGCGGCAAAGAGGTGGAAAGTACAGTTGAGGATAAACAGTACAGTATAGCAAAAAAAACATGTTTATCTTTTTGGTAAACATTTAAGCATCATTTACATATTTCTAGTCATATTGTAATATGATAATAATTTAATAGTCCATTCTGATGGCAGTGTTGGTACTATTATAGACTGTATATATTTTTTT
>JAUMHP010000080.1:8427414-8445749 GCA_032361065.1 Enteromius trimaculatus
ATATATATATATATCAGGGTTTGTACGGGTGCTGAAAATCCTGGAAAATGCTTGATTTTTAATATAGTGTTTTCAAGGTTAAAGAAGTGCTTGGATTTTGGGCAAAGTGCTTGAACCTGTTTGAAACTGAATTGATTTGATCATAATTCGTTATCTTACGGAGTAGTTTTCCTTTATGCTAAAAACGCATTTTGCACATAACGAAAATAACTCCGCTCGAGTCCTCGCTTGTGGCTGTAGTGGTGTAATCTTCCAGTGGATGCACGCTCTCTGTTGGAGCAGAGTGGGAGGTGAAAACATGCCGGGAGGTTGCGGTTTCAATGCTCCTTGGCTGGAGGAGGAAAAATAAAAATTATGGCTAAAACGTGGACCAAATCCTCGATTAGCCACTTGCAAAATATGCAAAAGGACGTGCAGCTCTTCACCATGGGAGAGGCCGCGCTTTCAAGCCATATGAAAGGTAAGCTTTAAGTTAAGGAATTTTTGACAAAGGCAGATTAGCAAATATATATATATATATATATATAGTTCATATTTTATTCCTTATTAATGTAAAAAATTAAATTTAAATTAAAACATAAATAAAAAAATAAATGCTACTTTTAAATATTATTAAGTACTATATAATATTAATGTATATTAAATAGTACATAATAGTATATAAATAATACTTTTCATGACCCAATAAACTACTAAATTTTAAAAACTAAAGATTACTAAAAAAAAAAAAAAAATCCTGAATATCTTGCCAGCTAAACTACGGGCTAACAATCAAAAATGACTGTACAAAAAATGGATGACTTGCTCAGGGATAAAACGTTGGGATTTCTGTTAAAGAAGATGGTGATTTCTATAACTTCACAACTTCTGCATCATTTCGCCTGGGATCAAGAAATCATAGCCTATGAACAATCTCATAGTTGAGGAATCGCTGTAGTTATTACCCATTTCTATTATAACTGTGCCCTTGTGCATGTCACTAAAGTCAGGTTTTCTCCAGAAAGTCTGTCATGAAGCTATTGTCTATAAGTCACCCTGTATTAAAAAAAAAAATGTCTGAAATCCTCATGACATGAGAACGCAAGTAAAAACAATGGTGTCCAACACTAGCACATTCAAAGTCAACTGTATTTATAAAAGAGACACCCTTTTCTACCTGTGTCTCAGTTTCTCCCGGGCCTCGAACTCAAACGGGATCTCCTCCCCCGGCAGCACTTCTCTCCACTGGCTGATGTTGTGTGTATAGTCAGTCCCAGGCCCATTCACATCAGATATGGAGTCGGCACTACTGCTGTGAGACAGCGCCACTCTGTGGACACAACAGAACCGCCTTATATTTTTACAAACTCTTAAATGCAGCTGAATATTGTAGGAATAATATATGCATTCTTCTGACCTGGTTGGTGTGGTAGTGAGAGTAGCAAACAACATAGTGCATCCAGTATGGTTACGTAAGGCATAGGGCACAAATGGTTGTCTCCTCTTGGAGAGCTTCATATCCGCTGAAACATGGCATGAATATAAAATAAGCCACAGGCTTTCATTAAGCTTCTGAACAATACCACCTATGAGGTATTATGCACCAAATACTGACTTTGAAAATGTTTTGTTGGGAAATGAACATGAAATACTCTTCCCTAAAGTACAGCCCAAATCATATTTATATTAATGGAGACTCCACAGAAAGGAAGGGCTATAAATTAAATCAGTCACAATTTCACAACGCATTATTAACCAAGTATGGTTTAAAGAAAAGGATGGCATCAGAAACAACTATTTAACACAAAACAGGTTTAATATATATATATAAATATATGGTGGTAGGTTAAGGGACAGGGGTAAATGAGGGGTTAGGGTTAGAACAATAGCTCAGAACTCAGAAAATGAGGCTATGCTAAGCTCTATGACATCAAACACCATCTTCTGACTTCTTTATGGTTGGCTGCGCAACTATGAACTGTACCTCGGGCATGAATCTGCTGCTCGAGACAAGTCAAGCTGGTAGAGCTTCTAGTTCTAAGGTAGGCAAGAGGAAGACCTGACAGCAGAGAGAGAGGGTTAGGGAAAAGAGAAGAGATAGATACATGCTAGGAGTCTATGGGAAGTGCAGGGGAGACGCATACTGTCAAAGAGAAGGGTAGAATGAGACGCACACATCATGATCGTATATATGCTGTGGTCTTATCTTACAAACAGCTCATTGTTAGTCACCAATTCAAAAGAAATAAACCTGGTTTTTAAATACACTTATTTGATGGATTGACCGTTTCAAACCATTCAACATGAGCTTCTCTGAAGCTGAAGTGTGTGATTGTGAAATATTAAAAAACCATGCTACCATCCTAGCTTTAAATGGAAAGATAGTAGGTTGATTTCTTTGCAATAACAACACTATTCAAAAGTCAGTGAGGTCAGTACTTAGAAAAAAATAGAAATTAATCATTTTATTTAGTAAGGATGCATTCAATTGATCAAAAGTGACAGTAAAGCCATTTGTATTACAAGTTTTGATCTTTCTATTCACAATACGGTTTTCATTATTGATAAAAATATAAAAAACTTGAGGCTTGAGGACTAAAACATCATATTAGAATGATTTTACGTCACAGAAAAAAAAAAGTTAAATAGAAAACTGTTATTTTAAATTGTAATAATATTTCACAATATTAGCTTTTATTGTATTATTAATAAAATTAATGCAGCTGTGGTGAGTAAAAGAGACATCTGTCAAAATAAATAAAGCTTACTGACCCCAAACCTTTTAAAAATAATGTGCATATGGTTAAAAAATGTTACACTTCAGTTTTAAAAAATAATGTATAAGGTATATAAAGCTCTAATGTAATCAAGTATGTAACACACAGTGTTGCAGTACAGTTTATCTTTTTTTAGAACTGAAAGAATGTGCAGATTAAGCAAACGGCTGTTACTCACTCTGGCTGAAGGAGGGGGGGTCCACTGATGAGCCCATCCAAGACAGGGCGGCGGAGGACTGTGGCGACTGCTCGTCTTCCTTGCAGTAATCTGCTAACCACGAAGTCTTGGTGGTGCTGTACTGCTCTGTGTGTCAGAACGACAGGCCGCAGCAGAGTGTCAAAATCAACATACCACTCATAAATATGGAAGCAAACAGTTAGAGAAAAGCATGGAGGCCTCTGAGTGTGTTTGACCCAGACTATGTACCCAGTAAGACCGAGGTGATGTTGACATCCAGCCTCTGCTTGGCTCGAACTCCGATCTTCAGACGAGGAGGATGGAGCCGGCCTGCCGCCTGTCTCTGCCAATCCAGGAAACATGGCCAAGGCTCGATGAATGGCTCCCAGCCTACAGACCGGTAGACATAAATGTGTGTGCTCATGAATGTACACGGAAGTAAGGGGAACAGTTTACACTCACAACTCAATACTTGAAAATGACCCATATACTCCATGTGAAAGGTGTCAAACAGAAAATGGTAAATGTGTCAAGATTTCATTTTTGTAATTTTGTTTTGTGCTTTTCATATTTTTATTAGTGTATGTTTTAAATTATTATTTTATTTCAGCCTAAGGTACAGGGTTGCACACAACGCTAAGCTCTTACCTGAGAGCTCTCTGTTGTAATAATCTCCAGACAGAGTAAAACTAGCCTTGCCTTCCTGCATAGACCCAATCCTCTGGAGAACATAAAGACCTGCAATAGAGGAGAAAAGCTGCTATAGAACTTCCTGTCTACAGTATTTTTGATCATTTGGAGTAATCACAGTATGCGGCTATCCTCACGTGAGAAGGTGAGCTCTGCCAAAGGGACGTCACAGTCCAGGCAGTCATCGATAAAGCAGATACACACGCTCTCAGCCTTCACTTCCACTCCTGATAGGGGAGGAGCCGAGTGGCTGCTGGACTCTGAGTCGGTTCGGCTACGGCCAGACATGCTTTCTGCGTTCTCCAACAGCCATGTGGCAGCTTGGTCCAACTGACCTGTAATTTAAAACATATATACAATGAATCATACAATTCAGACGTGTTTTCTGTGATTTTGGTAGACAAGTGCACTCATGTACCTTTACAGTGAATGAGTGCCCTTCTGCAGTCTTCCCTCTTGAACCCAAGATCCTGTAACCGTTTAAGCTGACCCTCTAAAACGAAATATTGCTTCAGCAAAGGCTTTTTTTAAAAATAAACACATTTTCACAGATCTCTTTCACAGACACTCAAATAGAAACAGTTTTAACAGTTAACAAACCCAGTAAAGCCTCTGTCTTGTGCCTGAAGCTGTCCTTTGATTTGGTTGGGGTGTCTGTGTTGGCAGTGGACGCTGAACTCTCAGCTTCTGTGGCAGTGTCTAAAGGTCCGGTGGATCCTGTGGTTGGAATGGACTTGGCTATTGCCAGGAAAAGCTGCACATCATTATAGGAAAGACGAATGTCTAGAGATGGGAACTGGATCTGTGGGGGAAACAAAATCTTAAATTGTGCACCTATAGTTTATCCTGACCTGTGTTTCAGTTTAAATCTATACTGACCTCCAAAAGAGGTGGAAAGTCCTCTATGTTAAAGGCATCAAGGAGTCCTGAACTGCTCTGGTACGTTGGGCTGCCACAGAGCTCCATTTGTACATTGACAGGATCAATGATAGACAAAGCAGTTTCCTGTTCACTACCCAGCCGACAAGAGAATACCTAAGCAGGGGAGGAAAAAAAACAAAAAAAAAATTAAATTGCACAATCTAACCAACTACAACAACGCTTTCTTTTATGTCATGGATACTCTAAAATCATAGATGTCCGGGGCATTACCTCAATGCCTGCTAAACTGCCAGAGAAAGGCCTGTCCAGAAGCCGAGGCTTGTAGGTGAGTACAGTAGTGCCTTTCAGAATGATTGCATTGGTGTCCAAACATGAAGAATCTTCAACGACCACAAACTCTGTCCCTAAAGGGAAAAAAAAGACAACCGAAATTTGGCAATGCAATTTCATACATAGCCAGCAATTAAGAAAAAACAATGGTCTGAAGTGTCTAAATAATGTTTCATCCCAAACTTTTCAGTTGTACTGGTAGTGCACTGAAGAATTTTTGGGTAGGATGTGTCACAATTTACTTTATTTATTTATTTTTATAGCTATCCTCACTTAAAAAAATAACTGTCCTGCAGCCACTAGTAAAAAAATCTGAAAAATTATATCTGGTTTATGAATAATTTTTGGTTTGACTGTAGCTTTTGAATGTGATCTAATCAAGAAAGGCCCTCATCTAGTTCAGATTAAATTTATAAGATATGTGTGTCCAGAAATATCAGGATTTTACAATACACAGTATGGCAAAGATGTTACCTGTCACATTGATTTTGACCTCCAGGTATTTATCTTGAGTGACTGGCACAGTGGATCGTTTAGTGACCACGCCGCTCTTGACTGTTTTAGGCATGACAGCTCCTGTGACACCTTGATCACTGCCGCCACTAGGCCAGCGCTGGTGGGTAGGCGCTGCTCCTTTTTGTGCAGGCATGTGCAGAAAGTCCCTCACCAGCTGTAGCCAATCAAAAATGAGGAAAACTCGCAGATTGTTTAGAACCACAGTGAAGCATGAGGAGTCCCGTGTAGATCTGTGAGACAGAGAATATATAGTAAAAAGTATTTACTCTTTAGATGCATTTAAATACTTTCAGCGGCGGTCCCATACCTGTAATGTAACTCCAGCTGCAGTGAGGCTCGGTTAGTGCCAGTCCTGGATGGCTGTAGAATGCAATCAAACACGTTGCGTTTTCCTTCTGTGGGTCCACTGCTCTCGGTGAATCGCGTGTCATGTGCCAGAAGTGAATGAGACACCAGATTCACAGACTTGCTGCTATTAGAGAAACTCTCAAAGAGGAGCTTCGATTTCATGAAGTCAAACCTTTTAGGAGTAAAAAAGAAAGCACATTAGTTATCTCTATGGTCTCTAAAAACACAAATAAAACATTTTGAACAAAGTAGTACCTGGCCAAGGAGCGGTTATGGCCTGTGGATTTAGGGTTGTCCAGTAACTCCAGACTGACGTCTTTCATGTCCACCAGAAGAGACAGGGATGTGTACACATCTCCACTTAACACGGTCTGCAAGATGACACTTGGATTAATACACTGTTAATAACCCACAAATAATCTTTAAAAATCTTTTTATTTTGGGCTTTGCCTTTAGTTCAAGAAGGGATAGAAAGCGATGGGGGAAAAAAAAAAAAATCAAGAGACTTCGAGACTTGCAAACGCATAAAATATTTCACTGTGTACAGTATATACACTAAAGTGTGTATTTTTATATACAGTCAAACTAAAATTTGTTGAGACACCTTCAACATTTATATTATGATCACAGTTAATCAATAGAGTTTAGAAAATGGTAATAAAATATGACAAGTTAAACTGTATCAGTACAAATTTATCAAAACAATGTCAGATAACTTTGATAGAAATGTATGTATTCGATTAGGTTGAATAGCTGTCAGCTGTTAAATTTAAGCACACAATACCAATTTAGGCTAATTACCAAGCATTGTTTAATTCTCTTCAGTCTGTAGTACAAAAAAGGTTGCATTAGAAACGACAGAATTTTTTCAAAACAAAACATGCTCAGGTCAAAGTGTAATTTCTGATCACAAATTGTTACTGGTAGTCCACTGTATGAAGAATTGTTTGGTATAATATGTCACAGTTAACTTTATTTTGCAATACTCCGTTTATAATAATCTATTGTGTACTGCATCAACTAGTAAAAAAAATATTTGGTGTCATAATAATTTTTGGGTTGACTAGCTTTTGAGCTTTTATCTAATCAGGAAAAGACCTGATCTAATTCAATGAGCATCAGCAAAACTTCTGTAATAAGCTTACATGGATGCTGGGGTCTTGGAGATTGTAAGGTCTGAGAAACTCCTCCACAGGCTCTCCCAGGTTGTGATCTAAGAGTCCACGGATCAGCTGGTACCTCTCCAGGTCTAGGGAACAGTGGACAGAAGACAGGCTGCCGTGGATGGACATGTCTGGGACAGCACGGCTTATTTCCCTAAGATAAGGCGGAAACGAAAAACAAATCAAAACAAAGACAAACAAAACCTAAACTGGGAGTATGCTCGAATAGGGCAGAAAAGCTGAAGAACATAAGAACAGCTAACTGACTTGTCAAGGTTGCGCTCTACTTTCAGCTTTAAGTGGCAATGCTCCTTTAGCAGCCTCTCTCCACTCCTGCGCACTGCGTAAGATGGGAAGACCAAGTCTGTTTCTAAATGCTTTCCAACACTGTCCCATGGCTCACAGGGTAACCGCTCTGCTGCAAATATGTCCATCTCCTGAAGGTCCAGAGCTATACAGTCCAGCAGACACACATGGTCTTCTGTAACACAAGGGCATGTCAGTTACCACAAGAGTTCAGGCACATACAGAAGGGTCTAAAGAATTAGTGCACAAGTAAAAATGCTTTTATTACAACACACTGGGATCATGTGCACCCTATTTGTTTTTCTGCAATAAAGTGCATCTCAGATTGTGGGTACTGACCCGGACTTAATAGGACATCTGCTTCTGGGATGCATTCGAGGCCGGGCTGGGGTCTGCCCAGGGTAAATCCAGAAGTTGTGCTGGAACTTGAAGACTTTTTATCGCAAGTCTTCCCAGCATCAGACTGGGCATCTTTGACTCGATCCTTCGGGAATGATTACAATGTTAATAAACAGCCAAAAAGTGATGATTTTAAAACTGCATCAAAATAAATAGTTAATTAAAAAAGTATAGAAATTTGATTGAAAATAAGATTGTGTGATCTTAAAATGCTGAGATTTGAAAGATACCAACAAAAGTGTGAGCGTAGTTCAGTGTGCATTGCAGCCAAAAGATTGGCCTAAAGCTATAGTTCACCCAGAAATTAAAAATTCATTATTTACATAATGTCATTTAAACATCACAAAAGTACATTTTAAATAGTGTTCACATATATCTTTGCCATACAAATGCAAATAAATAAATGAAAACCGGTATACATAAAATGCATAAGTGAGTAAATAATGAGATACATAAAATTTGGAATTGGAAATTCAAATGGATTTTATTCAGTGTGAAAATCCTTGCATACGTCAAGAAAAAAGCAAAGAGAGAAGGAAGACTATCACATTACCAAATAAGAAACACACATCAGATTAGCATTCCCTGATACCTTATAATGTGAGGGGTCCTTGTATGAATTAGCATGCAAAATCAAATTCTTCAAACACAAATAATAAAATGAATGTTAATGTTCATAAAGTATTGTTGTTAATTTGAGACTCATTTTCACACAAACTGTAGACAACCACACAAGGTAAATTCACTCTAATATAATGTTTCTACTAAATAACTGTGACCTTTACCATGCAGAGTTAAGAATGGGACTACATCCATGAAGCATTTTCCACAGAATTCAATTTAACTATCAACCCCTAATGCATTTTCCCCGCCCCCAAGTCTTTTCACTTTATGAAATCATTGTCAGATTGCAGCCAGTAAAATGCCCCTTAAATGCATCCCATGGGTGCAGAGTGGTGGTGTAGTGTGTATATGGTGATGGTAGAACTCACCAGAGAAGGGAAAAAGGTATGTGCCATTGTAAGTTTCTCTACCTTATCTCTGAGAGAGAAGGTGCCTCGAGTGCCAGCAGGCAGGAAGCGGTTACGCACTCGGAGTTGGCCCAGGTTGGCCACTATGAGGCGTTTAGAGCGGGAGCTCTCTGGGATCAAGAGGACAGGAGCACCTGCTTCAATGTCCAGCAGGACACGAGCAGCTCGCTGTGGGCGCTCACGCACCTGTAGGGTAGAGGGTGAATTAAAACAATCCCCTTTAAAGATCACTCTAATGTCATGACAGCCTAGAATTAAATGGCATCTCACTACATGTCAGAATAAAGTCATCTATTTTAAAATGTTAAGCTAATTTAAAGTGATTATATTAAGGTAAACAACACAACACGAGTGTTTCACAATTTCTGTTCATCATGTGTAGACAAATTTGGTACGAAACTTGTTTTCGGTTAGCATTCTAACATCTTACAATAGGACTAACTGGTTTGAAAAGCACAACATTTTGATTAGCTAGATAAAGAAGGCATAATAACCATGTTGTCTAACAACCACAGAAAACAATTATCTGTGAAAGCAACAAAAATTCTTATTTGACCTACACTTCAAAGAAAACCAAATCATTTGGAAGATAACACTGATAGCAAGATTAATCAAATAGTATGTGCAAATATTGGGGCTTTTGCTCATGCAAAGTGGAAAAAGGACAGGAGCAAGACACAAGAATGTCCTAATGGGTAACTCCTGATCACTAGCCTGTGGTATGTAAGAGGGGATTAGAGCCAGGACACACAGCTCAGTGTCCAGCCTCATCACCAGTGTCTCCAGTTTAAAGGAAATGGGTGTTGACAACAACTTGTATAACTCTATTTTGTCTCTACAGTGAAGACTTGAGGATACATGCATTATTTACACTAGGACAGCAGACACAAGGAGGGGCCAAATAAAATGTAAAAATGCTATCTTAACAGTGCAATGTATTCTGTCTGAAGTTTTAGAATTAAAATAAACCCTTACAGCCTGGCCTTCTACGGCTGCTCTCTGCCTGCCCAGGACATCCTGTAGCTGTGTAAAGTGCTGGATGAAGGCCACCACCTCAGCCTGGAAGCGCTGGGTATGGACATACTGTACTGAGGCCATCTGAAGAGACACCTTAATATCATATTCCCGGTGCAAACAGGGGTCAGGTTCGCCATACCTGGAGATAGAGGCAAATGTCAAATACTGTAAAAATGTGGACCTGTATGTAATACGCATAAATACAATGACAGACAAAAGGAAGAAAATACTTGTGTATGTCATAGACAAGGGCCTCTCCGCCGTGTGTTGTGAATCGCTCCCTGTATAGGTCCCCGTGGGGTGTCAAATCACTCAATGACAAACTTCCCAGACTTCCTTGTAATGCCAGATCTCCATCTAAAAGTTTGGCGGACATAAAACAAAGTTTTGTAAAAGCTAATTTCAGATTTTAACAAATATTATAATTATACATACCAATCATTTCCATATGCGTAAACAGTTTAGAGACACTAGCTTTAGCAAGCTCGTTGGATTTCTTTCTTAGTACCAGTGATAAAGCGTGAACCTGAGGAGGAAGCACACAAGTCATTTTCTTTCAAGTTTATACTGTCCATAATTTCTTTTTAATACAAGAAAACATTATTTATTATATATTACTTTTAAAAATATTTATAAATTGTTATAATTATTATAATTTCTTGCATCGTTTCTACTGTACCTTTAAATCTAGCTTTGTATTGACCCTTTCCTCAGTCTCTGTATACAGATCTCCTAGTTCACTGAGGATACTATTTTCCAGTGAGTGTTCAGGTGTAGGCTGAGGTATGGTGGTAGGCACTTTCAAAGCATGGTTATTAGCAGTAGAGCCGATGCCAAAGAAGTCTAGAATCATTACCCAGGTTTGTAGTGTGATGAGAATATCAAGGCAGTTGAAGTCCACATCCACACTACGGCCAATACTGCCATATCGTGTCTTGAACTCTGGGTGCCGCCTATCAACCATTAGCACATTGATATGTACCAAAGAATCATCAAAGTCTGGACGTGGGTGTGGAGAATGGCGGGATGGGGATGGAGGAGGGGTAATGGGGCACTCTGCATCCTTCTTGCTCTTCCGACTGGATGCAGAAGGTGTACTGGGGTGTCTTTGATAGAACTGGAAAACATTTTGTGCCTCTTCAAACTGTGCTGGAAGAGAACGGGGCATTTCTGTGTAAAGAACATTGGAGGTTGTTGGGCAAGATTGTGACAGGTATTCCTTTGGACTGAACGTTGAAGGCTTTGGAGCACCTCTGGACACCATGAGGTGTTTGTACTTTGATTCAGGGTTTTGCTCTAGCAGGTCTTCCATTAACAAGGAGTGAAGAGCTAGTTGGATGGAGACTGAATGGGGATGATCTTTGGTGAAATCCCCCTCCAGGTCTTGAAAGCGCAGACTAACCAACCCTTGACATCCTTGGCTAAGGTCTCCGCTTAACTGCACTTGCAGCTCAGAGACCCGAAAGATGGCCCTCACTTGGGTAAAAGAGGGTGGCTGGAGAGGGGGGCTCTCATTGCGAAGTGGAAGTGTTGCTGAAAGCGATGACGACAATGAGGAGTAAGAAAGGCCAACATAAGGAGGGTCACGAGCAAAGAGTCCACCTTGCAGTTCGGGGAAGCGATGCGGTTTAGTGGAGGAAGGAGTGGGAGGAGGTGGTGTGGGGGGCTGACTGAGCGTTACTCTCTGATCTTCAATGAAGGAGAGATTATCGAGAGTCTGAAGGACCTGCTCATACACAGGCTTACACAGACACACCTGAAAAGAAAATATGACAGTTTAAAAATATGTTAATTACATATAAAGAGACAACTGTTATGCATTTATGTAGTGCTTTACCTGGACAGCATCAACAAATCTGCCTTCCACTTTCATTAGCCCTGTGCTCTGATAAGGTTCTTCACTTGAGAAGGTAAAGTGTAAGTTTTCATCAACCGGGATTTTCTCAACAGTGAGCTGGATGGTGGCATCTTTGAGAATATGAAATGCTGAAAGAAGATGATGTAGAGATGGAGATGTTCAAAAGTGCCTTGAAAGGACTTAAATATAAAGAAAGGGGAAAAGCTTAATGATTTCAACAAATTACCTTTTCCTCGGCTCAAGTAATCAAAGAAGTCATTTCGCGTAAATTGCGGCTCATTCAGATTAATGTTGCCACCATGAGAAGGTGAGGGTCCAGACGGGGCGCTGCTGTTAAGCTGCGCTCCTTTTCTTAAAACCAAGTTTCTTGTGTTGACTGAATAGAGTCTTATATCTTTCACTTCAACCTGCAGTTTCTCCCCTTCTGAGTCATGCCCTGTAACAAAGTTCTGAATTCGTATGCTTCCTAAATGTCCGACAAGCAACTCAGGGTGACCAGGTTTTCTCGGAATAGACACAACTGGGGATTCTATACTGACATCTAGAGTCAGCTTGACCAGAAAAGAATCCAAGCCTGGTTCTGTGTTTTCAGGGACACAGAAATCGTCTTCCTCAAATGGGTCAATTGTCCAGTTACACTGACTCTGCCTCCTAGATCTTCTGTGTGGGTTGTCAAAGAGAGATACCATACCACTGTACTCAGCTGTTTTCGTGACTAATACTGTAGAGACCTTTGTAGCTGCACTTTTCAGCATAGACCGGAAGTTGTCTTCTACTTCATTTGCTGATAAACTGAGTTCTTTCAGAAACTTTGCAGAGTGGTTATAATGTAAAGACGCCATCTGAAGTTGAAGCGCGCATTCTCCCTGAGTTTTTTCCATAAAATGGAAACTCAAAGCTTCAGAGGGAGTCATGCCAGCAATGGAAAAGAATGCCACACTATCGATAGAAGAGCTGTCTTCTACACTTCCAATACTGACCACAAACTGACTTTTGCCACCTTCCTGAGTCAAGTCTACGAGCTGAATGCATCCTAGAGAACCATTGACATCCAATCGACTTCCCATTGAAACGTTGACTTTTGTGCCATTTATACTGGCAGTAGCAATTTTCATGCCTTTTTTCTCACCTCCTAAAACAGTCCCGGTGGTAACAGTTCGCAAAAGCAGCAAGTTTAACCTGTGAATTTCAACAGTTAACTCCTTATTCTGGACAAAAGTGGACTGATAAGTCTCATCGCTCTCTTCTCCATTAGGCAGTGTTTGGAGCTGTTGTGTTGGAGAGGTTTCATCTTTGGGGAAAGACTGCTGAAGGAATTTTAAAAGCTCTACTATGGTTTCAGGGTTAAGGATGATATCCAGGTTGTTGACCTGCATGGAAGTGACCTGAAGAGAGCTGTCCAAGTTCATAGACGGGCAGTCTGAGCTGACAAACTGGTATTCCAACTTAATGAGTGCCTCCTGGTCTCTCAGGGGAGAGCCCCGTGGAGATGCTTTGTCAAAATCAAGATCCGAGGAGTCCCTGTGAAGACCTGGCAGTTCCGGAGATTTACCGTCTGGTGAGACAGGTGACGTGGGCTGGCTCTCTCGCAAACTTCCAGTAGGTACATCAAAACTTAGGTGTTTATGAGATGCAACAAGAAGATCAAAATCAGAGCCATACGTCTGCAAAGTGTCCACAAGGTAGAGCCCATGGACTGTGAGGGAAACCATAGCATCATAAGGTCGCTTTACAAAATGTGCATTTGTTCCAAATACTTTCAGAACAGAAATATACCGGCCTCCACTTTCAATGCCAAGTTGCATGTAATTGATATTAAACTCTACAAGGAGAAGTCTAGATTCCACAAGCACCTCCCGAGTATGTTGCTCAAGTGTCATCACACTCTTGGTAAGATTTTTATCAGAACTCTGAAGCTTCCAATCACTGTCTTCCCTCTGAAAGATCTTCTCATGACGAAGTATAAGAGGGTCAGGGGATTTGAGGTTCTCTCCTTGTTTGTCACCTCCATCTTCCCCTGAATTACCAAGTCTAGCCAAGCAACTTCTCAGGGCAGTCATCTTTTCCAGGTTGATGTGCACTTTAAGATCTGGTAGTGTTCCTGAGAGAACAGCCCCTGGAAACTGAGGGTCTGATGTGTATCGTAGTCTTTGCTCTAGCTGTAGAAGGACATTGAATTTCTCCACCACATGAGTGGGGCCCACTTCACTGTCCTGTAGATGCTTCCAGTTGTCTTTATAGTGACCCACCATGATCTGGAGGTCATTGAAAGATAAGGAGTACTTCTCATATAAGTTTTTGCTGACAATCTGGGCACCATCTGTTGATTTAAGACTGGTAATATCATAGGGCCTCTCTTGACCTTTGACATTCACCTCCTCCTCTGGAGGTGGAGTCCCAGGAGGTGTTGCTAATGGTGTCTGGAATTCTTCATCACTTTCTCCTTCTGTCTGAGAGGTCTTGAGATTTGTTTTATGATCTTCTGTGGGAGGACAAATAAAACTGTCACAAGTTGCCATCAACTGCAATAAATTCAGAATGTATGAAAAGGCTACGGTAGAAAATTTTATTTGACCAGAACCAGTTACCTTGAGAATTAGTAAGAAGAATTCGCCCAAGGTCTACCACAACAAGCATCGGGTCTTCAGACTGAAAATCATCTGGGAAGATGACTTGAGGTGCACATATATCTAATTTCATAGTCCAGTGCTTACTGTTCTCCTGTAAATTAAAAACCATAGCAGAATTATTACTTAATATCTAATTGAGAAAGTAACAGATTGCAAATTAAATAAAGTTTCTTACAATGAACTCTCCGACTAGCAGCTGATCAATGGTTTGTCTGATTTCTGCCTTGGTTTGCATTTTCAGCTTGTTGTATTGCCTCCTGGCTGCTTCAGCCACTCTCAGCTCTAATTCAGACTGATATCCAAATCCTGAAAAATGTTATATAAACCATAATGAACTGATATTTCACAAAACCAATACAAAATAATTTAATATGGATGCTTATCCTTAATGTGCACCTGAGGTGTGGACCCTTCCTTTGTAGAAAAACTCAGCCACTTTCTTGATAGCCTGAGGGTTATAAATGATATTGAGAGGACTGGTATTGACCTCCAGTCTCCTCTCAAATTTGCTCCTTATTGGATTACGTTCATAAATCATCTCAAAGACAGGAGGTGCTGATGATTTTACATCAGAGGCTGAAAAAAAGACAAAATAAGTTCTTTATCAGCCTTCATAGACATTTTTTTGTATATATAATATATATATATATACATATATGTATTCTCATACAATTAAAACATCCATGTTTTAATTTATTACTTACATTGATTGCTCATTTCTGTGCAGCTAGTCTGGCCAAAAGGCTGACTGATAGCAACAGCAACCTTGTCCTTAAAATGTAGAAAAGTTATTAAATCAGTCATTACAGTTAAATTTCTGTCACAGATATTTTACTGTTATATGACACAACTAAATTTAAATGTGAGAATAAACTAACTGGTTTTGGTGAGACAAGAACAGGAAAAATGGAGCCCTGGGTAGTGAGATCACGGAGAAACAGCCCACCAAGTTTCACTGTGAGTAATGAAGACTCTGAGCGAGGAAGAGACTCAACTCCGATCTTCACACCTGTGAAGAAAAATTAAAATTGTAAAATCAACCTTCAAAATGTATTCTAAGTCACTGAGACTTTATTTCAATAAGTAAATATATAATATATATAAGACCTGAAAACTCTAGCTGAATAACCCCACTCTCATTTAAAAGAGGTTTCATTTTGTCTTGATGGTACAGGGTGACAGCTGCTTTCTCAAGGATAAAGTCCATTCGAGCAAAGACATGATCCCTTCTTGTAAAGGTATTCAGAGTTTGTGAATCCTCCAAAGGATCAAAGAGATCATCTGTCTCAGCTGTTTGGAGGAGAATAGAGACTTGATACATGGGGCACAATACTATGAAAATATCTAATATTAACGTAATTTAATACAAACAGGTACAAATTAGATTAAAAATCGTCAAATCCTTTTTCCTAGTTAGCACTAATGGAAGACTCACCAAGAATATCCCACTGAGCAGTGCCAGGTAGAAGGTCATCTGAAACAGGTTGTCCATCTGGCCCTCTTTCACTTCCCCCATACCAACCACCCCAGCCTGGGAACCAAGACTGAAGATACTGGATCATGCCAGAACTTCCACTTTTAGGTATAGAGACTGAGGGAGAGGAGGCTGAGGTCTCATTTATCATAGGCTCTCGTACACTCTAAATAGATACATAAAGGATTAAAAAAACGCAATCAATAAGTGTTAAATAAGATTGGATTTAACAAATGTATGGACCGTGATTATATTGATAACACAATTATTTTTAATTTTTTTGCAATATTAGGCTATTATTAATATTAGGCATAGTGTCAGCCATGATTTTCAAGTCTGATGTTTTCAAAGACCCACAGATGGGCCACTAAAGCAAGTCATCTCAGCTTGCCTCTGCAATTTCCTCATGTTTGCGGAAGGAGACATAAACAGTGTCCCGGAGAATCTGCAACTCCTCCAGTGTCTGTTCATCTTCAATCCTCTCTAACTCACACTATTGATGTGAGAAACACAGATTACAGATTATGTAAGATTTCAAACTCAAGAACCACACACGCAAAGGTAAATGCAGATACACTGTGGCAATCTACTGTAACTCTTCAATCCTGTAAGTCCATAATTCTTACCTCCTCCTGTGGACTCAAAGTAACTCCCTTAAGCCTCTGGTAATAAAGGCTAGTGTAGAGCTTGGCATCACGCGCCCTGTGCAGAGCAAAGTCCCAGCTTCCATTTCTCCGCTGTTCTCTGATCTCATTCAGGTTGGAATTAATGGCGAACATCCACCACTGTCGACAGCTTCAACATTAAAAGGAAACGTTACTCTAGTAAAAAATATCATTGTGACAAATGCTTTCTAGGTTTTAATCAACGTGACCCATTTAACAGATTTTCAAAGCTCATTTGAAAACATATTTAGGCTGGTTTGTAACAGAAGAAAATAAATCTCATTACTTTCCAGAAATGGGTTGTTTTGGTCTCCATTTCCGAAAAAGCATCTCCCTTTCTCGTCTGTCCAGTTCTTTAAGAAATGCCATTATCTGTTGATACTGAACCTGTAAACAAGCACCAAATTAAAACATAATATGTGAGTTATTCAATAAAACACAAAATAAAAGTAGTTTTATTTTAAATTAACTAATCCCAGTTTGGTTAAATTCACACACAAAAGAAAGCAGTTGCAGGCGAGGTTATTACACAAATCAATAAAAAACTAACTAAAACAGGGCTCAATTTTACATGTAATATTGGGCCAATACTCCTTGGAGTGCCAGAAAACAACTTAAAGGAAAGGCCCACACATGGGACCTAAAAAATGTTACCTGTGACAGACGAAGTGAGAGGGGCTCCAGTTGCACTTGGCCCTCAATGCGAGGTGTGTTACGAGATCGTAGAGGCTCTTTAGAGGCATTCCTCCTCACCAACACGAAGGCACATACTGGCTCAAATATATACTGATGCTCACGACTCTGCATATATTTACTCATCATCTCCTGTAACAGACAAATGATTCAAATGAAAAAGTTCACAAGAAGTACTAGTCTTTGTGTTATTGAATGTCCTTGCATTATTAAAAAAAATTACCTGTACGTCTGTTGAGGGAAGATCTCCAAGCATGGTGCACTCGGTGTCCCAGTACACACTGAATTCACCAATTTCCAGCTCCTTCTGCCGAATAAGCTTTTGAGCCTATGAATGAAGAGTTAAGCTTTCATGTTCCAACATGTAACAGACCAAGCCACTTCATGGAAATACCAAATAATATGGATAACTTACTGGTTCTTTGGAGCAGTTTTGTGCAGATACATTCTTAATACAAACACCAAAGGCATAGGGTTTCTCAGGGTTGGAGAAATCATCTTCAAATCTTAAATGGACACCTTGAATTTTCAACTAGTAACATATAGAGAAGAGCGAAATCAAAAAGTATTTCTGAAATGAAACTATAACAACAGTGGAGTGCACGGAAGTAGTACGTATACTGAAAATTACCTCTATATTCTCAACTATTCTAGTCACAACAGAGGCTGTAGCAGAGTACCAGTAAGATTCTCCTTTCTGCTCACATTCACTCTGTTAAAATACAGAACAATTATTAAAAACACACATAACTGAATTGTGCACTTCATATTTAAAAGGTCAAAGCGATTCAAAGATTACATCACAAAAAGCAATACATTTTTGAAACATAATGGACAAATCAAATAGAATGCAACAGACAAACTGATTACTTACAGTCAATGTAAATGTAAAGATGTAAAGATAAATATCTTAGTTCAGTAATTAGGCGCTATTTGACAGGTCTTTAGTGTGCGCTTTTAAAGTAGCACGATACTACGATATTCCTTAAAAAGCAGATCGTGGAGAAATTTTTATCATCCACGATGACAAAAATCGTCATTTCGCCCAACCCTACAATGTATATGTACACTAGTAGACTAGAAAGACATGAAAAATGTCAGCATTTAACTACAGCAATTCAATAACATTTTGAAGCAACCTGTACCTTCCACTTGCCCTCTAGTGCCTTGAGCAGCTGTTTCTTCTGCTCTCTCTCAGCTTCTCTTTCTCGCACCTCATCATATTCCTGGGGAGGGGCTGGGCCAATAATCAGGTTCAGCTGGGACATGCAGATGACCCATGGGTCACTGTGTGGTCGATAAAAAGGGATCTGGAGGGTGATCTTCCCAATGACACCTGGAAAAAAAAATACACATAATATTTTTGAAACATGTAGAATTCTGCATACACACCAGTGAT
>JAUMHP010000080.1:8452675-8465627 GCA_032361065.1 Enteromius trimaculatus
CTTTTTAATTTATTTTCTACCTTAATGTTTTCAACTGATAATCATTTTCAATCGTTTAAAGCTTGCAGGTTCACACTGATTACTGTCAGACTTCCAAAATTATTCTTTATAAAAATCATAAAAATTTAATTTCATGGCATCAGACTTTAGCACCTCTGTGTACTTTGAGATCATTTGAAGGTTAAATACTAATTTAAAAACATTGCGATAGTTTAACAGCACTTGATACTGTTTTTGAAATCAAATCATTGCATGTTTATGACAGGAAACACTGGTGTCTAATGCCTTGGGGCATACAAGTTAGTAAAACATAAAATAAACCTAATTATGGAAAATAAAAAAGTGATTAAAAAAAAAGATGAAAACTCCTGAAGTATCTGTCTTTTTTAGAGTGGGGGGGGTTACATTTGTGTGTAAGAAAATACACCCTTTGTAATCATTAACATTTTTACATATTTTATAATTATATTTATATTATATTAATTATATTTTATAATTAAATTACGTAACTCCGATACATGTAACTACTTACTCCCCAACAATAATGTAAAATAATAATATAAAAATGTATTTAGAGAGCTAATCACTTGGGATCAGGTACAATATGTGTGGAAACCATGTCATTTACACAATCTTACATGTGTTTAATATTGAACTAGAAATTAGGTGCTGGGCGTCCGGCCAGAGGAGAACTGGCCCCAACTACGCTTGGTCCTCCCAAGGTTTTTTCCCCCATTCTCTCATGGATGGGGTTTTGGTTCCTGGCTGCTGTCACCTCTGGCTTGCTTAGTTGGGGACCAGAATTTCTAGTGATTATCGTTGTTTTGATTACAGAGACCATCTCTGCATTTGATAAATAAAGTTTAATCTGGTCATTATACATTACCATCACTCTGTTCTCCCATTTGATAATGTTCGGTGCTTTGCTACAATCTCTATTTGTAAAAGTGCTATATAAATAAAAGTGATTGATTGATTGAAAAAATAAGATTAAGGCATAATAATTTATCTTTTTAAACACTTTGGCGTCAATGTTTATTTAGTCATAAAATAAAGCAAAAAATGTTATGAGACAGAATTGACATAAAATGAAGGACAAAAATTTCCCTTTTATTTTAGCCTTTAAAATACCTTGATTGAGTACTTGATATACAGTATATAATTGCGACCCATCTGTAACTACAGCAAGCGTATTAGGAGTATGCATGACATTTATGAAGTCGTGGATATGTCTCATGATATTTATAATAAAACCAAATTGCAACTTTTAGATGAAAAACATGTAGAGTATGTCACAATGTATGCTCATTTTATGTTCATTCTTTGGTGATAAGTGCCATCATGATTTACTGTATGAAAAATGGCTTACAGTATGGCTCACTGGGATTGTGTGCAATATGTCATCTGTATTTTAAAGTGCAAGTAGCTGAACCTTACTAAAACTGAGCAAGATTCATGTACACAATACCAAAAATAACTGTAAATGTAGAAAATACTAATTAACTCACACATATCCATAAAAAGAGCATTGTTGCTATTTGATGTCAAAATATAATGCTGATCACTTTTAATATGGGGCATGAGACACTGCATTTTCAGGAACAGTTTTAGTCTTAAGGCTCAATTCGATCAATGGTGTTCAAGTATAAAAATCATGATGCTCCATTCAAGCATCACGGATGAAGGTTGTGAGATGTGAGACGGCTCTAGCAGCCTCAGCCTAGTTGCACAGTGGCCTAATTCAGCGTTCTTTTGTCATGGAAATAAGGTTTTTCACCTCTTTATCCAATCCCTTGGCTTCCACTGTGTGGTACATTATGGGTAATTCGTAATCTCCATTCTGTCCAATAATTCTGTCCCCTTAGTCCTCTGCCTCCTCTTCATCTGTCCTTTTGGATTTGAGCCGCTGGAAACAGTGGATAGTGGAGGCCAGAAAGAAACTGGCAATAATGGCTGCCACTGAAATACAAATTCCAGAAAAAATTACTATGAGATAATCAGTGAGAGTCAGCAATCCCCGACACTCCCGGAAACTGTCCTCAGAGAGCACACTGAGGGACACCTGCCGCCCGTCACCTGGAAGAGAGCACTCCATACCATCTAACCCTGGAAAAGAGAAAGACAGAGAGGGGTACAATTACTTTTGAACATTTACAGTCTCTGAAAATACTTTAGTTTATATTTTTCTTTACTTTACATTTTGTGCTTTTGGACTGAATGGTGAATTATATTTTCAAAGTACATTGAACATTTGTGTGATTTATATGAAAATGAATTACTTTTTAAAAAATAGGTCATTTCACATTTATTTGAAATGCCTTGATAAAAAGGCCACATTGAATCTTTTGGTGAAGAGTCCATGGAACATTCAGTTTAGTCTCTCATGGCTAGTGTCCAGTTACGGGACTTGTATGAGTTTCCCAACCAGCTCACATGTCAGGTCACTAATGTCACAAGCATCCTCAGCTGCACATTATCAAGAACAAACATTATCAGAGTTTGACCAAAGCCACCGATTTATGCAATTTGTTGACGTTTTTATCATCATATGATGCTAAACTGATCTGCACAAAATCTAAGTATATGCACTGTATTATGATGCAGATCGTTTAAATACATTGTATAATTCAGTAAAGCAATGAAGTGTATATACATACTGCTGTTAAATACTTAATTTTGAGTAATTAAATTACATTACTCAAAAGTGACAGAAAATACGTTACAAAAGATTTCTATTCTACATAAATGTTGATCTTTCAAACTAATTCAGCATTTTAGAATGGTTTCTGAAGGATCAGGTAAGGCTTAAGAGCAATGACTGCTGAACATTCACAGGAATAAATAATATTTTAAAATATTTTAAAACAGAACACAGTTATTTTAATCTAACATTATAGGTTTTACTGTATTTTGATCAAATAAATACATACTTTGATGGCAAACCCTACTAATTAGTAATTAAATGGAAAGTTCATCTTTTTTATTACTGTCACTGTGTGTTTCAGTTTATACTTCCCATTTTATTTCAGTTTGTTCAGCTCTTTAAAGGCCATTTGATGGTCACGTATCCAGACAGCGTATCGCTTCAAAGGATAATAAATGAGCAAGCAGACTTCATTAACACACACTCAAACCTCAAGGCTATATATACTCCATTTGAACATGTGCACTAGCACACAGTGCCATTACATTCAAGTGTCTTTCTGATAGCCGAGCTACACCTATGGGCTTGTTTTCTAAATTTGTGCTTGGTTTGCACTGCCAAACAAAGGGCTTATGAGACTGACTCACCGTTTTAGTTTTTTTAAAGCACCTATAGGAATTATTACTAGATAAAATGTTACAGAAATAAGCATATTACAATCAGTATCCACAAACAGGCCCTACTATAGAATAGTGGTATTATTACTTGAACATTTTTGTATCTAGCAATAACACTGCAGCTATGACTCAGAAAACTCCTGTTACATAACGGCAAGATAAGATGCTAGATGGGATGCGTTCCAATTTAGTTTTTCTTTTTTTCTCTCTCTTTATGAGAAACGGTTGTGAAATATTCCTCGTTGGTGTGTATTTTGATTTTCACAGAGGGAGGTTTAATCTCCTTTCAGCCGTGTGATCAGCGGACACCAGATGACAGATTTGAAGCGGAACATCGCCTACGTAATACAGCCACGCTGACAGACAGACACAACAGAGCGGCAGAGCTACACAGACTCATCTCTCTTCTTATTGCATTCACGCTCAAAACCCCTTGTGCAGCCGTTTGTGCTTTGGCGGAGAAAAACTGGCAATTTTGAGGTAAAAATGATCTGAAATAGCATTTACGTCAATATATAACTCTCCGTGTCACAACACAATGCCACCATGTTTGTTCTTGTCATTGGCCAAAGTCAGTTGACATCATCATCAAACGTGTGAGGCAGTAAGTGCGGATGAGTCACTCCATCCAGAAGGGGTTTTCCACATACAGGGGATTCAGTGACCTCAGCCTCCTTTGTTGAGTCTGTCACGTGGCTGTTTGCCCAGCTCTTTTATGCCACATGCCACAGCTTCAGTGTTTTACGCTGGAGATCCCCCAGAGCGAAAATCACAAATCACCAACATGCGCGCACATGCTTTTACCCATTTAGAAAATTCTCACAGCGGCCACAAGCTCAGTGAGCCGACTAGTGTCGTCTAGCCTGCTGTCACCACATATGTGTAGCACGAGGAAGACACTGCCATGTTCTTATGTTTGCATCAGTGAAATGCAAAAGCTGCCCCTTTGTAATGTAATAAAGCTGGATATATGAATCCCATTATCATTAGGTCTCTCTATTCAGATTATGCTGATTTCATGCAACACATCTGATGTGCTCAAAATCCTGTAGACTTGAAAAATTCAGTTACAGAATGCATGGATACATTTTGTACTAGACACACAGGTCGGTGGCATAATCGTGATATATTATATTGCAGTAACCTCTCGGGCTGTGTCTTTGACCTTTGAGGGTTGTTTAAAGAGTTGTGTGCGCCGGACACATATATCTATGTCACTTCACATGCTTTGGTTATATACACAACAGTGTATTTGGTGGAAATCTTGATTCTTGCCCCTAAAGACTGAATATCCAATTACCAGGCAACTGAAAGTGTGCCAGAAGTGTGCTATCATCAGTATCAGATTCAATGTTGGGTTGAATAATGGATGTAACGTGTTCATCCATACCCAAGTGCCAGAATTACAACGCTGTGAGGAAGTTTAAACAAGTGGCCCCTGGACTTTCTGAATTAAAGACTACATTATGATGGATTCTGAGTTTTTCATATAATATTTGAACACTTGTGTCATTTTTGTTTCTTGAGTTACAATTAAAACAAAGTAACTGCTAGCATTTATAGAATTATGTAGCTATGCGACAACAAGTCAGTTTAATTGCCAGGAAATTAGTCGTAAAATACATACCTTGTAAAATACATACATATGCCAACATGTCTGCAATATATCTATCTATATATATACTGTATATAAACCTAGATATCTGGAATGTCTAAAATATTCTTTTAATAAACTGCTTTGATTCTGCCCTGTATTTGCTGATTATTACAAACTGTAAGTACACTGAAATAAAATTAAATGTTGCAAAAAAAAAAAAGACTTTGAGAGGATTATACATACATTTTTTGACCACAACAAAACACAGCCTCAAGAGATATTCACCCATAACATTTAGAGTTTCGCCTAAATGTCATGTTCCCCTTGGTAAAATATACTTAGTAAAGACACAGTAACAATACATCTAAACTATATCTGCTTGGAAGAAAAGAAGGGATACTTCGAGTAAATAATTATTAGTAGATAATTATTTTGTTTTGTTGTAGTTTTTTAACTAAAATATTATATATTATATCACTTTCAGTATTTAATAGTAAGCTTAGTTATTAAAGTACGTAAAGTTACAAATGAAAAATGTAATAGTCTGATTCAATCTCAGTCTCATAAGCTAAATAAAAATTGCCAAATAAACTGCAAATGCCTGAGGATTAAGCAAATCTTTAATCCAATCACAAAGATTCACGCCTACGACGATAAGTAAAATCTGTATATGTGAATTGACACTTCAAATAAAAGTATTTTGTTATATCTCAATAAAAATGTACATTTTAATATGAAATGCTTATTTTGTATTAACGTACTTTGGAACTGCAAAAACAGAGAGGCTTTTTTTAAGGTTTGGTTGCGTAACAAAACCACTACATGTGTTCCCAGTACTTAGTTTGTATACATTATATAAAAGTGCAACCAAAACTAAACGTTTTACATTGACATATTCGTAACTTGCAACCTTGTCATAACATTATATCAGCCTCTCAAACAGACACAGGAGAGAAAAGTGACTTGTGCTTCTAAGGAACAGTGAGAATCATGCATATATATTTGATGTAGCTGTGGAGCTCAACTTGACCTTAACCTTGGACTAGTGGTAAGTGACCTAATGACCAACAGATACTGTAATCCAAGTAGTACATTTCCTTCAATTTTGTCCTTTAGTTACCACTCAAATTAACGTCAACAAAGAAGACAAGACATGAGACAAAATTAGAGAACATGTTGTGTGGCATATGTTTCATGAATTATGCACAAGAATATTTTACATATTCTAGTGATCACCTACAGTGTGTTGACCTCTTTGTAGTTTGAAAACATTCTCATGCGTTATTGAGTTAAAAGCCTGTTATATCACAAATGTCATAATTTGAAATGTTACTTTCAATTGTAAGATTAAAGACGCATCATGCTAATGTGACGAGTCAAAACAGTTCAGTCTCAGTTGCAAGCAACCTATGGGTGGTTAAGCATCTCTATCCAAAAACAAAATCAATCCACCCACATGTACGTCCTAGTCAGAAAGTACTGTAGATCTTAAGCATCAACACCGGTGAGCCACCACAAACTATGAGGGTTAGAGCGATTCAAAAGGTCTTTGGCGCATGAAAAAGTATGACATTATTTAATGCAGATCTGGAAAGCAAGATTTAAGCAGCTTACCAGTTGGAAGCTTGTGACGATTCTCCAGTAGCCACAGAAAGAGTTTGGCAAAGTTGCAATTGCACAACCAGGGGTTCCCTTCCAGGCGTATCACCCGCAAAGAAGGCAACTGGCTCAATACCCCAACATCCAGGCCAGAGAGCGCATTCCTCTCCAGCTCGAGCTCTCGTAAGGAGGTGAGGCCCGCAAAGGCGTCCTTGCTGACCATATTTAAATACGGATTGTTCCCCAGCCGTAGCTTGATTAGACTACGAGACTCCCCGAAAGTTCCAGAGGGGATCTCAGTCAAGTTGTTGCTTCCCAGGTCCAGGTAGACCAGTCTGGAGGATGTGCTCAGAGTCCCGGGCTCCAGCCTTGTCAGGGAGTTATTCCTCAGATCCAGATACACCAAATCACTGTAGAGAACCAGGAAATCAGAAGGGATCCAGGGAATCCAGTTGTTAGACAGAAGGAGCCTCCGTACGTCCAAAGGGATGGAGTTTGGAAGACGGGTGAGTCCTTGACCTGTGCAGTCCACGGTGTGATGGTCTGGACACAAGCAGCTGGATGGGCAGTTGTACCCCCAAGTTAACAAGGTAGAGGATAGCAAGGCAAGGAAAGGCTGAAACCAGCGAACACATGAGAACATTGTCAAGAGGGTGCGAGGTGAAGGGGAGATTGGGGGATTAAGAGAGGGAGGTTTGGAGTGGGGTAGAGGAGAGGGGATGGGGTAAAGGGTCAGGGGGCGAGATGCTAGGAAAGGGGACAGGGACGCATCTGGAGATGACAGGAGTCAGGGTTGTCGCGAAGGCATCTTTCCTTGTCTCCTAGATTGCAATCTACAATGGCTCGAGCAACAGCAAGCGGCTACAAAGACACGGAGCTCTGTTTTCCACGAGATCATGTAGCAGGCAGTGTGGGTCGTGTGGCAGCCCGCTGGCTCTGAGCATGAAAGGGGAGGAGAGACAGAGATCGAGAGAATGTGGGGAAGAGAGAGAGAGAGCGCGCAATGCAAGGGATTAGCAGAGAGGTAAACAGAGACGAGTGAACCAGAGACTGGGAAGCACTGGGGGCATGGAGAGGGGAGGGGAGGGGAGTGTGACGACTGAAGAGGAGGTGTAGCCCACTCGGTTTACCCACGGTCGAAAGGGAATTCTGATTCTTTAATTTAAAATGTACACTATCTCCTGATCTTGGTCCATATGCTTCTGCTCTTGATTGCGTGCCAGCTGAACTGCGTTGCCTATAGCACATCTGACCCAAAGCTATGGTTGCAAGTCTAATTCCATCCTGGATAAACGACTAATGACTTGTTGAAAACACATTTGGCTTCTTTTCTGTTGTCCTCCGATTCAGCCGGCGTGGTGCATAATTTTTTATTCTGGCTCCATTGCCATGGTGATGGATGTGACGATTAACATGGGGCTGTGTGCATACAGATTACCGCCCTGAAAGTGAGAGATGGTGAATAACTGTGTGAACCTCAGTGAAGATGATCAATGCATGCTACAAAATCAGAAACTGCATACAAACCTTCCGACCTCATCACAGCTGCACAAGTCAGTCGCACTTGTTTGTGTCCGGAACGCAATGGCTGTCCTGAAAAATCGCACCGCTTTCGAAAAGTCCACATTTTAAACGAATTGAGAGGAAAGCGAAAAGAGACTTCGACAGTACCTCTTCTCCAGTGCGCTCGTGAAAGCGGTCGTTACTCATCGCTTTTCCAGCTGTAGTTGTTTATTTTTGTCGCTCTGTGTTCTGAATTCATGTTTACTCCTGTGCTGCTGTAAATCTCCAGGCAAATAGAACACATGCTGTGACCACAGACAGCTTTCCTCTTACATCACATGCACTGGAGAATAGCATGGCACAGCCCAATGGAATTACACAATACTCCCATAGGTCATATTGTAACCTTGACCTTTCTGGCAGGCATCACCAGTAAGAAAAACTTGCCTTTGACCTTTTATATGTGGCACATCTTTGAAAAATATCAACTTGAAATGTTACTTCCCCCGGTGTCCCTGTAAAAGAAACAAATGTCAGGTTCATTAGTGCAGAGGAGGGTAGGTACAGGATATCTTCTCAGTAGGGCATTTGGCAGTGTCAGGAAAGCCGTGCAGATTTTCCATTCACAATTAAAGTCTGGCACATGAATAAATCATAAATATCATGGGCAACATACTGTTTGACGCAGTTGGGTTGTGGATGGGACACAACAGGAAAGGACAGAAACAAAAGGTAATGCTACTTACTGCGATTTAAAAATGTGGCTTGCATGCTACACAACGAAAAGGTAACACTATTTTACAAAACGTGTACGCATTTTACAAGGTGGCTAATTTGTAAGTTGTATGATTTGTATGATTTGTAGGATTTGACGTATGACCTAGCCCTCAACCTACTTGACACCTTGTAAAATATGCACAAATGGCCTGCGATTTACATGAAAATGCCATTAACTTTGTGTGCCTTACTTTGGCAGGATTGAGTTGAACTAAACTATTCATCGTCGAGAAAGGTGCATGACAGGGCTTAGTGGAGAAGATCATCCAGTTCTGATTTTCTCACCAGGGTCTTTAAAGAGAAACATGAGATAATCCCATATACACATTTACACACTGCAAGAAGACCATGTGCCAGCGCCCCCAAAAAGAACACGTGTCAGCCCCTGCTGAGGACAGGGTGAAACACTTTTCTTCCAGGTGCATTCTGGGCCCTCACTCTGGATGATCCTCACCAACATACCCAAGAGCAAGATACTGTCACCCTACTGAACCTAAGCAATGTTGAGACAACTGGTCACAAAATAAATAACGGAAAAAAGCACAGATAGTCACAAAATATGAATGTCTCAGAAACTAGGACACCCACTTGAATGCACAGCATCGAAGTCCTGACTACGAGGGATCAACGAAACTGGGCCAAGTCATTAAAGCACTTTCAATCACAACAGTACTGACAAATTGAATTTATGTGGATATAAGTGCACCATAGTGTATGTAGAATTACATGGCCACATATTAAGTACAGATTATAGGATTACCGAATATTTCATTGCACTTTTGGTGTCGTTTGTTGTAGTGGCTAATTCCACCGGGATTAAATAAACACCATTGTCCACTGCAGCCAATGAAGTGATACTACAGTTATCAGATGGGCATGACACAGTTCGATCGTGTTTCAAAGATTACCCATTGATGCGACTTTACTTGACCCCCATTTGTCAAGACTGCAAGTGTCCAGCATGCCACCTAAAACATGTTTCCAGAACACTACCCATGCTTGCCATTGGTGGGATAGTTATAAATCACCTGCAAAATAGAAATAATGAATGACAATTTAGAAGGAACATCTGCTGGCAAAGAACAGATGGTCTGAATTCAGATTCCTCACAGAAGCACCCAGATCACAGCCAAACCTTTTCCAATCTTTCTAATACTTAAGCTTGAGAAGCTTATTTCCTATCTCTCTTTCTATCACACACATGTACACAGAGTATTGACAACTCAGTAATTTGTTTGCTATCTGGGTGACAGTAGATGTCATCAAAACAAGACTGGGCTGGATAGATGGCAGGAGGCGCAAGTCTTTAGCTCAACTGGCAGAGCAGGTCAAACGCCGATGGCTTTCTCGGGATGAGTTTACATGCCTGCAGAAAACACTTTCCAAGTGAACTACAGGAGAATAAAAATTATGGGGAAAATACAGCAAATTAGTGGCATTTCAAAAAAGCAGAACAGATCCAGTATGGATTACATTTGCAAAAAATTGAGAGGCCTGCGACAAACTTGTTTAAAGATAACACAACTCAAAACATTAAATCATAGAAAGCCTAAAATCAGATATTCAGAAATCAAGTGTTCCGTTTAAAAAATACTAACAACATTTATATATAACTTTTTCACATTTTATGGTCTCTCCAGTAGTTTATACGCTTATAGGCATGTGAACAGACCACATTTTGCAGCCTACAACTCCCCCTGGTGGTCTGGAGCAATACAACAACACAAAATAATCATTTAGACTTTAGAATCATTCTGTAAAACATAAAACACTTGTCACATGACCCATGACACTGACCCTTGCTCCATATTTTATTGAAGAAAAACATAACGGGCCACAAATGTTCTTTCATAGAAAATAAACCAATAGCAATACTACAAATTATTTAACTGTAACATCATTCACAGGGTTACAGTAAATGTACATTTATACAAAATCCAGAGCCTCCTGCTTCACTCACAGTGGTCATGGTGGATAGTATAGTGTGTGTGTGCGTGTACGACGGGTTAATACCAATGAAAGTGTGTGCACACTATTGTATGCGTGTACATGGCCTAAGCCACAGTCATATGTTTACCACAAAGAAATTAATCTTTTATCAAATAGATAATGAAATGGAAAAAAAAAAAAAGCCACATTACAATTAAAAATGGTACAAAAAAACGTTATACATAAAGGTATTTTCTAATATATTAACATATGTACATTCTTTTCATACAACCTAATGTTCATTCATTATGGTAAGGAGTTATTTTAAAAAGTTTAAATCACAATTACAGTCCACTCAGCCTGAAATTATTTTTAAAATTCCCTTTATGAAAGTGACTCCTGGTGCTTTCTTGATTTGTTAAAATGTCTATTACAAAGGCAAAGAAATGGTTTTGCAATAATAAATGATGTTGCTAACAAAACATTACACTTTCAGTTTATATTTTACTACAGAAAGTTGCCCGAAACTGCAGTTTAATGTAAAATGAAAGCATGGAATATAGATATGGGCATATTTACCTAACTATCGCAGCACCTAACTATTAACAGTAGATGAGTTTGTCAGGGAAAGCTTTTACAAAGGACAAAGCAGCCTGTCTCACAGTAAAAGTCAGTATGCCTAGGGAGGACAACAAGTAAAGATCGGTAAAATAGAGGTGTCAGTGCTGAGAGAGAGAAAGAGAGAGAGAGAGAGCGAGTGAAACAAAGATATGGGAGATTTAGACCTATTAAGAAAGTGAGCAACAGTATTTCTATACAAGTGTAAAGTGTTTAGACATGGAAGACCAGTCAACAAGTTGATAGGAAGCACATTCACTTTAAAGAGATGGTGTCACAGTGTCAACTCAACAACTATTTTGGGATACAAATGTGCCGTGCTCCAAGAAGAGCAACAGACTAAAACTGCTTATTAACCAACACTGTATATATTGAAAACAACAAACAAGCAAGCATGTATTTTGCAAAGTACTTTACAATAATGATGAATATGTCATGAAGTTTAACGTGTCAAACATGTCAAAGATATATAAAAAAAAAAAAAAAAGAAAGTATGGTCAGTGAAGCCTTTTTTAGTTAGTCCAAAGCTCATACTGTCAAAATGATCTTTGCCACACTACTAAAAATTCAGATAAACTGCACAAGACTATGCAAATAAGAGAGCATATTAAAATGTATAAATCATTAAAAATATATTTCAATAAATGCAGACTTTTCCCTCTTTTTGTGTGTGCAATGCTTCAATTTCATGTGGATGGCAAAACTTCTACAAACAGGGTACAAAATAAGGCTTGAAAATTAAGTTGGACAGGCCAAATCCAAATTTCAAGTTTAAGACAGGGACATTTAAAGTGTTCAAAACTAGCTACTCTTGTGCAAATCTTATGTTGTGTTATTATGCTAGTTTGTCAAACATCTAACAATTCTTACAACAAAAAAACATGGGATTAGTGCCTCTAATGTTTTTGAAAAGTAATTGGATAACAAATTGCACCCTATTTGCAAAGTGCCAGCATGTATATATATACACATAATTATATATGTATACATATACATAAATACAAGAAATTGTTAAAAATGTGAGGGGGGACTTTTTCAAAACATGGCATCTGATGAAAAAATTAAGGGACACTTACTATTGGGAAAGAAAGTAAACATCAAATTAAATCTGGCATGCACCTCTATTATATTCTGTCGACAGGCTCTGTGAGGAAATTAGCATAGGAAGTGCTTTCGATATGTGACAGGAACATCTGCAGTACAACACTGGTGCGTGATTATATGGTTAATTGGTAAGTAATGGTGTTAAAAAGTATAAAACAAATAAATAAAACTCATGAAGAAAATAAAAAATATCACATTACTTTGTACAAAAACAAAAAAAACATACTGAACCAGTACTGGTTGCTTTGCCTAATATTTACATAGTTCTTTAATAGTCCTCATATTGGCAAATTCTGCCAGCACAAGATCCTTCACACGGATCGTTCCTCATCATACGTGGGCATCACGCATGTATAATTGTTTCTCCTTTTTTCTTGCTATTAAGTCCATAGTCCATTTCAGATGCACACCAAAACAAAAGTTTACATTTTAAATGATCCTGTCAATACATTTCTGGTGGACACGGTTGAGAACCAAATCATTTAAAAGAGTAAAGGGGCTATA
>JAUMHP010000080.1:8481967-8505764 GCA_032361065.1 Enteromius trimaculatus
GGTTTGACTCAACTTGCTTGTTATCAAGGAAAATGCACACACAGATTACTAATAATGCTGAAATCTGTATTTCTCAATAAATTGCGTAAGCAGCATGTATTTTTTCCGGTGCCCATGTTCCAAAACCAACAATGACACTGACCAAGCAATAAATATAGTAAACAATAAGACACTGTCAAATGATTTCCATGTTTTCCCAACATAATTAGTTTTTATTATGTATGGAAAGCACTCTCTCTCTCATACAAATGCACACAAACAGTACAAACACATGGGGAAAAAAACATGTTGTCAGTGCTGCTCTGATAATTTCATCAATAAATAACCTATGCTACATGTCATTGTCATGTCATTAGCTAGGTAATAACGGCAGTGTTCCTGAAACATACAAACAAAACTTTCACTATTAGTATAAATGCTAAAAACACTCAAACGCTTAACCTCTCTCTCACCTAACTCCATTAATAACCACATTAGTCTGCTATCAATGTTTCAAGCCTCTGTTAATATGTCCAAAATGTTGTTTTGGAATTAGCAACGGAAGTGTGGGATAAGATGCTAATCCTACACAACAGCATTTAAAGACAAACTGCCCGATGTCTTGAAATACAACATCTGAACAATGTCTCAAGGTGTGGTAATGGTAGTGTACGTGGAATAATTGACTCCGGTCCATTGTATTATAAGAAAAGAATGCACACCTGAGGTGTTATGGAACATGACACCTTGGGTGTGCATTATAGTCTAATAATTCAATGGCCTGCCAACAGTTCTTCCTTACATATAAACATAACCAACTGAATATTAGAGTGGATCATGCCACATGGGGGTTTTCCAAAGCAAGGAGAAAGATCAAAGAGCTGATACAAGTCTGGCCTAGTAGAACATTTAATAACAATCACCATCACCATTTGAAGAAGTAATCATCTAGTTTTAGTTACAAGTCAGTGTCTAGTGGATCTTCTGCATCTCGGCAGCTGGAGTGTCTATCACAGCAAGGCAAAATGACACAAAAACATCGCACTATGCAATAAAAACTTCCTAATATAATTATCTGCACTCATAGCTAAACAAAAAGTCAGTGAAGAAATGGTCGGTCAAGAGTAATATCTAACCTAAGATACAGAATGAGAATGCAATCCAAACAAATCCTCAATAATCCACTACTGTACATGACGGAAAACAAAAGCTGTGGATTAATGGTCTGGCCTTGCATGACTACTTCTTCGGAAGTATGACGTATATTTTTAAGGCTTAATCTTTTGATTTAATATCTAGGGACTGTAACATACCCCTGCAACCCAAGGGCAAGAGGCACATCTACAGCATCTGTCAGTGTGCAAATAAAATATGCAAATAGTGTACGTGCGCACGTTTTCATCTGCCTGGACAAATACCAATCTGATTTGGTGTCCGTGCAGCTCGACTGCAGTCTCTTTACGTCCAGTGGCGCGGTGAAACAAATTGAAATACATCCTGTGTCACAGGAACAAATAAGGTAGCAGACGACCTCCCTGCAGCGATGTGCTGCTGAGATTGGATTAGAGAGCTGTACCTGATAAAGTCAGTTCAGGAGACAAGCTCCAGCACCCTTCTTTACTGCCAACACGGTTCATCTAGAGTCTTTCCAGACCCACATCCACCGTGCATTCTTACTGCCATATATAATTACATCCAGACATGTACAATACCCTGTGTCACGGCAAGTGTGTCATATGCCTGATATTCTAGAACCATTTCCAGTGTGATGACACTGAAGAAGCCCAAGTGATCTATTATACTGTTGGGCTGGGTATTAGGGGTGTGACGAGACACTTATCCCACGAGAAGAGACGAGACACTGGGTTCGCGAGATGAGACTTTTTAAAATAAATTCTCAATGATAAAATAGTATTTATTGCAATCAACTTTTTGAAATTAAACTTACATGCGGTAATAAACAACATGTGAACACTGCAAAATACTTTGCCATAAACTGACAGGCAAGTCATTAACAAAAAACTTAAAACAGTATATAATAAATAAAATGTTGATTTAAAAAGAAAGAAAACAATTAGTGGTTAATTTTAAGAGACATGTCTTATTTTCTCTAGCATATTTAATATGGCTCTTTAATTAAGCAAAAATGTTTTATCCGATTAATCGATGAAATGTTCAGTAGAATACTCGATTACTAAAATATTCGATAGCTGCAGCCCTAAATCTGATTCATAGATCACTGCATTCATAAAGTCAACAGAATCATGCATGATTGGTTAGAAACTCGCAATACTGTAGTAACACAAAAAAGAAATTATGGAACAAAAAAGAAATAATATAAATTAGATGATTTTACTAGCCTGAGTATTACTAGCCATAGGCGATATCTCTGACATTCATCAATACACAATACTATTGTCTATCGGCACAAACATAACTCCCCCATGGCTCCCTAATGAATCAGATCACAACATTAATGCAGATCATTACTCAGATAAAGATAACCCTATGTATGCTGCTGATTATCTACAAAGAACATGAGAGCCAACACTGCTCTCCAGTATGTATTTAAATCATTAAAAAGAACAAGCTTAATTTCACACTGTAAAGTGCTTTGACACATCTGTATTGTTAAAAGCGCTATAAGAGGTGACTTGACATGACATGAAAACCTGTTTATACCCAGCCAGAGCTCTCTATATGTCAAGAAAAATATCTACAGTCATTAAGGCTGAAGTAAAATTGAGATACAGACAGATATTGTGACCCCAACGGGCTGAAAACAAAGAGTGTCGGTACATTATGATCTATAGTGCCCATCTGAACACATTATCCAGCGTAACACATGTAACTAGAGCTTTTAAACAGCGGCAGCATTGCACAAAGGTCACTGAGTGGCCCTAAACAGTGACCGTGAAAGATTAAAAGATAGATACAACATTTCAGCAGACACATTGCATTTACATAATTAAGAATACACGGCCTTGAATTACTGTAAGCTTTTAGCTTACTCTAACAAATCAGAAACCGAAGTTTAGGCCTAAGGTACTCCCTACTGTATATAATAAAATATCATATTCAAAGATAACAAGATAACAAAACCATTTCTTCTAATTGAAAGGTCAACATACTAAAACAAATGTACATTGCAGCTGTCCGTGGAGGAATGTATTGATTGGCCATAATATAATATAAGCAAAATCAGCCGACATTCATCTTGTTTGGAGACCTTGGCGGGTTTGGCTTGAGGGATTGGCCACAGTCCAGCTCTATACAGTAGAGGTAATTCATCTGCAGCCAACACTGTCCGGCTGAGTTTAGCTATTTATAATCATTATACGTTAAAACAAGCAGAGACTAAGAGTAGTTTAAGTCTATGTAATTACTTATGAAATGCAATCTAGAAGGCCGATCAATAATATCCATCCCAAACCACATCTGAATGATGGCGAGAGGACTAAAGAAGATCTCCAGAGAAGAACAGAGAGGGTCAGAATGTCAGCTGGATTAACTGAATTAGTGCTACCACTATAATTACTGGAGGTGTGGGTGAGTTTCAGCTCTTGGCTTTGGAGAGGAGAGGCGTTCCTGGCACAAGACACATATAAATGCTATTTCACAAGCTGTTCCCGTACTTGCTTTCATAAGGACGGTTAGTCATGTTTCAATAGGCTAAATATTTGACAGGACTCGACAATAAGAATGGCCCAATGGCCCAGGGCCAGTGTGAGAGAGATTTGGGTCAGTATAATTTATAGCTATTCCTGCTCGAAAACCTAATAAATACGAAAAGCAACAGCATTCAAGAATTTAAGGAAAACTTTATTTAAAGATATTTTGACATATATAAAAATTAATAAAAGAATACATTCAACAAAAATGTAAATAAATAAATAAATATAAATATAGTAATTTTTATAACAGAAATATGTAAATATATTTATAAAATTATATTTATACCAAATTTTTTCATTTATTTAAATAAAATATGTAAAAAGCATGAATAAAATAAAATAAATATATCATAAATATATAAAAATGTATTATATATATTTAATAAAAAATTGTTTTTTGTTTATTTACTTACTAATTAATTAATAGAAATAAAAAAAGTAATTTAAATTTGAACTAAATTTTATTTTATTTAATACAAATGTTATTTATTTATATAGAAATAAAACTAATAATTAAATAAATAGAAAAAAATAAGCCATTAAAAATATTGGCAAGGCATGTACAAAACTACTAGCCTTAGTCTAACTAAGTAAACAGACAAAATCCTTATTGTTGAGTACTGGAAGGCTTTAAAAACACACAGCCACTGAGATGAAACCACTCACGTAGGGTTTTTGAAGTTGCATTGACATGAAGCAAGCAGTGCTGTGCCATTGTTCTGGTAACATTACAGTATAAGAGAATTACACGTCAAGCTCGCTATCAATTAGACCATTATGTCTGTACTTGGCTTTAATGAGTACTGCTACTGCATATTTCCTTTAGAGACAGAAAATGGAACTCATAAATCCATTTGTCTACATGCAGCTCTTGGTTAACAACCACAGGGGGATTCATTAGTTGTGCTTGATTTCTGAATGGACTCGCCAGGGAGAGCAGCGTCAAAGCGTCCACCCAGCTCCCCCTGCGCACTCCAAATTAGTCAATTAGGAGTGTCATTAAAGTGGTGGCAGCGAGGAGGATTAACACCAAGGGAAATAAAAGAGACGGTCTGCCTTGAGCTCGCCCAGGATATTGCCGATTTCCATCCATCAGCTGCTCCAGATGGGGGGATATTAGTAATTTAGATTCTGTCAACAGTACCCAGGAGAACCCTGCCAAAATCGTTCCCTCATCGCCACCCTGCTCTCCTTGAATGTAATCATATCTGCCGAGTGCTGAGCGAGGGCGAAAAAAAAAAACAAAAACACCTTTTTCTACCCAAATCCCTCTATTCATTCCACCCTATCAATGCAGCGTTACAACTGACTGGAGGATTTCTATTCATTACGGCTCTCTTGTTCTCAGACAGAGAGCTACTTCCTTGTCGAGTAATGCAAGAATAGCAGCAAAATCTCATGTTATAAAAACAGTTTTAAGGGTCAGTGCTTGTGTGCATGTGCGTGTGCACATTTCGTTTGAAATAACACTGTAAGAAAACCGCTGCATATGGACAGACGCAGGCTGGAGGACACAATGGGCCGATGCCTTTCAACTGGATTTCATAAGGATAAGGCCAGTGAATGTTTTGTACCTGCGGGGCAGCTCTCAATAGTAAGACTCTGTAATTTGTGTGTGTGTGTGTGTGCGTGAGCATGTGCATTCAGAAAGGACATTCAGTCGCCCTTTTCTGTCATTGTGTAAAATAACTGTAAATCTGCATGCAGGCTTTTTCTTAATTTGGCAATGCGTGTCTTTTTGATTGTGCAGAAATCTGAGGCTGAAGCTGAGGCTATTCATTATTTATTCATCATCGCTGGCATCCGGCACTGTAAAAAAAAATGTTTTGTCAGGCTACCTAAAATGTGCTTCATGTGGTAACGTCTAAATCAATCTGACAACATCCAGTTACACCTACGAACGTCCTTACAGAGGGTCAGATCTGCTGGAAATTGCTACCTAAGTAACAAGAGTTTCACTATTTAGTGTGCCATTAAAGCCAAAGCAGACAAGGAGGAGATTGGCAGACTTTAAAAAGTTCCTCCAAATATGAAACGGATATTCAATTATTAATTACTTGGCTTAATGTGGTTTCAAACTCTCATTTTGATGCCATCTTCATTAGACACAAAAATAGCTTTTTAAGATCGTGTGCTGCTGTCTGGCTCCCACAAGCATGTAAAAGTACCGTAAAGTGCTATAAAGTCTATATGACTCAATATTTCATATGTTTTAGGACAGATTTTTCTGAGACAAATAATTTTCTGTTAAAAACGTATTGTTAGTATAAATTAATACTAAGTTAAGAATATGTTTCTTTTTCTTTATTATTATCTTTATAAATAACTTTTTTTTAGCATCTGTTATATTATTTTTAGGAATTCTCATTAAAACCTAAAGAGAACGTTAACCCAAAATTTTAAATTCTGTCATTAATTACTCAACCAAATGTCTTTCCGAACCCATAAGACCTTTGTCATCTTCAGAAGAGAAATGAAGACATTTTGGATGGATTCCAAGAGCTTTCTGACCCCTGTAGACAGCAAGGGTACTACCATGGTCAAGGCACAGAAATATAGTGAGGATAATGTTTCACTTGAACTTACTGGTTATAAACGACATGAGGGTGAGTACGTAATGACAGAATTTGTATTTTTGGGTGAACTATCCCTTTTAGTTTTACTAAAATTAGTCAAAAATGCAAAAAAAAGAGAAAAAAGAATAAGCACTGCACTTAAAGGCTGAATCATGCCAGTATTTCCTGAACTTTTAGAATTTAAGACATTTCTTAGCTACTTCTTTCACAGATTTTTGTGCAATACACTGCCTTTATGCACTTTTGATCTTTAACCACATGCAGCTTTCAAATAGGACCCCTATGGTACAGGTTTGAAGTCACGATGAATTTTGATGTTATTGACATCCAAAATGCATCATAGAGGCCAAATTTGCTTTGAGAGGAAAAAAGATGAATAAATAATGATTTCTACTGTGTTCTATCAGACATCATACTGCTTCAGAAGACATGGGATATACTGCATGAGTGTATGAAGTACTTTTATGATACTTTTTGGAGTTTGACAGCCTGTTGATCTTAAAACAACAAAATATGGGTTTGGACTATCATAAGGGTGAACAAATAAGACAGTATTCAAATACTCAGATAAGCACCATTAAATAAAAAACAAAACTGACCTCTACACGCAGTCCCGTTGTCCACCGACTCATACCCAGCCTTGCACACACAGCGCCCGATAGGTACCAACCACTCCCCATCTCCATTGCAGTAAAGTTTAATGGGAACATCCACTTCCTCTCCATTAGGTACACAACTGCCCCGGGCAGACACCAGAGAGGTGCTCTCCGCACCTGACAAGGTCTCCTCAAAGATGGCCCCATTCCGAATAACTCTGGGGCATTTGCGATAGAAAACCTTCACGGCGATGAGCGACATGCATGCGCCGTAATCCTGGAAGGCCAAGTAGAAGCCTTTATGGGACACCGGCCCGAAGCTGCGCACTTCCGTGTTGATCTTCATCACACGGCCACCCAGGTCCACCTGAGAGAAACTCTCATCGGCTGCAATGGTGTCCACCTTGATCCAAGGGTTCTCCATCCAGGCGGGATGCACCTTGGAGGCTACGTCCTTGTCAGACTCGAAGTAGTACAGATTAAATGTCTCCTTGCAGGAGCCGGTGACGTTCGGGATGCTGCTGCAGTCTCGCACAGAGAACTTCATCTCAACGTGAATCCGCTGGGCTCCTCGCCGCTGGATGTATTTGGTGCGCACCCAGTTGTTCTGATTGGCGTTGAAGACGTTGCACACCTGGTAGGTGCGGATGGTGTTCATCTTCTCGTCATAGCCACTCACCTCCTCCCACTGCACAGAAAATAACATTTGAATAAGCAGCGTGTGTTTGTAATAGCAAAAGCTAGTTTTTCATTCTGTTTGCATAGTTATGGAACATTGGTTTGTGGTTTCGCACCATTACGGACACATTACGACACCTATGGTAAAAATGTGCAGAAATGAGACAAAGGCATGGATTGCATTAAAAATAATCAAATTTGGAATTCATTCAACTTCTATTTCTGAACCACATGAGTCACGCTGAATTTTTGCACTGAATTATTCATTTATGCTAGGTCTGATCATCTAAATTATTTCAATGAGGCTCACCCCCAGTGATGGATAAATCGTCCAGCCGAGCTCTGCCGTTGCCGTCGTGGAGTCCATCAACACATCTGAGAAGAAATGCATGTCAAAAACCCGTAAGTTTAAAAAGCCTCCGCTAAGAGCCTTTTACTGCACGTTTAAGCATTTGTGAGGTCATTGTTCTTCAAGTCTCTTAACAGTAATTATGATGCATAATGGATAGCTTTTCTGAATGTTAAATGAAGGATGACTCACGCCGAGATGCAGAATAACAGTTGCCCATTTCACAGCGGTAATAGCTCGCTATTTTTGACTCTTATTGTTAATCAAATGTTACAAATGGCCATTACTAGATTGGAAGTGTTATCCATCACAGATGATAGATCACACCATGTTCTAACATCTGCTTCCCGTCACATCTAGTTCGTAATTGCCCCGGATGACAGAGGGTGCCTTTCTATTCAATATGGCAAATTGGACAAAATAGTTCAGAAATATGACTCTGATCTGACATTTTCAATTATTTAGCCAGGTACAACTGGTTTCTGCATACAGCTAAAATCAGCATAATGAGACTCTGGAGAAGTTTTTAGTGCAAAGGATTTGTTGTAGTGCTTTGAAGCTGGCCTAAGGAAGCAAAATACAAATGAACAAATTAGAAATGCATTGATATTAAAAGTCTGTCTGAAACCACAAAACAGATGTTTTTTGTTTTTTCCCCAACTTGTGGCCAATATAAAATGGTAAAATAGTTTGTTAACATAAATAAATAAACATCTAACATTATAATGACCTGTATGAGATCTAATATTACATTTTGAAATTGTAAGTGTTAACTTTCGTTTTTATCTTAGTCTAAACATAAAAATAAGTATATTTTAAAGCACACAATTAAATATCCAATATATTTTCCACATTGAAAAATAATACAATAAAAAACATGAATTTCTTCAAGAATAAATTTCTCTCAGAGTTCATGCATTTTTTTTGCCTGGGCCCATCCATACTTCCTGTGACGTTACATTCTATTTCGCGAGCAAAATAAGTCTGGAAAAGCTGCCGTTTTAGAGCATTTCTGTTCCCAAAAAAAGTGAGAACCAATGAGAAACGAGCTCCCCCAGGCTAGCATTTTATCCCAAAGATTTAAAATAATAGTTAAACTAGAAAAAAACACAAAAAAAATCCATAAAAAAAGCCTTTCTGAAGACTGAGACACAAAAAACAGTGAATCATGATCAGCGCCACACTGAGCAACTCACAACGTGATATTTATACATCATAACACAGACATGAGACACACATCAGACATAATTTCCAATGTGATTTGATAAGCGACCATGATTTGCCCAACTAGCTAGTAACACTGTTTCAGGCACTCGCCAATGACTGCCATTTTTAAACAGATTTGGCACTTGATGAATGAAAATTTTGGACTGTGAGATGCTTATGGTGTCTAGTATTTGTTTAATAATCGTTTTAAAATCAAAAGGCCATTTAAAATCTCCCGCCACATAAATATATTAAATCTGTAGCTATATCTGCCAATCTTATTTCAGTGTTAAAAAACACACTTATAGACACCCTCAAAGTGAACAAACTTGAATTAAAAGTCACAAAACCTCTCAAATTTAGATTTTATATGGTACTAATCTGAAAATCCCATAAGCCAATAGCATGAAACATTCAGAACAGAGACGGGAAACCTTTTTCCCCAAATATTTAGAACAATTAGAGTACAACCATCTGTCCAAAGCTGTTTATTTTCATGTATATAAGAAACGTGAATGATCATTTCTCATGTCTTGAGGGATGATCACATATGGGGGTCCTGCCTATGGGCCTCGGTCAAGGCAACATAAACACATCCAGTGCGACACACAGACTCCCCGTGGCATTTATGAATCGGGATTTGGCAAGTGGCAAGAGAACTTCCTGAGATCGAAGCCAGAAGCCCTGTGACACACAATCCTGGGATCCCTGTAAACACTGGCTCGATACAGCCTCAGCCATTAAGTGTCTCATTTATATTTCAGCAGCTTCTGCAGCTTAGGGGCAACCAAAGATATTTCTCTCAGGAACAGCACCATCGCTGTGTGTTTAGTGCTGTGAATGTGAGAATATGATGAGGCCGGGAGGAAAATACAAGGAGGAAACAAACAATCCTCTTAGACTTTATAAGCCCACGGGTCAAACAAAAAAAGCACAAAACACGATTACTAACACAGCCTCGTGTGTTCAAATAAAACATCCACGCAACAATATAATGAAAACCAGTACATTTACAATTGTCTGTGCGTTGAAAGAGAAAGTTGTAGCATTTCCCAGTACTTTGGTGCACTGTTTAATCAAACCCCCACTCCATCTGTCCAGGCATTCATGCAATCTCTCTCTCCCTCTCTCTCTCTATATATTTTAATGAAAAGTAGGGCAGCGGGAGCCCAAGTCCAGTACATATAATCCTTACAGGCTGCGCTACACTCTGTATGCCACACTGGATTAATCCCACGGGAAACATGGCGAGTCTTCGCTGGATTTTAGGTCAGCGTGCCAAGGCGTAACTTTCAGTCCCACATTTTTTTTATTTATTAATTTCTTCGCCCAGTTTGCACATGCCGCGCCGCGCCAGTGCAGTGTACACAAGCACACACCCCAAATCCCCGGAACCTCATCATCCTCATACCAAATCACTCTTATGGGAACATCATGTTGTCTATGCTGTGTGTAATGTTATACGCATCATAGCATGGAATTTAAATGCAAATGAATAATACCCCTACATCATGGAGGATTAAGCATTTTTTTCTGTCGTTATAAACATCGAACCCTGCCTCTAGATGTGACTACAAGTGAGAAAATATCAACAGTGAAACCTAAGTGGAGAAACTGGTAAACACCATTGGTCACAAATCTAAACTGAATCGGTAAACACCACTCTGTGGTTTAAAAGCTGAATACTTGAAGTCTAATTTGCTCTTGTGAGGGTGCTCTTGAGAATCTACTGTATGAGCTACACTTAATGTTTTTTTTTTTTTTTATGGCCGCGCTGCTCCTTTCCATGCTACACTCTCTGAAATAAAGATACAAAAGCTGTCAGGGATAGTAAGGGATGCAGTATATGAGACCTGGACGAGACACATTTAGAACTTAATCATATTACTTAATCACAACTAAAAAAATCTTTGTGCAGTTTCGTGAGAAATGTAATATGGGTACTACGCTCCAAAGTTTTCTGTAGATATGTAATGGCGAACAAAGAATGAGCTATGATGTCTGATTTAGTAACAAATGACTCTTACATACCAGTTCAAGTCAAAAAGATTCACAGTAAAGCTGCAACATTATTCATTATTCAGTGGACTTAAAAAGTAAGTCCACTGTTCATTGTTAATAAAGTTGTGATGGAAAAATCTGCATTTATACAGAAGTCACTTTCAAACCAAGCAACTTTCTGTTGAACAAAACGGTTTTCGCGAGCTGACGTGGAATTGCATTTGTGAAATTTTGGCACATTTTCGCAGCCAAAAAAAATTCCCTTGAACCTGGTGCAGAATCTGCCTTGAAAAATCTTTTGCCCTTGCAGGAAACTGTTCTTATTGAAATGAGAGAATTTTGAATGTGAACACTGCAAACAATTATAAACGTGACTGCTCCTTTGAATCAGACTCACTCAGCCAAAGAATCAACCATCTCTCAATGAATCAAGAATCATTTTTTGTTTATCTCCACCAGGAACCATGAATGTGAAGTAGACTATATTCAAGATAAATGTAGAGTGTGTTTACTAGTCAAAATAAACACAATGCTGTGAATTTCAATTTCTCAATGAATCATGATATTCAATTTCTAACAAAAACATTGATAATTGATTGCAGTTTGCGGTAAAGGTGACGCACCTGATTTATTTTGACTACATGTTCTTAACACAACATTTCAATCTTTTCCTTTCAAACGGGGAAAATATTCTTAAACTTCTAATTCTTATTCTATACCCTCAATATACAGTAAATTCTCATTTCATAATGCTTTTTATTGTCCTGCTCTCCAGTGGTGGTCTTCTTGTCTGTTTTATTCAGATGGAAGAAGCACAAACATTGCCCTTGAAACATACTGAAAAATTAATGTAGAGTTAATTAAATCAAGCTTTGATCATACTCGACACACAAACCCTCGCAAACTACGCAGATCCCTACAGTCTTACATTCCGCTATATCAAATATGCCAACACATGCACACATAAACACACGAAACACTAATATTATATTCAGTTTATGTTCCTGACATACATCCAAAAGTCCGATAGTCAGTTTCAAAATCTAATCTTATCCTGGAAATAAGTAAAATAAATACACATTTAACTTTCAGCAAATACATTTGATATTGATCATGTGAATCCTTTGCACAGATGATAGCTCATTAAATCTGACCAAACTTGTCTAGTTGATATATATATATAGCTGGAGTGCTGCTGCTGTAATATAAAAAGGCAAAAAGTGTAATTGTAAACATGATTATGCAACTGAACCAGCGCGTCTCCAGTACATGATGGATTCAAACAGTGCTGATTGTAATAGATATACTAAACTGATCAATAGCTTCCATGTTCAACAGTGAGCAGCTACGACACATTGTGAACGTGTGAACTAGTGTGAGGACATGCTCAGAATTCTGCATCCAGAAAGAGGACAGAGTGCATTGATCCTCTGTGCTCCAGATCTGTCAGTCAACCTGTGGGTGGGATGCTAAAACATTCACCAGACCACGGGGACCATCGCAGAGTGTAAACTCACAATCCATCTTCAAAAGAACAACAGCACCAGTCTGCAACCGATGACATGTCTGACATATAGAAAGCAGAAAATGGTTTTGTAGTTTCACGGTAAACTTAAAGCGACAGTTGAGCCAAAAATAAACTCTCTGTCATCATACACTCACCCTCACGAGGTTTCTTGTGTGGAACACAAACATATATTTTTAACAGTTATTTTAGCATTGTTTGTATCTTAACATTATCAGTTATTATTTAAATGTATGTTTTATTAATATTGCTTGTGTATATATGCTTTTGTGCTTAAGGTTTTTTTTTTTTATAGCTATTGTTAATCTACTATACTATGTATCAAATTCTGCTATATTTGAAGTAGTTGAATGAGTTTTTCCATTTAATATTTTACACAGTTTTACAATTTATATTTCTAACTTATTTTTTAATAAACTTTAAATAAAACTTTTATTAAACTTTAAATAAAACTTTAATTATTTTTAACCGTTTCAGTTACTATAACAAAAACACTGTATTTTGAAGAAACGTCCAATTCTTTATATGGGAACAAAACTTCAATGCCATTTTTGTGCCACATTAAAAAAAAAAAAATAATAAAATTACAAGATAAAAGTCACAATATTTAGAAAATAATGTCAAAATTATGAGAATAAGTTAAAATATTGCTAGAATAAAGTAGAAACACTATGAGAATAGTTGAAAAAAATAGTTTCAAAAACTTAAATAGTAAAAATTAAAAAAAAAAAAAAAAAAAAAAAAAGTTGAGAGTAGGCCTATAGCCTACAGTAGATTCTGCTCTCAATCCGGGCCATTTGCATGTGCAAAAAGTGAATATACTCTCAAAACATTTCCACTTTATTTATCTTTAATATGCCACCAACATGCTGTCATACAAAACAACGCTTGATACCAGTGACTATCATTTTATGGACAAAGAAAAACATATTTTGGCTTTTTGACTTCTGCGTTACACACAGGAGACAAAATCATTTGGAAAGACATGACGGAAGTAAACATTAACAAAAGATTTTTTTGGGTGGATGAATTATCCATTTAAGAAATCAAACAAGCATTTTTCTCCTAAATCCTTTGTTGGATCCAGAATTGGGATTTACTGACCTACAAAGCTATCGATGTCTGTGATACAGTGGAAGTAAAGCATTCGCTGCAGTCCAACAAGAGATTTGCCTCACTCTGTTATGTCAGGATTCTGAGCAGACGTCAGGGGGACGTTTTGCATATAAACCCCTGCATATCTCTGCTATGTGACTGTCTAACATTTGCAGACAGGAGCCAAATGTGATGGCGCTGAATGAGCAGTGGGTCAGTGGAGCAGCCTGCTCACAGTTTACAGACCCAACACTAATCCCCTGCTTTCCCAATTTACAACTCTCATCTCTATGGCAATGTGGGCCAGGAGCTTAAAAAAAACAAACCAGTCATATTCAAAGGGCAAAATTAACCACACCTGCCAATGGTGGGTGCATTCAGAAAATCTATAAGCCACTGAAGCATATTTCGCACTACAGATTTTTATCTCTTCTGCAAAAACACAATCATTTGTGACAAACAGCACAGGTCTTTTGAGATGAGTCGCTCTCCCGTTTTTATGATTTTGATCTGGACGTTTACTTTTAATTCACTGAATATCACACCCATCTGTTGTCGCGTGGTTCAGGAAAAATAAAACCTCCTGGATTCCCACTAAAGGAAGAGTTCATGGAGGTTGGGACAGATATTTCGTTTTTCAATTGAATCGCTTGTGTCACTTACATCAGTGAAGGTCAGATTATCATTCATTCAATCCAGCCCATGCAATGTTGCAGTTACAGGCCAACTGCCGAGCTTTATTTAAAGGCCAAACCTAACACATTTGGGCTTAACATGCAATAGTTTAGGCTCTTTAAGATTTTCCTCACACTATTATCAAAAATAGAGTAAAAATATTAAAGTAAATGTTTTCTATTTTCATATATTTTAAAATGCATTTTACTTCTGTGACACAAAGCTGAATTCTGAGCATCAGTTCAGTTGTGCTGCTTTAAATTTTTGTGCATTTTATTTTTATTTTTTAAGGAATCTTTGATGAACAGAAAGCTCAAAAGAACAGAATTTTATAACTTTATAAATATCTTTACTGTCGATTTGATTGCATTCTCTAGAATGAAAGTGTGCTTTTCTTCAAGGAGTGTATACACACTAGTGTATAATTACTTCAGACGTGCATTGATGAAGCTAAAGGTGCAGAAAATTAGCCCAAATGAAGATGCAGAACAAGTACATTCATGAATTTCTAGTGGAAAATACATTAACTTAAAAATAATCTGAATGCAAATCCAGTCTGCATGACTAATGTATGAGGAGGTGGACGTTATAAGCATCACAAGACTATGATTATGCATACATGTTTTCCATTTAGGTGACGATCATCAAAAAGACTAACTACCGGATAATCAAATGATATTAAACCAAAACATGTACCCTTGTGTTTTCAGATAATCATAGTTTGAAAATCGAGGATAGTGGAGAAGTAGGTCATGAGCTTTTTGAAGTTCAATATTTTATGTCAGCTCTCTGTGGAATAAAAGCGTCTCCGCTCTGACGGCAAAACCTCTGTGTATTAACTGTGCCTGCGTCTGTTACTATTGAGGATATTATGATTATGCAATATCAGCTCATTATCTGGGATGTCCACTCATAATCATTTTTGTTTGCTTTGAGACATTCAATACCTGAAAATGAGAGAGAGCACATAACGAAGCTTACACAGATGATCAAAATTATACATGGAACAACACGGAAGCCACGTCCTGAGGCAAATTCTCTCCATTTAGAAAGATTACTGAGTAGATGAATATCTATAATCTTAAAATCAAATAGCAAACAAATCAGAACATGGTTACAGATTATTCCAAACGGTTCCAGTTGAGAAGGTTTTGACTGAAGATCTTTCAACAACAATCCATTCGCAAATCAGATCCTTGGTGGATATCAGAGTAAATTAGCAGCTTCAGGCTATGAGAGCAAATTAACTTTTCATCTGATTTTTAATCACTCTGAATAGAGATTTTTTTAGCTTAGGGATCTCTCTTCTCTTTTCATTAAGTTCATTTCGGAATGTAAAGCTTCTGGGTCAATGACTACAATTTATACCCAGATTCGTTTTCAAGAAAGGAAATATCAATTTAGCACGCAGTCCATTAGACACCTGTGAGTACGTTCACTGAGCCAGGTTTCAGATTTACATTGCACTTATAAAGCCATTCTGTATGTGGAGCGGCATAAAAACATTTTATTTTTTGTAGCAGCAAGATAAACATCTTTTAAGCTTGGGTGGCATGCAGATTCGACTGGTGTGAAATGCTCAATGTACCATACGATCCAATACATCTTAATCAAATAAGCACAAACACAATAATGCCATGTGCTCAAATAAATCTTCATCAAATAAACACCACAATAATGCAGAAAAGCCATGTGCTCAAATAAATCTTCATCAGATAAGCACAGGAAACTACCGGACTCAATTTATCAGTGTTAGGCTAATGTTAAATTGAAAAGTATATGTAAAAGACGAGGGAAAATGTAATGTGTTTAATGTGAAGTCATAAAACAGGAACTTACTCTATTACACAAAATGTCACAGAATTGACCACATTTTTGGATAAATAAATCAAAAATAGGTCAGTACACTTAAATCAAAATGTGATATGGACTAGTTTCTGTCCATATTAAGCTGCAAAAATACCATTTAAATATGAATCTCCATGTTCTGCGAGTCTCTGTGAATGAATAGAACAGATGCATAGTATCCTTATACACACATCATAAAGCATGTTATGCTTCCTGTGTCTTCAGCCTCAATATGAGTGTACATAAACGCATTAACAATCTCTAAAACTGCTTAGAGTCTCACTTCATAAGCATTTTACAATTTATGTAAAACTGTTAAACAATATAAAACTACTGTTCCTATCATATACAAACAGAAACCTATAAGGTCTTCACAGCAACCTGTCAAAAAGTAAGTTCGGCTGTGACAGAAGTATTACTTGATGTTAGGGCTGGGCGATATATCACATGCTATAGTCATCTAGCGCATCTAGTCAGTAAAGAATAGCGGTGAATCTCTATCACATGTTTTCAAATGGAGCGGCAGTTAATACAGGCGAGCTATGTCAGTGATCTACGGCTCTGTGTATTAACTAGGGGTGTAACGATTCACATATCGTGTATCGTACGATTCATGGTAATTTTCCGAATCACGGTAAAATCCTCATGCTGTGTTCGTTGACACAGGAACATCCCAACTGAAGATAACGAGGGAAACTGCATCGTTTCCTTTGACAAGTGCGTTGCAAACGACTAAGGATGATCACTGATGATTTGGAAAATGACCATGAATCGTATGATACTCGATACATGAATCATTACACATCTAGTAATAACTGCAGCTCCATTTGAAAACAGATGATAGAGATATACTGCTAATCAAGGAACCGGATGCACATGACTATAGCATGCGATATATCGTCTAGCCCTACTTGATGATAGTACTACTAAAAATATAATTAAATCATTATTTTGAAAGGAATATTTACCAGAAAAGTGAATGACCAGAATTTATTTAGCAGAAAAATAAAAAAAATTTTGACAGGGCCTTAAAAATAACATTTTTGTAAAACTTTAAATAAATTGCTGTTTAATAGTTTCATAAATTAATTTAAATAATCTTTTAAGCTGTGATTTGAGAGTGTGGGGAGACTGACTGGATTACATCATTTTTAGTGCTTCATGGGATTGGGCAGAGCTCCTTTTATATTACTAAATACCATCAGTAAACAACCTCGGAGCTCACAGCTGGTCAGTTTTTAAAGGTTTATTAGTTACCGTTAAAAATCAATTTCACCATGGAGCAAATTAATGGCTTTTTTACTTCCAGAACCCGTATGCTGCACTCCAGCACTCTCAAATGCTTTACTCTGATTGGGCACTGGCGGCGTTCTGAGGTCTGCTGCTTCCCTGATAATGACCGCCATCAATAGTGAAGACATTCGGGGTATCTTTCGTGTCGCCGGACTCACAATGTGGACTAGTTCTCGTTTCATAAAAAAGCAACTTGTACCGTCTTGCATCTCAATTAATGACAACTAAAATTGGAGGGAAAAAAAAATAAAAAAAATTGTAGGACTTCAGTATTAAAAGTACACTTTTGTACGATTCTCTCCAACTTTGGAGAGAAGCTACAGAGTTTCATCCTGTCCTGTGTGCTGCTTATTTCCTTGTCTTAAACAACATTAAACAGACGGATTGCTACTTTAAACTCTTCACACTGACCACTATACCCTGCTTATGGTCTCCGTTTTAAAAAACGTCTGCCCACGCATGTGTGGTAGTTAGAGAGATATTGCTCCTCTATAACAGCTGACATTTTGACATTTTATTAAATGAGATTCTGAGTGTTTACAAACCAAATTTGTTTTGTATCCTCATCTCTGCACTCAAAAATAGCACGAATTTAAATCAATATGACGGCGCTCATCAAACTGGCTAATAATTAACACTAAGAGGACAATCCATTTCACCTCATTTTATTCAAAATGATCACTCAACAAGACAGAAAGACAGATGGATAATTAAATTGTCAAGCAGATGGCAAGTCCCTCTTGGATACCTGATAATTTCACCGTTTTGACCCCCTCACAAGCCTGTGGACAAAATCTTGTCATTTCATCAGAGGCCATATGGAAACTCCCAGTTTCCCATCACCCATAAACTCATTGATTCAGAGGCAGTTTGTTCTGTCTGTCGCTCTGCAAAGCTGACAGGCCACAGAGCCGGCGCTGTCTGACTGACTGAGATTGGTCAGGTTTGCCGTGCTTATGTAAAGGCTCAGAAAGATGTCGCAGATGCCAGAGGCAGGTCTTGGTCCTAATAAAGCGGGATGGGGGAGTGCAGCAATGACTGAGGACTGCATGACACGTCACACGGTGCTGTGCTCACAGACGTCACACGATCAATCCCAGGTGCTTTCTGGGATAAATGGCTGCTGTTTTTGTATGTACTCTGATTAAGGTCTGAAAGTACTACAAAAGTTTAAAAAACTCCCACATTGATATTTAGTCAATGACATACAAAAGGGTCCACAATAAAGAAAAAGAAAAATATTAGAAAAATCCTGGTCATATTGTGCACTCATAATGGTTTCAAATTGCTTTGAAAACTAAAAACTAAAAAGACAATACCCGACAAAAAAAAAAATGCAATGTAACCAACACATAGAAAGCAACATTTCCAGCATACCATAAACACAGGTAGCTATAATTCTTAAAATAAATGTATATTTATTTTAAACGGTTTAAACAACAATAATAATAATAATATGTTTTTAATTAGCAATACATTCGTAGGGACTTGGAAGCACTGTTATATTAAAATATATTTGAATTTAATTTAATTTAATTACAAATATAATGTGTTGCATTTAGAGACATTTTAAATGTACAGATGTTATTGATTTTTTGTTTATTTTAGTGCATCAAGCTAAATTAAAATGAATAATAATTTCTTAGCCTCAAGCTAAAATAATCAAATGATTATTATTTAAATTCAGGTATAACCAATTCATTTTACTTAATTTAACATTTACTATTTTATTTCAAATAACACTTTTTATGGTAATTATAATACACAATATATAATTATAATCTTGCTGGGAATCATATCCCTACACATTTTACAACCTGAACAAAACTTGAAGATGTGTATTCAAGCTATTATACATTACATGCATTTTTAATTATGAATAAACTAACAGCACCTAACATTTAAAAATAAAAAAAACCTTTACCCATCCCCTGTGATGATATGGTATGGGTCAGATTCATGAGTAATTCCTGTGAAAACAATAAATAGGGTATTTCTAACAGAACAAACAGCTACTATAATTTATGCACAGTACTTTCTCTACACAAGCTGAGGGGGTCTGCTATTCCCGCACAGTCCTGTCATTATAGCTAGCAACATGACAGACAGAACAAAACAGAACGGGAGCTTAAGTGGCAGTCCAGCCATGTATTTTCTTCACATTACAGCAAATCATTTACTCTGCCCTTGGGCAAATGAAAGAACCCAGTCAACAAAATTGAAACAGGATGGATTCATTAGATTAGTCAAAGTTCTAATTCACACAGACATCCTCACATACTTGAGGAAATATCCATGTCCTTAGTCGCAGCCTAAGTCATGTATTTCGCGATTCTGTAAACAATTATTTCTCTCCCAAGATCTGTATCTGCTCTGAGGTGTGATAAATGAGCTTTTACTCCTCACATCCATCAGACAGAACCAAACAAACAGGAATGGATGGTGTGTTTTCAGTGTACGCCTAAACATCATGTAGGCACTGTTTATAGTGAATCATACTGATGGCTCATCATCAGAATAGCAGCATAATAGACAAAGAAAAACTCACATCTGGCATTACACAGAGATATTTCCATACAGGTAACATATGAATTAATCACTAGTACTACACTCTTAAAAGTTCCATGAAGAACTGATGTCTTTCCACTGCATTATTTATAGTGAAAAAAGGTTTTAATTCAGATGATTTAAAAAAAATTTAAAAAAAATGGAACTGTTTACTGACTTTTAAGAGCGAATAATGAGAGTGGTTGGGAAAAAGATGATATCATGCTCCAAAAAAATAAATAAATAAATAAATAAAATAACAATTTTAATGTTTCTCCTCCCATGTCTTGCTGCAACAGGTCCAACCTACTGCAAGATATAATAGATAGGAAGAACTTCAAGAAGCACATTGACTGAGAATCTAATGACTTCTCATGAGAATCAAAATGATTTCAAAGCACATCTGCTGTCATCATAACGCTCCTGTTTTTGTTCATATTTTAAGGACAGACTTCACTGTGAGTTTACAAAAAGATGAAGGCTCTCTTGAAGGTCTCAGGTGGTGACGAGGTGCTGATGCAGATCTCCAGGCAGAGATTTGAGTTAATGGCCCATGTGTATTAACAGAAAGACTAGAGCTTCGCAGATAAAATGTGCCATGGAAAGGACTAGATTTTTTAAAGATATTGTCAATTACAGTACTACTCAAAGCCTATAGCTAGACAGATTTCTGGGCACCTATTAAGCATCCATATAACTAATACCAGAAAACGCTTTCTAGTTACAAGACAGCTCACTAGATTTAAGCCTATACGCTCTGAAATGTTACTAAAGATAATTTTGTGAGAGAGACAGAGAGACTTGATAATGAGACATCATTTCCACTCTGTGCTGCTCCAAATCTGTACGACTTTCTTTCTTCTGCGAGACACAAAAGGAGATGCAAGGCAGAATGAGCCTCAGTCACCATTTACTTTGATGAAAGTGAATGGAATAGACTGCCTAACATCTTCTTTTGTGTCACACAGAAATAAAGAAAGTCGTGCAGGTTTGGAACAACATGAAGGTGAAGAAATGATGAAAGAATTTCATTTTTGGCGAACAGCCCCTTTGACTTCTGGTTGTTCTGATTGAACAGCGCATATTGTGTTGATGCAGGAAAGCCATTCTAACTAGTTGCAGTGCACCTGTTTTCGGTGCACTTAAATGGAAACGAATGCCTTTAACTTGAGATACTGTGACATGACTGTAAAACACTAGTGTCGGCGGATTTATTTAAAAAGTATCTTCATTTAAGTAATATCATCAGCATCATGTAGCGTAAAAAGTAACAGACATTTCAAAGCACGCACGCTTGACACAGACACATGCTCTTACCTTCAACAGCCCACACAATCCTTATTATCCATAACAAACGAATTATATCCATAATTGCCGTGAATTTGGGCATTTGACTGTAAAGACCTAGAATATTCATTGAAAACTTGTCCGGCAGCCCATCTGTGAACACACTATGATCGCAAGCACTCGAATAAACCCCATCGGACTGGAAGAACTAAAGCAAGTTTGGACGAAACCAACGAAACGCAGACGAGGGGGCGGGAATGACTGTATGACAAGAGTGATGCTCAACACCGTGATAATCACTAGTGTCTGCGAGATAAAAAACTATTCTATTCTATTCCATTCTATTCGTTAATTAATTTTTAAATTACGTTTCGTTTAAAATGATTATCATTAAGTTAAATCTATTAATTAAATTCAATAATATTATAGTATATTATATTATAATTGGCCATTATATATGAATGAAAATACATTACATTACATTTTGCATGTATTAATTTACTTTCATTTAAAATAATTAATATGAATAAATTAAATAATAATATAGCAATAATATTACTTATAAATAAATGTTTTTTTTAACAGGTAAAACTGTATTAATAATCTGAATGAAATAGGGGAAACCTTGTTTTATTTTTTAATCTTTAATATGAATGGAATTTGTTTTAGATATATGTTAGCAACTGGCAATATTGCTGATTAAACGACGAATAACTAATAAATAACTTAGGAAGTCGCACAAAAGACACTATGCACTGCGGCATTTAAATCAAAGAAATAACTGAAATTTATTTGAAATTTATTTGAAATTTGAAAATAGTATCATGCTTCTAGTAGATACAATCAATGTGATTTGCCCGGAATTAATCAATGACGCTTTAAATTCAATTTATACCAACAGTGCCCCCTGGAGTTTGGGTGAAAAATGTGCTGTCTAGGCGCAGGGGGTTTGAGGGGGTGAACTGACGGAGTAATGCATGTGATCGTCTATCAAATAGTTCACTAATCCCTTGAGTCACTTGCAATTTGTATGGTTTTGAAGATTACAAACCTGACAGATCACACAAGGGGCTGGTGTGAAGAAGACAAATGGCCTCGTTTCTCAACACCGCCGCTCGTGATCTTTGACTCCCATGTGAGAACCTCCATTATGTGCAGCCCTCATACATGGAGTATTGTGCTCCCACCTAGTGTATCACTTCATATAACACTTCGTTTCAGATTCTAAATAGTGGAGCTGTTAGCATTAAGTTAATCTTTCTTTTAGTAAAAACATCTTTGCAGTAAGAGCGAATAAAATGAATAAATACAGATTGTAAATCACTGGCATGGAGACAGCACTGTACTTCACATTTGCTTGTAAACACAACTGAGAGGAAAATAATAATGACTCATTAAAAATGGAGCATGATTGTTCACATTTCTGTGAAATTCCAACCGGCATACAACAGAGCTCGTAACAAGAGTGAGAGAGGGAAAGACCACAGGAACGAGGGAGATGGAGAGATAGGGAAAGAGAGACAGAGGGCGAGAGAGGGAGGAAATAGAGCAGAAGAATATGGAACTGACATAAAGGAATCTAGGATAATTCAGCCTCAAGATGAGTGAGGACTGCAAAACCGCAGACTAGAGAATCCAGGGGTCGTTTCCATGGAAACCTTTGCCCAGGGAGATTGGCGACCCTCCTGTCTACTAATGCAGAGCGCAGATTGTAGGTCACATATGGCACCAACAACCCAATCAGGTCTAATCTGTCTTGACTTGTGGGTCATGAATTGAACCATGAAACTGGTTTTTACTCTGGCTCATATCACTGACTGTTATATATATGTATCACGTTTGTTAATACAAGACCTGTGAGGCACTGTTAAACCAATTGATTATACTATGATTTTAACCTGCATGTGGGTGGGTTTAATGAGAGAACAAAAGGTTCGCATTTAAGCTCACAAAGATACACAAGAGAGCAGTGACATATTCAATCATTACAATCATAATACTGAAACATAGCTTATTTTTGCCCTCAATGGTGACTAAAATGCTTTGTTTCGCTTAATAATTTCAATTAATTACATTTCACTGGGCTTTGTGAAATGTTCTGTTCATTTTTATTTTTTTTGGCGCTTGGAAACATGCCTACAGTACTTTCTCTTTACTTCCACTCATCTGTGTAAGTGATTACTGGGTTATTTCGGAAAGTGACCATGTGTCTGTCAGCCTCCAGTGTTCAGTCATAATGTGACAGGGATGGAGATGAGCCAGTTTACTTCTAGCTAAAAAAATAAATAAATAAATAAATAAAATATATGTTATATATGTAATTTTATAGCTTTCAAATAAAAAATTATTTTATAAAAATGTAAAAAATTATAACATTAAAATGTCTGACAGCAGCCAGTGCTCCACACAGAGATCTGATCTGATCATCATCCAGTCTGTCTGGAGTCACATGAAGTAACAGAACAAAC
>JAUMHP010000080.1:8506125-8525516 GCA_032361065.1 Enteromius trimaculatus
ATATATATGTAGCACAACTGCACTGACTATGTAGTCTAAAATATTTTAAACAAAATATTTTAAAATATTTAAAATGTAATAATATTTTTATATATAATAATATAAATACATAAATAACTTGAATAAAAAATTATATACATGTATTTTATACACTGAAAAAATGGCTACAAAATTTATTTAATATAAGATTTTCAAACTATTTATTTTAGCTACATTTACAGTAAATAAAGACATTTAGTGGAGAATTAGTCGCTAAAATAAATTAATTGTGGCCACTTACCTTAAAAACATTTAGTAAATTGTACATAAAATACATATACTTATGTAGAATACCAATGCAAAATAAAAATGTTCAACATATTTAAATAAATGTTAACATAAATACACATAAATCAAGTTACTGTTTGTATCTATGATGCAGCACTAAAGTCTGAAACTAACCAAGCTCAAAGAAGGTCAACAACCCTTAAAAAAGGTCAGTGCGTCTTGCTCCAAACTCTCCCATGAGAGCACAGACCCACAAAATAGTCTCTTTTGTGAGCGAAGAAGCAAACATGACACCCCACCGTGCCATTTTGATGGCTTCTGATAGTAACACGCACTGATACGGGTCTGGCTTTCTAATCCTGCTGCTCTAAATTGGAAAAATTGACCTTACACACAGAGGTGACTCAGATATGCTCTCTTTGACATTTCCAGGACTTAGCAGAGTTTTCTGTTAAGATGAACAAGGCCTGGAGGATGAGCGAATATTTCATGAGTAATTTAATATCTGGAGCATGCACATGGTCCTCTGTGAATTAGGCTCTGAAAATAGTAGGACGGTCTCAGTTGACAGCACCCCAAGTCTTTAGTTTTGAAGACAGTACTTGCTCAAAAAATACGTGAAAGAAAGAAACAGAATCATGTAATAATGAAAGTGATATAATGGTCTGGGTAGGCTCTTATATGCTACTACATTTAGGTGAGACACAATTGATTTTGTCAGGAATAATTATCAGATTGACAAACGTTTATGTTACTAGATATAGGATTGTGTGGGCACAATAAAACAGTCACAGCTTGTGCAGACAGGCTGATTGTATTGATCTCACTATAGGTTTGGACATGGAGCTCGAGGGCAGGGGTCTGGGGAGCAGCTCTCCACCACGCTTCAAAACCAGGAGGACAACATCAAATAGTAGTTAAGTCAAGCAAGTGGCTACCAGTCAATAATTCTCTTTTCATGGCATGGATATCAACTTCATGACTGATTCATTATTGAACTGGCTCCCAGACATGTAAGCGATGGAGTGTATCTGATATTGTGTCAACAAGGTGATTAAATTACTTTAAATTTACTTTTTATAGAGGGACATGCTTTTCTGGCAAATATTGCTTTTGAATTGTCACTCTGAATGTTGCCGATTGCTCTCTATCGAAGCCACTGAATAAAAAATAAAAAAGGTTATTGTGACTTTTCTCAGAATTGTGAGATATAAACTCACAAATGCAAGATATAAAGTCAGAATTGCGAAATACAAAACCGCAATAACTTTTTCTTTTTAATTTTTATTTAGTGGCCTGCTCTCTGATGGAGATCTATGAAAAAACAAAACAGATACAAAATAAAGCAATTTACATTTGTATTGAATTTGCTGCCCTCTTGTGACAACTGTGGGAAAAATGCTAGATTATCTTGTTCATTAAAATCATTTTGTGTTTCACGAAACATTTGGCGGGTAACGATTCTTTTTGTAAGAAATAATAGCCTATATGAAATACAAAAAAAACCCCTACTTTTTTCAAATTAGATAAATATTTTATCGTTATGTGCAAATGGAGATCTGCATAATCAGCTGACAGCATTTTGTTAAACATTTATATTATACTATCTAATATCAATAATTCAACTAAAATTATTATATTATAGGCCTATTATATTGCATTTTACTTTGAAAAAAAAATAAAAACTTATTTTTCTTTGCTTTTTAAAATCAATAATGTAAAAGTAATCTAAAAAAGTACTCAGTATACCTAAAATCAGCAACATCTTATAATTAAATAATGTGCAATCAGTAATTATATTATATTATAATCAGTGGTGGAAATGGCCAAAATTCACTGGGGGGACTCTATGTTGGGGGGGTGTAGGGGGGTTAATTAAATACATTTTTCGGGACACTTTATAAACTAAAATTACATTTATTTACATATTATTTAATATTTTCTCAAAACCTTCTTGTATAGAAAGACAAGCACCTGCAATTACGGCCAAATCAAAGATCTGTTGTGTTTGTAATTTTGCACGTTGTAATGTAAGAATCATTAATGCCCCCCTATCAAAAGCCTAAATAGACTTTATCAAGCCTATGTTTGATAAAAAAACAAAAAACAAGATTGATTTGTCAAATTAAAGAATCCTTTCTTCAAAAGAAAAAAAAGTAGAATGATTGTGTATCTAACTGGTCTGCTCAGCCAAAAACGCTGGTGTTACAGATACAGTAGGCTATATTTAATAGTTTACACTTTGCAAAAAACGTTTGCCGTTTTTAATATTACATTCTTAAGGACTCAGGAGCACTAGTGGTCCTACTTATAAACAAAAAACAGAAAAGGAACAGACACTTTCTGATCAATGACAGAAATGAACCTTCCCATAGATATTTGTGTTTGATTATATTTATAGAATTTACAGAATATAACCGAACCCGCCTGCAGGTGGCAGTAAGTCACTGTCTTTGTCACTGAATTATCCATTAAAAGATTCGGTTAAACGGTTGATTCGTTTAGTAATGAAGCAGTTGACCATAGATATATATAGAATGACTAGATGTCTCGTATATGGCGGACATCTTACAACAGGCTGCTCGCTCACCCAGAATATTGTGTTGATAGTAAAACTGCAAATATGCAGTTATGACACTGAATACTTTTGAATAATTGTCTTATGTGCTAAAAAATAAAATAATGTTCTAGAATAGGTAGCTAGACTAAGCCTACAATACTTCCCTTAACAAATATACATCAGGAAACGCTGCATGTTGAAATCCCCACCCTGTACAGTGATGATAGTAACACAGCACAAAGAACTAAAGTCCATATTTCCAAATTGTTAATAAAAATATTTTTACACATAAAATGGTAGTAAACCAGTTTGTTTAAACATTATAAAGGCACTTTTCAAAGATTTATTAAAATCAATGTTTGGTGTTAGGTGTTAGAGACATTTGATGGATTTTCTTTTTTTTTTACATTTTTACATTTTCATTAAAAATTTAGTGAAGTAACAAAGGTGTCCCAGTGGTGCTGGTTCTGGTCCTCACCCGGCCGGGCCTGATAAGTGATGATGAAGTGATAAGTGAATAATTTGGCAGGTTGTGGGTCGCTAGGCTGTGCAGGACAGGAAGTCTGGACAAGGGAACGGCAACAAGAGATGGTAGGGCAGTCGTTGGGTTGGGACTTCAGGTGCGATGAGGGCCAGGGGGACATCAAATACAAGGATGGTTGATGACTGGAAAAGGTTTACCTCACAAGTGAGCTTAAGAGGGGAAGAAATAGATGATCAGTGGCGGCTGGTGAATTTGTCGTTTTCAAATACAAACGAAGCATTCTGGTGCATTCTGACAAAATAATAGATACAGTTAACATTTAAGATTCTTTAATGTTAACATTCTCTCCCTGTGTCTGTGAGAAAGTGTGTGTGTGAGAGAGAGAGAGAGAGAGAGAGAGAGAGAGAGAGAGAGGGAATGTGATTAAAAAATGGGTGAGTGTGTTACGGCCAATCTGTTGTGTAGGTAGCTTCACTCATAAATCTATCTACAGCCAAATACGATAAAATACCAATATAATATGTGCAACCTTTTATGTGTGGTTGTCCACGACACACTGAAGGCATGATGCCACCATAGGTTTGTACACTTGAAAGGGGTGGGGTGGTGGTGAAATCTGTCAAGTAACGTTATTAACGTTTGTGCAGATCACTTACCTTAACTTTACCTCAGGATACCTTGCTAACCGAGATAAATTACACAACTAAACTGCATGATTAAGTCTTTTTTTTTTTCCAAGGAGAAAAGCTGCGATTTCAACATCTTCAAGCATCCAGAATTATAACCACGTTAATAATGTTTGTAAGAAAACAAACAGTTTGCAAATCCATCAAGATTTCTGCAAGATAAGAGTTTTAACGTTTGTGCAGGTCACTTACCTTACCTCAGGTTCGACTGATCCAGCCAGAAACCAGCCTGTGGTAAGATGGCCGACACGTCTAGTCATTCTATGCAGTTGACTCTCTTTTTGAATGGGTCATTGAATCGTCGACTCGCTAGATTTGTTCATAAACTAAACAGCGCTGTGTGTGAGACTAGATTTGCTTTTTAACTTTTGTTGACAAAATAGAGCAAACAACAGTGTTCCTAAAATGTGTGTTAAGTCACTTAATATTAACTTTTGCATTAAAAAAATGTATAAAACTGTTAAATAAATTTTCACATTTGCAAACTTGCTCTCCTCGCGATCTCAGAAACTGCCATTTTAATGAATGAAGCGCTACACCACACACTTAATCTATAAGTTACATCATCTCTACACAGTCTGCTCTGCTGCACATCTGTCCTGTGAGGAGCAGGACGCACCACGACACTGATTATAATATATTATTAACATGATAAATTTCATATATAGTAATATAAAGGATGTTTAACGAAACATAAAAATCGCCTTTTGAACATATATTTATGGTAGGAAATTTACAAAATATCTTAATGGACCATGATCATTACTTAGTATTCTAATGATTTTAGCATACAAGAAAATAAAAGTTTTTTTTTTTTTTTTTTTTTAATCATTTTTATAATTACAGTGAATTTTTGGTTATTGTTACAAATATATATATATATACACTGTATATATATAAAACAACAACTCTAAACTGAATGGACAGAATTGATGTGTAAAGATCAGGAGTGAGGATTTAAAAAAGGATATCTTCAGATTATGACGCGCAGGCCTGCAGTTGGTCGAGAGGATGCTGAGAAGTCAGTGCTCGGGTTATTGTTAAGATTAAAGCGTGGCTGGTGAGTGGCTAGTAAGCTCTGGTTATGTGTTATCAGCTTTAATGGATTCCACTTTGAGTGTTTTTATAAAAAACAAGCCTCTGCATGGATAGACCTAACAGTTGTGGCAGGATCGTATGGAACTTGAGTTTGTCTTAAAGGAGTAAACCCTGTGGTAAGACATCTTATAATTTATATTGAGAACATTATAGTACAAAATACAGTGGAAATAATATCATAAGCAGTACACAACGCTGTATATATATATATATATATATATATATATAAATTATGAGAGTAGTTGTTGATTCTTGTTAAAGATTAAATATACATTATGTATGTCCAATATATGTGATGTGACTAGCATATTAAAACAATTCTGAAGTTTGTATCTGTCAAACTGTTCTTTCTCATTAAGCCTGCCAGAGAAGAAGACCACCAGTCTGCAAAGATGAAAGTGAAATGGACAAAATTAGGAATGGTCTTCTTTCTGCTTCTCTCCTTTGTAATGACAGGCTGTTTCATTTGGCAGTACAGGCTTCCCAAAGCAGAACCAGGTAAATCAAAATCCAAATTAAAGGTGCTATAGTACAATAGTAAGATTGGGGAAAAGGCCAAAAGCTAAAGCTCAATGATTGAATGAATGGCGAATACCTATTTTGAATAAAAGAAGAATTTTGCTCTAGTTTTTTTTTTTTTTTTTTGCTTAATGTCTAAAAATGCCTAGACAGCAGCTTCAGGGAACACCCTTAGATTTGGATTTTCGATCTCCTTGTGCTTAATTAATGGTTTTCAGGAGTTGTATATGGATTACCCAGAGCTCGACATAGTGGCTTTTAGATTACTGTGTGCTGCAAAGCCTGATTATCACTGGGGGAAGGGAAAAACTACTTTGTGTAAAATACATGATTATGGACCGAACACCCGGCCCCATACTCCATTTCATGTCAAATGCACTATATTACATAATGATAAATGGCATATGAGTAATTAAGGCATGTTATTTTATGTTCAGCCCCAATGTTTTGTGCTGGCTTTAACACAAAATAATTCATAATTGTTGTGTTAACATAAATGAATGTGGGTTACACTGACATTATTATACACATATTTGTCATAGCATATGAAATCTTGTTACTTTGCAGTGGATAAAAGTTATTCAAAAGAAGTGAAAGAGGAAAAGATGTGCCCACGTTTCCCTGAGCCTGTGCCATTGGAGCATCCCATACCTGTCCTCATGGAAGCTTTGGACAAGGTCAGACCGGCAAGTCATATACAAACTCTGGATTCCTGTCTAGAATTGACTGATAATGAAAAATACATTTGATAACTATTACAGGTGGATGCGCTTCTGAGGACCAGCACTGACACCGCAAAACTGCCAGCCATCTCTGCCATTGTAATATTTAATGATTCTGTATTGTGGAATGGTAACTTCGGCAGAAGGAATGGAAGTGACCCCACGTCTCCCCTAATAAATGAATACACAATTTACAGGTGAGTTAGCTTTTATGATTTTATTTGATTATGCTGCACCTTCTCTTGCTTTAGGTCTTAGGGGTGTTTCACGATTAATTAAATCTTAAATAACAGGGTATAATTGAATTATGTATTCTGTTTTATATTAGTACGCTCAGTTTAAATCAGTGTTGCCAAGTCCACAGGTTTCCTGCAGACTTGTGCTGCTTTTATAATGTTGGACTTGGACTGGGTTTGTTACACAGACCTGGCAACCCTGGTACACATGCATAAAATGTTTAACTACTAAAGCTAGATTACACATTTACAGAAGACCACATTTACAGTTATTCCCTGAATTTTCATTTCAGTGGGAAAGCAAGAGTGCTGAAAAAGTTTCCTCAAGCATGAGATTCACCAACAGGTTTAAAAAAAAAAAAAATTGTTGTTTTTTAGCTAACTGTTGTTAATTATTTTTCCTGCTAATAGAGAACGTTCTCAGTACGCTCTGACAAGGTTATCTCAAAGTTATAGACAAACGTTTCTCAAAATAATGTTAATAGAGCATTCGCTGAAAGTTATTCTCTGTTATTAATCATTCTCAAAATGTTAGCAAACATGAGTCGCGCTTATGAGAGATACATACAGCATAGGGCTACATACAACAAATTTCATCCAAAAGTTGATGCCACTACCTTGAAATTCAAAATAGATATACATATAGTATTTACATTATAAACATGTACATTTATAGTTATGTCTTCTTTTGTAATGTGCTTCTTTTGTTGTTTGTTATGGTTATACCCCCAAAGAATTGCAAGCTTGTCTAAAATCTTCCCCACTCTGATGCTGTACAAACTTTGGGAGGATGGAAAGGTGAGCTCCTTGGATGACCCTCTGGGGAAGTATGTTAAGAACTTCACCATAAAAAACCCTCTCGGGAAAAGAAGGGATCATGACCTCAAGTCCACCTCTGACGGCATGAGCAGTAGAGATGCTCAGGTTTACATCTCCTCAGTTACCCTGAGAAGGATGGCCAGTCAGCTGTCAGGTGAGGACCACAGTATCTGTAACAGACCTCAAGGTGGAGTTTAGATCAGTAATAGATGATGATTAGCATGTATACAATTAGTGCTGTAAAAATAAAGAAGGTGAAACCTGTAATTAGATCAACTGTTTTTAGACTAAGAATTTCCACGGCTACCCTAATCAGCTCTGTTGCCTAACATGACTAAGTGGGTTTGCCTCTAGCGTAGGATTAGACCTGAAGGAATGGCCTAACATACTGTACTCAGCTTACCCCAAGCTGATGTTTATGTAATGTGCCAGAAATAGTGGTGCTGATTATAATAGTACACTTAATTGCATTCAGAAATTGCGTTTTTAAATATAAGACAGTGGAATATTTGTCTTCCATTACAAAACTATAATTCACAAAAAATGTAAAAACGTAAGATAATCATATGCTGTCATATGTTATTTCACAATTGTGATGTTATATCTCACTGTGTGACCTTACATCTTATTTTACAATGTATCCTATTTTAAAATAACACCTAAGGTAACATACAGACATACAGTGCTGTCCACTAATATTGGCACCCCTGGTAAATCTGAGCAAAGGTGGCTGTGAAAATAAATCTGCATTGTTTATCCTTTTGATATTTCGTTCAGGATGAAATACATGTTTTTTTCCCAACACATGTTAGCCACAATTATTGGCACCCAAATGTCCTTTTCCCAAGATAACAGCTCTGAGTTTTCTCCTGTAATGCCTGAAGAGTTTGGAGAACATCTGATAAGAGAAAAGAGACTTCCTTCATGCAGAATCACTCCAGATCCTTCAGAATACCAGCTCCATGATGGAGCTTCTCCTCTTTAGTTCACCTCACTAATTTTCTGCACAGCCATAGCTGTTTTCTGGACAGCCATAGCAAAAGCTTGATTTTGTGCTCAGTGACTAATTCTTGTGTTTATTTTGATGTTTGTGTTTGGATTATTGTTCCAGTGGAAGACCCAACTTGGCCCATTATAAGATTTCTAACAGAGTCAGTCAGTTTTAGATTTGTTATCTATTGGTATTTAATAGAATCCATGATGCTGTGTGTCTACACTATATATATATATATATATATATATTCCTTTTTGCGCTATGAGAAATTAGATAAATAGTATGTTTTACATTTAATGTCTAGAATTTCTTTGGATTATCTGTCATAACATGAAAATAATCAGCTTGAAAATGAATACTGGTGCTCCAATAATATAACTTTTAAATTGCAAACTTCAGAATATTTTTGATATAACAAATATTTTATATGGTAACACCATATTAAATAAGTGATTAAATGAAAACTGCATATTTTTAATTCATTATTGATATTAGGTTTACCCAGGCGGCTCCGGGCAACTACTTTACTATGGAAAGGCAACACTCAGGCTGCTGTGGATTTATTACAAGACGATGTTCTCGTGGCTGACCCTGGAACAAAGTAAGCTAGTACAAAGATAGTATATTTCTCTCTTCAAACGTGTATTCAGAGGATGTTTAATGAATGAGAGGAGGTGTAAATAATTGACGGTAGCAGATTCAATGAATGCACTTGTGGATTCTCCCTAGAGGAAGTAATTCTAGTCCTCTGCTGTCCTCAGATGCCACTACAGCAACCTGGCCTTCTCCCTGCTGGCCCACGTGATGGCGGAGAAGGTTGCAGGGATGGATTATCAGCGATGGGTGTCTGAAAATATCCTGCAGCCGCTGGGAATGGAGGACACTGGATTCGAAATCACCTCTCAAATAGAGAACCGGATGGCAATAGGGGTTTACTCAAGCGGGCGTCCCGCACCCCTCTATGACCTTGGCTGGTATAGACCATCAGGACAAATGTACTCCACGCCTGCAGATATGGCCAAACTAGTAATGATGCTCTTGGGTGCATACTACCGCCCGGTTCTCCAACCTGACACCCTCAAAACCATGCTAACTTCTCTGTTTCGCTGTGAAAATAGCTATTTTGCAGAACAAACTGGCACACCGTGGGAGGTCAATGAACAGTTGGGCTATAACGTAATCCGCAAAGATGGAGATCTAGATGGTTATTCGGCCTCAATCTCTCTCGTTCCTCGCTTGAAGCTGGGGTTAGTCATCTTAATGGCTGGAACCAAACCTGAAGGTGAGGATCTGGTGGCTAAAGTCTATAGTTCACTCATCCCTGCAATGGAAAGTGCCTTCAGAGATGCACCTCGTGTTCCCATTCCTACTCCGGACCCTGCTCCCTACATAGGTTACTTCACTTATAGCAACATAACGTTCTATGAGATCAAAGCAGACGTAGATGGAGCGCTGACTCTGGAGCAGTTTGGACCTCAAGTAGACACAATGGTACCCATGAAGTACAGAAGTCTGAAACTCAGTTATCTGCAGGATAGGGTGTTCAGGGTGGTGTTTGAGAAGGAGTACCCATGTCAGCTCAAACTTAACGCTGCTTCGGTGTCTCTTGAATCTCAGGATGGGCAGCTTTTTAACTTTTACATCTTTAATAAAAAGAGGCTCTCACCAGGTTTCGATGTCCCAGGGTTAAACACTTATAAAGTCACACGGATACCTCGCAAACCGATTTTCAGTGGTTGACACTTGTGGGTTAATAAGCAAAAAGGTGCTCTTTAGGATGAAAGTGTCCAATTCTGAGGAACTTTTTTAATAAACTTTTGTCTAGAGATGCTGAATGTACTGTATATGTAAAGTACTTTTTCTTATTTTTATTTTGACCATTTTGAAAATGGAAATTTTTACATCTCCTATTGATGTTTTCCCTTTCTGCAGAGGAATATCTATACAAAATTGACAACCCTCCATTCATATATGTGTGTTTCTAAGAAGCTTGAACTGAACGTCTTAATTAAAAGTAAAGTGTGTGCCTTTCCTAATCATTTGCACCTTTGCATCAGTGTCTAATGTACCCAATTTTGTGTCATTTTTGTAAAAGGATATTGACACAGAGAAACAATATCATTGGAATGATTTTCAGAAGTACTTTTCCCAGCTGATGAACACTAAAACACCCACAACCAAACAAAATCCATATGCACTAACCTAAACAAGTAAAATACATATACAAATAGATTAAAGATTTAAAGATTTGTGCACAGAACGTCTATCAAAGGCCTGAACATTTGAGCTAACATATGGTCTTGCTGAGATAAACACGCTGTCATTGCCCCATTGTTTCTTGGGAATCAAGTCTTGAGGATACTGACAACTGGGAAAATCAAGCTGTACATCACTGTTGACCTACAAATCTCCAAAAATCAATATGTTAGAGGACAGTTTACGAGTCAACATGAACTGTGCAACCGAAAAATAAGTGACCTGGAATATTATGCTTTATCTGTCTATTATCTTGCCCAATAAAAGTCTATACAGTAAATCATCTTCTAATTATTTTTAATATCTTCCAAATCAGGGGGAAAAGAAAAAGACGCAAATACTTTAGACCGAGGGAAATTTTTTCCCCAGTCATCCTCTTCATGCTTAAGGCATTCATCATGGATATTCAAACGGATCTTGTAAGATGTCAGATTTGTGTAAGATGCATGTAAGATTTGACAAAAGCATATAATTGCTTTAATACATTTGCTTTTACTTAAATAAAATGAATACATTTGCACTAATAAATATTCTAGCTACCAATTGATTGTGATTGAGCTTACTTTCTCTATGGAGTAAATAAGGTTATTCCTTTTATGGATACAAATGTGTGACTGGTAACAAGAGTGCATAGTTAATTTATAAATTATTACTACATTATGATAATTACACTGTACATATAGGTAGAGACTAGGCTGTACGTCAGTGTCTGAACTGCGTGTACAGCTGTTGACGCAAGATGTCACTGTAACATCACAAACAGTGCCCGAGCCGCTTAATAAACAAGAAATGGTTGGCTTATTTTATATATACATACAACGAAGGCATTTAAACCGCGCTTTTTTAATCAAAAGCCATTCTTTTTGGATGTTACTGCGTTTATTATTAGTTCCTTGGCTGATATCCAAGTAGGTTATGAGTTCCGGGTAGCGTATTCCGTGCTTCCGTATACACTCGTTGCAAATTCCACTCTCCGAAGTGTCACGGAAACACCCGAAGTAAAGCGAAAGATCGGTCCTGTAGGACTGCTGGAGGCGGCCACAGCGCCATGTTGAACGGAATCATCACACTCTGTGGAGATACTCTCGTAAAAGGACAGTTGTAAACAAAGTGTTATTTATTTTTCAAAAGGGGGCTCACCTGTCAAGATCGCCCTGGCAAGAAGAGGCCAACTAGATCCTCGGAAACCCCGGCCGGGGAGGGGGAACAGCCCCCCATCCTTCAGCAATGAAGATAAACCACAATAAGCGCTAGCTGGCTAACTTTAGCCTGCTATTCTATCAATAAGCTAGGTAGCCTGTTAGCTCAAGCTTTTCTATCCGCTCAGACACCGGCAACCTGCTTCTAAAAGGCCCGGTGTTGATGTAACTTGCCAGCAATATTTTTTCTTACGTGCACAGTTTAGCCGCTAGCTAATTTATTATTGTAAATATCTGTAAAGCCGCGCGTTTTTTTTTTATTTTTTTTATTATTATTTGCGATGAGTTTGCCGCCGAAACCAGTCGCTGCTGCCGCCGCTGGAACTGGACCTGGAACCGGGTCCCGAGCCAACCTGACCCCAGTGCCGCTACCTCCGGTGGCTCAACAGCAGCAGACACAGTATCCTTCTCTGAAAGCATCTTGCCATTATAAAGCTGTATCAGTGGTTGTGTTTCAAAACCTAGTGAGCCGCCTATTACCTGGGTAGCTTTTTTTTAAACATCATAGGCGTTCGATTGAAGGTGTCTATGATGCCCAAAACTGCTGTCCAGGCAGGCGGGCCAATAGGTTTTGACAGCGGTAGAGTGTGTTGTACTGTGTACCGGCTAACGCAGTGTAAGCACCGCAAAACAGTATCTTTGATTTGGTTTAGCTGTGGCTTAAATCAGGGTTGTTTCTTGAACAAGGAGGTGTTAACAGAGTAGTAAAAGTGTTTTTGTGGCTTTGAAAAGCCGAGCTGTCATCCCGCAGCCGGTTTGGGCTGATCGGTCAGGGCCGGCATGGTAGTGCTAAAGCTAGCTTTCTTTTTCTGTTTGTCTTGAAAAATAAGAGAGCGCATTTAAATGTACAATGGTGTACTCTTTATGGTGCTATAAACCAGTGATTGAATTTCCTCTGCCTCTGTCACCGTTCACTTCATCTGTTTCAATACACTGACAGTGAATGGTGACTGAGTCTGTCATTCTGACTAAAAATCTCATGAGAGTATGTGGTGACAGAGCTGTATTTGTTTTTTTTTTGGTTTTGGCTGTCCTATCCCTGTAAGCCATTGAACCACAGGTGAACAGGGTACATTTAAAATCACCATATTTTCCTTGTTGATTAATTGCAGCGTATTGTTAAATGCAGTACATGTTTTGCATCCCAAGTGTTCAGAAATAATGTGTTGTTATGCAGATGAGACATTTAATTAAAGCCAGGGTCAAAATTCTTGTTCATTTTCTTAAAGGGTTAGTTTACCCCAAAATGATACGTGGCGGATGACGTAAGTCACAGAAGAAGTGTAAATGAGGTTATTTTTGTTGTATCTGTCACAAAAAAGTACTCCCGTAACATCGCAAAACTGTAGTTGAGCCACTGATGTCACATGGACTGTTTTACCGATGTTTTTGCTACGTTTCTGGATCTGGGATCATTTCAGTTGTATTGCTGTCTATGGAGGGACAGATAGCTCTCTGATATCAGGAGAAATATCTTAATTTGTGTTCCGAAGATGAACAGAGGTCTTATGGGTTTGGAACGAATAAGTAATTAATGACAGAATTTTCATTTTTGGGTGAACTAACCCTTTAACATGTTTGGGGTGTCTCTTATCACTCAGAAAATCAATCATATCAATACTGAAAGTCTGAAAATTTTTATGTATTATATTAGTATTATATAATTCAGGTGATGAACTCTATAAAAAACCTTCATATTGTAGATAAGAATAAAACGGAAAAGTTCAATGTAAATAGTTTGGAGATTTCTGATTGAGTGCATGAGATTTTAAATATTCCGTATTTTGAAGCATAATGTTCGGCGTAAAGTGCTATTTGGATAAAATGTATAGTGTATACTTACATTTTTCTGTTTTTCATTTGGCCTGAATGAAGACAAAATATCCCAAAATCTAAAACCTGACCAGTCCATCAAAAACAATGACTTTAAAGGAATTTTACACTAAAAATTCTTAATTCTGTCATCATTTGCTCAGCAGAAGAAAGACACTCCTACAGGTTTGGAACAGTTTGAAGGTGAATAAATGATGGCAGAATTGAATTCTGTTCCTTTAAGTCTGTTTTGCATTGGCAAGCTGTGCTGCCCACATATACCGCTTATATCTCCTCCTTACAGTTAGTTAGGGTGGACTAAACATTGTCCAGGTTATTTACTTTCCCACAGAGAGGAACTGTTGTACTTTTGCTTGCCCTCAGTGTCCTGTTGATATTTCTTTATGGCTCCGAAGTTTAACGCCCTTCTGTTGTAACTGTCCGTGTCCCTCTGTCAGCATCTTGGTCGCTGGACAAACAAGCTGCAGTTTGACTGTGTGGATTTACAGGGCACTTTTTGTATATCTGACTTTTACTGTAACTTGTCATCATAAGCAAGTAAATATCTTCATGTTTGTTTGGACTTTTCAATGAGTCACTTAAATCTATCTAATTGTTTAAAATAACAGGGCTAAAAACTAAATTACTCTTTGTGTACATGGGAAAATAGTGCTAACTATTCATAATAATACAGTCAGAGACAATGATGGCCTTCTCTACGGTTTTTAAATAATTGTGGGAGATTCCCCAAACGCGTTTAGATTTTATGCTTTCTGTTTCCCTTTTTGACTATGTAAAAACATATCCCCAATGAACTGGTTTCATGAACTTGTTCATTAACAGGAAGTCTACTTGGAAATATTTCCTTGCTGAGAAATATCTATACACTCTATATAAGAGATCAACCTTATAACAAGAAGTCAGTTTATATTTGCATTTATTGTTTTTCGTATAACACTGATTTAAGCTGGAGGAGTATTTATACCATGATGCACTTCATAGCAGAGAAAACTTTTAGTGTTTGAGGAAACTGAGGATAATTTTGAAATAAAGAGAAAACAAGACACTGTGACTGCGGTGTCATTTCAAATTTTAGTAAATGAGACTGGAGAGCTAAAAATACACCTGTAACCTACAAACCAGTTGAAACTGTGGCTGGGAAAGGGTGACGTGGTTTTGGAGCTTGAGATTACTGAGAAAGTTTGCTGGCAGGGCGCCAAGGGAAAGTTAAAATGAGTAACTAACAGCTGTTCTTTTGCCCTGGTTACAGTAAACTGTACATTATCTCTGTTTGAACTCTCTCTGTGTGTATGTGCCTGTGGTGCAGTGGAGGAGGAAGGGTTTCCCCGCCCTCTCAACAATAGCCTGGTTGTACAGATGGAACTGAGCTGGAGATGGAAGATGCATCTCCATCCTTTGTACTCCAGCGGCATGTTAATACACAATCAGCTTCTTGTGTATGACAACCTTGTTGCAATGGATGATGATTTTCGCTTTTCTTTGAGGAAAGGTTTCACACAGTATGGCTCCATCATTAAAAAGACACCGTTTGTTCAGTGATGTGAAGTGTGGTTGATACATGGAGGAGTTTTGAGGACAGTTGTTTGTAAAGTTTGCGTCTTTTTTTTCTGGCGTGGCTGGAGATTGTCAATGCTGATTTCTTGACAACAATGTAAATTCTAGTTTGTGCCACTCAGCCCATGTCGAATCTCATGCTAGTTTATAGCAGAAAAACACTGCAAAATGAGTAATACAAGGTTCTTTCAGAATGTACGCTTCTTTTTAAAGTCACGTGTGAAAAGGAGAGCAGGGCTTGACAGTGAGGGTTTCATGGGGCAAGTGTGATGGATTGATATTGGGCCCAAAACTGCGCTGTCATTATGTTTGCTGATTGGGTTGGTGTTTTTAGGCTTTGCAAACTTAAACATTTGTATTTCTGTGATGTACTGAATTTTGTAGTTTAATAAGGTACGTATTTTGTTTGGACATGCTTTTTGTAGAAATAGATTTGCTTTAGGTAACTAATGTGTAAATTTTACTAATTTAAAAATCAAAAGTTGGTTAAATCATAAACATAAAAATCAGAGTAAAAATGTGTTGAAAGTGATAAACGCATTTAATATGATTCAAATTTTTGGAGTCTGTAAGATTTTTTTTATGTTAAAGTGGTCATACAAAGGCAATTTTCCACAAGTTAATATGATTCTTTAGGATCTTAATGGATAGTTATAATAGTTATATAATAGTTATATAAAAGATTGCTTTAAAATTTCTCAAAGATAGTGTAAAAAAACGCCCATTTTACCCTGTCAAAAACAGCTCTTTAGAAATCACTCTGTTCTGTGTACTTCCCCTTTAAATCTGTGAGCTCCGCTGACCCCGCCCCTCTTTTCTGAGGCACTCTCGGAGGATCTTTATTTATCCGTATTCATAGTGAAACTTTCTAATTAGCACATTATTAGGAAAGGCGATTTGCAAAGATTCAGTAAAACACATTATACTCACTGCTTCTGTAGGTGAGGCTGGATCACGCATGATTCGCGCGAACATAAACACATTCCGGTCGGTCAAGGGCGTGTTTCCCTTCAGAACCAAAAGTAACGTTAATCTTCCGCGTCTTCAGTCACTCAGATGTCAGGAATAAATCTACTGCTATGTTCATTAATACATTCAACAACAAAACACCTCAATCTCTTACGAGTCTTGCTTGTCTCTGTGTCTCGGTCTGATGACGGCTCACTCAGGGTGGGTCTGAGGTAAGACACCAGTTCAGTCTGTGCGACACGCTGCTGACAATAAACTATTGTGGGAGTGGCCTCTGTCGGTGTGACGCCACACAGACATGCATTTGAGAATGGCTTGATTTCAGAAGGGGCAACTTAAAAATAAAAAAATATTAATAAACATATTTGTGGATCTTTATCATTGTAGGGTGGTTGTGTACACACACTCCCAACACACATTTCAGTCCAAACAGCTTGAAAAAGTGCATGTACCACCCTATGACCCGTTTAAGATTTGTAATGGATTCTGAAAGCTCTCTGGCCCTCCATATAGAGCTGCTTGATTATGGCAGAAATTATAGTCTCAATTATTTTGGTTAATATTGTACTTACTAGAGATCGAGCAATATATAGTTTTCCTGATATTTAAGCATTTTCCCATAATCGGGTATCGGTTTTGTAATATTGGATTCCCCGATAAATGCTGCCGTCATGTGGGCGTTTTGAGCATTACACACATGAGTACGGACCACCATTTCAGGACAGCGTCTAAGAGGAGAGTAGCTCTACAAGATATCCTTACTTGCTTAATGCACAAATGAGATCTGAATGACTGATATGTAGTTTATGCACTTTGTTTGTAATAGAGTCACGAAGCCTGAAGTGTGTCGTATGCTGGACGATAAGTGCACCGGCGGCGCCATTCAGCGTCTGTCCGCGGTGACTCAGGATGGTGTTTTTCACCAGAGCGCACCATTTGCATACTGTAGTTTCATATTAAATTACATTGTTCGCCTCTCAAATGATCGTTAATGTACATGTTAACACCTACTAAAAGTACCATGAGACAAAACACGTCAACATAACTTAAAGTATAGCCATAATCCTTTAACACACAATACTGTCGATCGTTAATCAAAAATAGTTTCCATGGGGAAAACGTGGGCGGAATGGTGGAAAATGGAATTTACTGTATAACGCAGAATGTTTCGGGATTTGTCAAAGATTAATCAAATGTTGAATCAACTCACGCAATGAACTAGTATCTGCAAAAAGACTCTTCAAATATAAACCCTGCATGTTCTACGTGTCTCTGTATATGTGAATGGCACAGATGCAAGCTTTGTTTTCTTTACACATACTGAAGTGCGCAATGCTCTCAATGTTTTCAACATCTGCCATCTCACTAAATAAGGACATAAATACATCAATACATTTATAGAACCGCTCAGAGAGTCACTTCATGAGTACTTGATCGATAAATTTGAGTAAAACTGTCATGATATATACATATACCTATTACATAGAACTACACACAGGTACACATCGGTTCAGAATATCGGTTATCGGACTACTTGGTCTTTAATAATCGTATCGTCTTAAAAAAATACATAGCGGTCAATCCTTAGTAATCATGAATTTTGATGATTATAACTGACAACTAATGAAAACCCCAAATTGAATATTACTTAAGACCAATACAAAGAAAGGATTTTTGGGACTGTGGAAACGTTACACTGGACCTCAAGCAACATGGCTTCTGTGCCTCTCCTCTCTTCCTCCAGACTGTGGGACCCTGCAAAATTTACTTTCATCAGAGAACATAACTTTGGACCACTCAGCAGCAGTCCAGTCCTTTTTGTCTTTAGCCCAGGTGAGACGCTTCTGACGCTGTCTGTTGTTCAACACAAGGACACAAGGAATGCGACCGCTAAAACCCATGTCTTGCATATGTCTGTGCGACTCCAGCTGCAGCCCACTCTTTGTGAATCTCCACAAAATTTTTGAATGGGTTTTGTTTCACAATTCTCTTCAGTGTGCAGTTTCCCTATTGCTTGTACACTTTTTTCTGCCACATCTTTTCCTTCCCTTCTCCTCTCTGTTAATGTACTTTGACAAGGGTTGGGCGATGGTGACCAATTTGGCATCTTCTCTGAGTGACCGAAGTCTTCCCCATGATTATGTAGCCTACAGAACTAGACTGAGAGACCATTTAAAGGCCTTTGCAGGTGTTTTGAGTTAATTAGCTGATTAGAGTGTGGCACCAGGTGTCTTCAATACTGAACCTTTTCACAATATTCTAATTTTCTGAGATACTGAATTTGGGGTTTTCATTAGTTGTCCGTTATAATCATCAAAATTAAAAGAAATGAACACTTGAAATATATCAGTCTGTGTGGAATAAATGTATACATTATACAAGTTTCACTTCTTGAATGGAACTATTGGAAGATATTCTAATTATATGACCAGCACCTTTGTATATATATGTACATTATAATCAGAGCAGAAAATATATTGGCAGCACACATACCAATCTGACCATCTGGCCCAGCAAAAAAAAAGGATGATTTGTACATATTTGTCAAGCAGAACAGGTGAAACAAGCTAATTTACATGTGGATAAATGTGCTTTGCTTGATTCTGTCAGCTTTTCTTTCTGATATTACTGCGCTTGAACAGTTTCCTTCATGCATTATGTGTGTTTTCCCACCTTGTTGCTGTGTTTGGCCTTAAGTATTTTCTTCCCCAGAGTTTTCCTTAATTTCACCTCTAGGCTCCCAAGAGGGACCCTGGAAGACAGAATCTTTACACAGCCTGTCACTGCGGTCTACAGTGTGAGTTGAATTTTGACTTTCAAATCTAGACATGAACCATTATCAGGCAGCTTTATCTAAAGTTATCTGAGCCTGCCCCTTATGCTGCAATCATTTATAAAAATAAGGTTCTTTAAAGTATGTTATAGAAATAAATCCGTTTTGTACATATGGTTGCTTTGATTCTAGTCTTGCACAGCCAGACCTTTAGACTGACGGCTGAGGGTCTGAAATACATGTCAGGTTTCATAAGGCCGTTTGACTGACGTCAAACAGTCTATCAGTTTGTTTCATTCAGCGTCATGTTTGAGGATGTGGATATGTCGCTACAATAACAATACCCAGGGTCCCCGCGGATCCTTGAAAAGTATTAAAAAGTCTTAAATTGTTTTTACGTTTTTTTAAGGCCTTGAAAAGTA
>JAUMHP010000080.1:8525616-8539869 GCA_032361065.1 Enteromius trimaculatus
ACAGTGAATCGGTGGAAACAAAAATATTTGGGTCCTTTGCACTTTTGGAGTCTTTTACTTTTTGTGCCTGTTTGCACATTGTTCACAGCCATAATATTTTATAATTAGAAGGCGGTTTTATATTAGAGCTGTTGTTCCAATAAATATGTGCATTGTTGAAATCAACTAAATTCTTGGCCATTTTTTTTTTTTTTTTTTTTTTTTTTCTTTGCCGCCGTGATGGTCTTAATTTTTCTAAATAGAGGTCTTGAAAAGGTCTTAAAAGTCATTGAATTTGAATATCAAAAATGTGCAGATACCCTGATACCAGACCAGTGTGTAAAACTCTCTGTGTATTTTTAAGATTTTATGCCTCGAACTTTAAATATTTGATTGCTTTTAATTGGTCCTGATAAGCGCTCGTCTTCACAGTTGTAACAGCTTTCTTTTTTCGTGAGAGGTTCGGCGCCACGGCATCTTTGTTTCCAGGTGGAACGTTAAAGAACATAACACACGTTTTCCAGAAATCCTTTAATTTAACCAATCCAATGATGACTTCGAAGTCCTGTTGTGTTTCCAGATATGTGTGTCATATGCATCAGATGTTTAGCCAACGGTCCATTGGCCATTGGCCCGCAAATGTAACATTAAAATGTTTGACTCCTAACAGCAGTTCATTTGAGTAATTGGCTTGAGGACCACCATGTGTACTGGTGGAAGCTGTTTGCTGCTGGAGCTATGTAATGATTTAGGAAAGCTCCAAAAATGTTATGTGTTATTAATTTCTCTCTTTCAGATGTTTTGTGTTTTCCTTTAAGTTTTATTGTCAAAATGTAAGATGCAGAGTAGAGTTGCTAGTAAGTGCTTCCACTCATTTTGAAATCGATGATGAATAATCATTACATAGATTTTGCATCATCAACTTCCAGAAACTTGGTTTACTTCCACAAATTTGGCTGAAAATGCTTTTTTACTTATTAATATTCCATTCCATTCCATTCCATCATTTGGTACAGTTCACTTATTGTGTACATACATGTTTTTACATTGCACTTATATTTAAATTTTATAAATATTTTACATTTATAATTACACTGTTGACCCATCCCTTACACTTTAACCCACCCTTTAACCTACCCATACCACCAAACCTGTCTCTAACCATGCCAGTATCCCACCTTAATAGCAGGAAAAGTGTTTTGCAATACAATATGAACACAATAAATACATTTGACTTATTTTTTTATGCTAGTATATAGAGGTTAAAGCCACCTAATATGAAGTGTGACCAAAAATTGCTGGCCCCTAATATTTTAATGGTAGTAATCTGCAACTGAAAGTGGGGAAAAAACATTACATTAATCATATTTTAATGAATTTTAATCACACTTATAGTAAAAAACTAATAATAAAAAAGTATGCTATATTTACATATAAAATGAATTCATGTCATTTAGATGTCCAGTGTTTCAAATGCTGATAAATAAGTTAAATCAACCTGTTGCATGATGTAGCATCTTCCAGATTTATTGTAAAAATACCACAAAAAGTCAGACATGGATACAGTGTGGTTACAAAAATCTGACCTTTCTCCGTTATGCAACTTTTAATATATTTCTTCTGTTCCAGAATGACTTTAAAATATTTGTCTCAAATAGAGGGCATGCTAGGTGTTTTATGTTGTTGCCCCAGAAGGCAAATATTACCCATTAATAAGAAAATTGATTTCTCACAGCTGGCTGGACTGACGTGAGGCAGGACTGATGATGTTTGAACAGTACCGTAGTGAGGGAAGTGGAAGGGTGGGGTGTTTTTTTTTTTCTGCTGAGCTGGTCTTTCTCCTGTTCCTGCTTCCTGTGTTGGGTCAGAAAGCCCCTCGTTCTGGGAGCCATAGGGCTGTGTGTGTGATCTCACAGATCAGCACAGCAGCACCCCACCCTGAAAAAAGCCCAGTCTGCTGGGTAAGCTGCGTAATCTCTGCAAATAAGTGGGTCATTTTCCACCTGCTGATGTTGCCTGGAAAAGCCAGTCATGTAAAATTGCAGGTGTTTAGTTCAGACTGACTGATTGTCATTGAATAAATGCGCTGTACAACCGAGGTGGAGATGTTTATTTTTCTGCAAGCTTCCAGAGGAACAAGTCTGGCTCGCAGATGACTGTTCTTTAGCCCCTCACAGTAGGTAAAAACTGGCCGCTTTCTGTTTGAAGCCCTTTGATCTGTGAGGAAGACGACAGGACTGCAGGTTATGGAGTAGCACGGGCTGGAGTCTCTTGCCGTGCAACCACCAAGTTAATCTCATTATCAGTTTCTGGCCTGCATTTACAATTTATAATTACAGCAGCAACTTTGAAAATCCAGGGAGAACCGACAATGACACTGCACTCTCTCCTATGCCTGTATAACCGGCGATAACAGACCGTAAACACTGTTGCTGCCACTGTAATGAGTATTCACAGGAGAGTTTCATGCGGTGACTGATTGCTATCTGCATGTAAACAGAGCTTGCTTTTTTTATAATAGCAAGAACTGGACCTCAAGATGTGGTATAGAGTACAGAGGAATAAAGCCTACCTTCTATTGTTTAACACTGTTTGGGCTTTGTTCATAGTTAATTCGACTATGAGGAAAGCGGACTCAAAACTGTGGCATTTCAGTTTTTCGCAGATTTACTTCCTTAATACATTTTTCTGGTATTACTGAGCATGATTTATCGTTTTTTTGTTTAGCTTCCAGTTTCATCTGGATGTGAATGATACTTCAGTATTGACAGTTTTCCTTTTGTTTTCTCAGGTACAGAGACCCCCTGGCCCCCTTTATACAGCACATGAAATCAACAAGGGACACCCTAACCTAGCGGCCACACCGCCAGGTCATGCCTCCTCCCCTGGACTCTCTCAGGTATCAGTTCCAACAGTATCCTCTGCGCATCTGTATGGTCCTAAATGCTGGGAGGCAGGAGCAGGGGTGAGTCCACCCGCACAGCTGCCTGAGTCTTTCTGTCTCTCTGAATGTGTCTTAATATGTGTTCGAATGCCTGCTAGGGCTGGGCAATATATTTAATATTTGGAAAACTGTTACATTATAAATACAAGTTTGCAACATTCTGACCACTTTACTGCAATTTGCAAATTACGTTTTCAAAAGCATAGTTCACTCAAAAAACTAATTTTAAACATAATTTGCTAAATTCATCTGGTAAGTTTGATTAATTTCTGTGATTTCTAAATTTTTGAGTCAATTATTGCCTGTATAAGCTCTGATTAAGCTGTTAATTTCATATTAATGAAAATGTGTCAATATAAACATTTTGTTTTTGTTCATTTATTGTTTCAACAGTCAGAAATACATTTTCATTATTCTAAATTCGTTCTACTGTAATTTTTTTTCAGGGGCTATTTGGTCATAAATAATGGTTGATGATACTATTACTATTTAAAATACTATTTAAGCCCTTTAAAGCAAACGCATAACTGTTGTGATATACTGCATAATGAATATTGTCAAAAACCTCAAAATGCTGAGGGGGAAAAAATATTTTTAGCTATATTTCTCAGCCCTAATGCCTGCCACAACATGCATATACTGTTTGGATGTCTTGTTTCTCACAGATACATTACACACAGGTATTTACAAGTCAGATGTCTAAGATTTCCTGTGACACATGTGCTATAAGTCATTGATTTCTGTGGTAAATCATTTCTGATCTGTAATAACACTGATTTCTTAGACGGGGTGTTAAAGCCTAGTGTTAAGACGGTTTTGATCGCTTTTTTGCACGCAGCGAAAATCTGTTTGAGACCTGAGCAGATAAGATTGTAAGTTTACATAATCTTTGGGAACCTGCTGTGCTGGCTGTCAAACAGAAAGCAGTGCGTCTTCATGTGATGATTAAATAAAGCTGGCAAACTAAGACGATGCTTGACATGTAGTCATACCAGTTCGTTAGACTCCTCTCTCTACTGAGGCGTGCTTTGAAATGGTCTGTATTGTTAATATTTGATAGAGACCTGGCATATCTGGGTATACCGGATGTTCTTTATCATAATTAGCCTGCAGGGAAGATTTTGTGTGTGTCATTGTGTAAGTATGCTCATTACTAGTGTCCGTGGGTGTGGAGAGGTCTGCCGAACGCACGCTTTGTCAAGCTAATTCACACACTGCCACTCGCGCACATGCACACTGTGCCCAGCTGACTCTGCCACAGGAATAGAAAGTCTGTCAGGGTGACTCAGCTGTTCTCAAGCTTGTTATCTGTCTGAGACCAGCACTCACATTCCCACTCCACGCCTGCATCGCACTGCCAGTGCAACTGCCTATTAATAGGCTAAGAGTGCTCCAGAGGCTATACCTTAATTATGCATCTACCCTTTGATCTATCAGAACCTGCACATGTGAATGCATAGGTCATGAATAATAATGTTCAGCTGTGCTCTGATTGGCTGTTTTGCAGTGCAGCTAATGTCAATAGCTCACATAGCAGGGAAGAAACAGGGGGGGAAATATATATTTCCATTCTTTCTCTCACAGATTATACTATGTATAAATTCGGGCATTAGGGAGCAAATTAATATAAACAGTTGCGATTTAGTTTCACTTTCGCGATCGCATGCACTGTAGTGAGCGTCGGTACTTACCACACATTTTACAAGATCAGAAGATGCTTGTCAGTGGTGCTTAGAATATATAAGTCATGTGCCATCATCCTCAGTCATCTCTGCGTACTCTGTTTATGTTGTAAGTGAAATCTTCTGTACTGTAATGTAACAGGCTACTGCTAGCAAGCTTACCATGTCCCTTTAGTGGCTCGTGTTATTTTGTTAGAATGGGTTTTTTTCTGTCCATGTCTTTTTGAATACAGACATCAACCCATCCATGCACAGCCTGGATTATAATGTTTATTTCCACGATCTGCCATTTTCGCTAGCTGCATGTTTCTTCACAATACCTGCATGACTTCTGATGGTTCGGCTGGCGGCTGGTCTAGAACATGCATACATTATGTAAATGTTGGGGCATGGCGATCCTGACTGTGATGTCATATTGTCGGTGTTATGTTCAGCCTGTTTTTCAGTAGTCTTTTTTTTTATTCACGAGATTTAGACAAAGGAGGAGGAAATGTTGGTTTTTGAGACTCAGGGTACGTCATTTCCATGTGCAACTGTTACTATTTAACTATACCAAGATAAATACAGTTTTACATTTTTCCTTTGTTTCGTGTTAAAGGTGCCGTATGTAGGATTGACACCGAGTGGTTGAACTAGGTATTGCAGTTCAAATTCAAAATATTGGAGATGGGTTTTTTTTCCACCCGGCCCCTCCTACTCAGACTTGACGCACACGCAGGTTGCCAAATTGAAGACTTGAATGAGCGCAAGGATGATGGAATGCGCTGTGTTTATGCAGAGCAGGCAACCTGGATGGTGAAACACTACTGACTTTGTGATTGGGAGATAGATGGAGGGTGGCGCTTCAGACCAAAACAAAACATGATAACGTAAACATCAGTTGAGCGCTTTTTAAACGAGAATATCCAGGCTGTACTACTGCTGTCAGTGATATGAGTACTTGAAATTAACATGATTTCTTAAGGCCTGTTGAACATAACTGAGACAATTTATGATTATTACAATATATTTCTTACATACGGTTCCTTTAAATCTAAAAAGGTCCTTCAGTCAAATGCAGTAATTGATTTTGTCATTGTCTTTTGTTGTTTGAATAATATTAAAGGGATAGTTCACCTGAAAATGAAAATTCAAACTGCAATACAACTCAAATGTTCCCAGTTCCAGAAACGTAGCAAGAACATAGATAAAATAGACCATGTGACTATTTTCATGAGAATGTTTCCATTTTTGGGTGAACTATCTCTTAAAGCACACAGTCAGCAATGAATGAATATTTAGCAAATAGGGCTTCAGGCGTCCTGAGTTCAAGTCCAGGCTCACAGACCGTTCCAGATCCCAAGCCCATCTCTCTCACACCTTACTCATTGTCTACACACTGTCATATCATAATAAAAGACGAAATAGCAAAAATAAATATTTCAAAAATAAAGAAATTAAATATTTGCATCTGCATTGGAAATTTAAAAACTTGTACTGGTTGACCACTTAATAAAAAAACCCTCTATATTTTGCTTTTGCCCAATCATTTTTAAATCCTTTCAGGAAAACCAAAAGGTTTTAGGTTCAATCCCCACACTGGGCAGCCCACAAGCCATCACCATTCTTCCCCTTGAGCAAGGTAGACTGACGGCAAAACAAATGTACTGTAAGTTGCTTTGAATGAAAGCAACTGTTCTGTCACCCTGTGTAGTTCAATATATCCCAAACCCAGAGGCACGCTCAGTTTGCGCCCACTCACGTCTGCACAGGACTACGCCTCTATTTCTCTCTCCCTTTCTCTGCCTTGAAGGCAGCGTTGAGAGATGGCAGATTTGTCAGTGTCAGCAGACCGCAGTGTTTGCAGCGGCAGGGAGTGGACACACTCACTCTGTCACCCACACTCACGCAGCACACGCTCACTCAGCTGTAGGGATTTTATCACAGTGGGTAAAACTCACATCCATCCTAACTGCTGTTTCTCTTTCTCTGCCGGTCTCTACTGGACTTCCCTCGAACCCCGTGTCTCTGCAGTCTCTGTACACAACGGGGCAGAATGCCGGCACGACCTCTCTGGTCTACCCTCAGCCAAACCAGCCAATGAACGCACAGCCTCAGAGCCGCCCGGTGAGTGCCTGTGATTCCATGTTATCTTTTAAAATCAGACTTCTCTTAGAAACACTTTTTTTCCGCTGAATGCTTTGCAGTTGTTTATGGTGTGGTTTGTGGTCATTAGTTGGTGTTGTTTATATGGTACATATAACATGGCTTGCGTCATTACTTCCTTCTCGGGAAGTGCGCTGCGTATGCCATGCACAGCTTGTGGTTTGTGTATGTGGGTGATCATTCTTACCTCTCGCTTCTTGTTTTTCTCTCTGATTCTCCCCCTGTGCCAATGCCGTTCTTTGCCTTCAATCAGTTTGCCCCTGGGCCTCGTCCTACCCATCACCAGGTAATGTACACAAATGCACGGCCTCCTTTCTCACACCTCATAAGCATATTTAGGCTAATGTAACACATTGATCCTGTTCATTGCAATCATTTTAAGTAACCAGACCTTGTCATTGGGTGCAAAACTGTCCATTATGGCAGTGGTTCCCAACTTCTTGGATTCCAAGACCATAAGCTGATATGTACCCCTGGTACTGCTGTAGTAATAAAAGCAGAAGCATACCTAAGGTAAACTGGGAACCGCTGCCATAGGTGGCAGGTTTGCGGCCCATGAACAACATTTCCAGCTCTCATTCCTGAATAGCAGACATTTTTAAGAATTAATATAACAATAAATGTAACATTTTATAATGCTCTGGTTGTAAATCAGGATTTTATATTAAAAAGAACAAGAGTTCAAAACAATCTTTTACATGTGTGTTTTTGCTGTATACTATATTTAAATAGAAATTAAAGAAATTAATTTCACCCAGGAATTTGTTGCGCTCCCTGGTTGAAGACCACTGCTCTGTAGTATTGTGTTTATGGACGGTTACAAAAACCAAATTTGCTTCACATTCTTGCTGTATGCAGACCCATGTGTACATGCAGTATAATTTGGCATTAAATGATCCAGGACTTGGTGTATTATTTTTTTTTTGGGTTTGGGCCAACTGAACTACGATATTTGAACTACAAGTAAAGGCACACCTTTAGACCTTAGCGTTCTTTAAAATGTCTTTTGTGTTTCGTAGAAGGAAATAATTCATACTGGTTTGAAATTACATGAAGGGGATAAACGAGGACAAAACTTTTTTTACTCGGAGCACTACTCACAGTTAGTTGTTTCATAAGTGACAGTAATAATTGATCATGAAAATAGTGGTCCATCATGGTTAAGCATTGTGACTGTTTGCTGAATTTCACATTTTTATATTAATTCTACAGAGTAATCGTTGGCAGTACTTAAAATCCATTTAATCAGACAGCAATTTGTCTGAGCCAAAAAAAAAAAACCCTAAGAGATGTGATAATGTATCAAAGAAAGAAAATCATACAGGTTTGGAATGACATTATTTGGATTAAAAAAATGACTGAACTGTACCTTTACAACATGTCTTGTAATGTGCTTAATTTGTTAGAGCAGTGGTTCTCAACCCTGGTCCCCTCCAACCCTGATCTGATAATCAGCTCATAAGAAGAGAGCTCCGTGCATGAGCTGTGTTCCCAATCGACATGTTCCCTACACAGTGTCCGTTAAAGTTTACTTTACTTCGGAACATTCATTCAGTAAATAAGTGAATACGATTTAAATTACGTCTCGCACACTCTGTGCTAGATCAGCGGTTCTCAATCCTCGTCCTCTCCCCGCTCTGCGCATTTCGTTTGTTTCTCTTGTCATTTGATCTATTCGAACGTATACATCACCGAATATTCCGCCATGATTCCAGTTCGAAGTGAATTTATACGTTCCATTCAAAGTGCATTTAAGTGTGCGAGATGCGTTTACAGCGCAAATCCGTGAATGAATGTTCCGAAATGAAGTAAACTTTAACGGACACTGTGTAGGGACCATGGCTGCGTTCTCCGATAACGTTGTCTCTTAGCGCACTACGAAGACTCAAAAGGTACACCTTAACTACAGTTATACCTTTCCTACGTGTGTTCGCCGAATTATACCTTAGGATGGTGCTTAAGGCAAACCTTCTTAAGGGCGACCTTAGCAGGTGCTTTCCATTGATATCAATGCCTCGATGATCGATTGTGCGCTCTTTCCTTCACAGCGCTATAGGAAAAGTATTGAGAAAACAATGTTCTTTATAAAGAAGCATTTATCGGGGTTCATTTAAATATGTACATTCAGAAATAAATACGTTTATGTGTTTATAATTAAGCAATCCCACAACCTCACGGCCATAAGTGTGTTAATGTTCTCCGTATGCCGACCCACCAGCCGTATAGCGTCGACCTCGATTAAAGTGCATTATAAAACAGAATGCAACTTAAGTGTAATTGTTTATTTTTTTTAATATTATCATTATTATTATATAATAAAGTTTGTGTAAACTCATCTTTCTTCATATAGACTTTTAAGCCTTTTCTGTCAAGTGGTTCGCCAGCTGATGTGCTTTAGGATAGCAATTAAAAAAAACTAACAACCATTAGTGTATGGAAACTATTAATGAAAACACTTCCATTCACTGGGTGTAAGGCTATAACAGCTTACTTATTTTATGTGTAAACAGTTTGAAGTAAAGTAAAAATATAAATTTAATACTAAATCAGATTTTATATTAAATGCTCATTTAAAATGTTCTAAGTGTAGATAAACTGCGATGTAAAAAAGCTTTTTGCGTATTGGTGGCCACGTCAACAGCGATAAGGTATAGCTAAGAGCGCTCCAGACCAACCTTACGAATGAATGACTTACAGAAGGTATACTTAACTAAGAAGGTTTCAGAGAACAGGCGCTAAAGATAAGGTATGTCTTAAGGTACAACTTAAGAACGAAGTAGCGTTAAGGTGGTTTCGGAGAACGCAGCCCATGTCAATTGGGAACACAGCTCATGCACGGAGCTCTCTTCTAATGAGCTGATTATCAGAATCAGGTGTGTTGACAAAGAGAGACATGCAAAATATGCAGAGCAGGGGGGCGCAAGTACCAGGATTGAGAACCACTGCTATAGTAGATCATGTCTGTAGTCCATTTAGCTACACGATCTACTATATTCAAAGGTCATCATGTCTGGCTCTTTAAATACTTTTGACAGACAGAAACTCACATTCAAAAATACTCCTCAGTGAACACACTCTTTCTGCAACATATGCAGTGTAGAATTGTTTGTGTCATTTCATTGATCTTTGTAGATCGCTGGGATGTGTAATTCTGCCTTGACTCCACAGTAATGACCTTTTAATTGACATCTGAATCTTAAGGCCATGTAAACATTAAGTTAAGGTAGGAATTTAGGCTAAAGGTTATTTTGCTTAGTGTCTAGTGAACATTCACTGTGTAATACAAACAATCCCATCTCTTTGTTAATGCTCTAAATGGTTTACTTGAAGTACCACCTGTAGTTTTAAAGTGATGGTTCATCCAAAAATGGACATTCATGTCATTCCAATTTTAAAAGGCTTGCTTTCTTTCATGATACGCCTAAGGAGAAGTTTTGCGGTATGTTCCTTTCTTCAGTACAATTTAGATGCGACCAAAGACTGTGAAGCTCTAAAAACAAAGCAAAAGAATCACTGAAGTAGTTATTGAATACTACTTTTGCATTGTAATTCAAGTCATAACTTTGTGTGAGGAACAGACTGAAAAGAGAAACAATGACTAAAAATCTTGCCTTGAAATTAATAAATTATACCAGAATTTTTCCTTTAAATAATACTAACCTTTAAATTAACAAGGCATTTTGTTTTTGTCTTTAATTTTATTCATTTTTCTTTTTTTTTTTTAGAATTACACTGCCCTCCAAAAGTTTGGAAACACCACTGGCCAAGTGTGATTTTTGGATGATATCAGCATAAATCCATACCATTTTATGGTGCAAATACAGTACAATAAACTAACTTGATAGTATTAGTATTATTATTATTATTAAAGATCAGCAATAATAATTAACATTTTGATTACATAATAGCAATTTATACATGTTAAAGTTGAGCTACTATGGGAAGAACTGGGCCGTGATGTCTGTAAGAAGTGTTCAAACCAGTACGAATCATCTTTGGGCAATCCTTCAGGAGGCTTAGAGTAATATATCAATGTTTGAATAAACTGGCAGCTCGGATGCCCAGATTAAACACAGCTGTAATAGCTGCTAATAGTGGATATTTTTTATGTCCCTTATCAGTGCAAAATTCATGCCAATATTGTACAAAACCCCATTTTTCTAGGGCGTTTCCAGTCTTTTGGAGGGTATTGTACAGTTATTACAGTAGGGCAGTTAGTTAATTCTGCATTGACATTTCCTGAACCCCCTATGCGTTTAACAGTATCACTATGTGTCTTTGTCTGGGTGTGCTGAATTATTATCCTGTGATTCATCTTAGTGAGCTTTAAAACTGTTGTCACTCATTGTTTCTGTTCAAGCCTATTTATCTTCCATCTCATTATATCAGTTTATTGTGAGCATCTATGAGGGTTGGCAGATTTTAGGTCCCGTTTCTTGTGTTTCCACATAAAGATGATGTCACTTGGCTACCCAAAAAGCAGAGCATAGTGCCCTCTTGTTTTGTAAATGGATTTCCCTGAAGGAAAGGCTCTTTGCATGCTCTGTACTGCAGATCTCTCCTTAAGTGTGTGTGTTAGTCTCTCTCTCTGTCCCGCCATACCAATTAGTGCATTATCCCATTAGCTTCTCTCTCTTTCCTGCTTCAATATTCAAGGGAGGATTCAGACCCATTCAGGTAATTTGCAGTCTTGAGGAAAATGCATGGCATGAAGTACTCTGTTTCTCTTTCCACATCATCTTCCTGCTTCCCAGCCCAGTCAACTGCACTGCAGCTACCCACCCCGAGAAAAGCAGAATCCTTCATTTCAGTTTACCTCTCCGCTGTACATGTTCATGTTGTTCTGATTGATTTTAAAGTGCTTGCTGTATTTTTATTTTGTTAGGGTTGCATGTCGACCGGTTTCTTCCTATTTGCATTGATTGCTTCCTGTTGGAACTGGTTGACGACGGGTAGATTCACTTCTCTGTAATGCTGTAGAAAACAAGACTGCTAAAATGCAGGCATTGAGAATCTGCGTGGCTGTTGTAGGAGGATTTTCTTGCTGCTTTTCAGCTGTTAGACGTTGATTTCTAACAGCGTTAATGTCTTGAGTGAAATTAGTGACATGTTTATTGATGATGGATTATTTATTGCACCGGTGGCACTGAATGTTACATTATGCACTATAATAATACAGGTATTATTTGTGAACCATAAACTGCTTTTAAAGGCTCTCACTCATGAGCCAAGATTTGATGTTTTAACATAAAAATATCCTGATTGATGTCTAAAAGTGGACAGTATCAGTTGATTAAAGCAGCTTGTAGTTAAAAGCATCATTGTCACTGTGTATGATAGAAAGGTCAGAAGAAGATCTGTCCCACTTTGTCCTCACAATTTATGGTTTTAAAAAAATAAGCCGCTTAGCAGAGTGATATTAAAATAATCTCTAAGCTCGTAATGTTAACTTAACAATGTGATGTGGCATCGAGACTGTCAGGAACTCTGAATAAAATGAACAGACCGTATTGTCATGGACAACAGAACTATTATGTTAAAAGCAGTTTCAGTCCAGGGATGCAAATTTAGTTCACGAGCAGTCAGAATTGTGGACAAAGCATTTAGAGGCAAATGATTTACCTTCAGAGTTATAAAACGTTTTTAAATTACAGCTTTTGTCTTCATTTTCTGACTCTTAGTTTAGTTTCATTAAGAATTTTGATCACTAATTTTTAATTGAGTAGAATCCATTGGTTCATCTACTATACCATCTTTGAAGGGTACATGTGTGATGCTTAAAGAAGTGCTCTTAAAAGGCACCGTCATGTTGGCTACCAATTTGGAGAGCAGCATGCTGACTGTCCTTAAGAGAACTCTGTTCTATTGGCCACACCCACAGTCTCCAATTACTGTGTTTTGGTGTCCCGTCAGCATCAGAGAGTTCAAAAAAGACTGTTTACCTGTGACAAGCTTCTCCTGTACGCTTAATAATTCAGATCACCGTCTCTCACTGCACTTTAGGGTATGCTGGTTCAGACATTGTAAATGTTTGGGATCTTTTTAATTAAAAGTTTCTGTTGGATCGAGTGAAAGCGCTCCAAATGATCTTGTTTGATTACAATAATTCAAGAAACTAGCTAGCAGCTGTAAATATATTATGGTGTGATGGTTTTTATTCAATTTTACAGTCACTAATGCTAAATTAAATGCCAATGAAATTATTATTTTTTTCTTTCAAACTGCCCCAAAGCATTTGAACACTTCCAATTAAAAATAGGTAAACCTAAAATTACAGTTATGGGGCCAACAAGCTTTTTTGTAAAGACTTCTGTTCTCCATACACACACACACACAGTGATAAATGTGGTTGTTGCTCTTAAAATGTAACAGTGTGACCTCCGTGTATAAAACATAATTAAGCACCCAGAATATGAGCGACACCCGTATTTAGCCGCTGTGTTTATGCGGCCCGTGTGACTCACACATTTCCACGACTTTTAATACACTGATTCAGTGGGAGACTAGTTGTCAGATTGTTTGGATGAAAAATAATGATTCACAGTTGTTGTTTGGCATTGGTACATAGTCGCAAGTACGAGATGCTTGTGTCAACAGGTCTATTTGAGGCATTAATAGGAAGTTCCCTTCATAGAATAGCAAATAACCTGCTTGTCTTCGGAGTTGAAAAGAAAAAGCACCCTAGTGTAACTGAAATCGTGACACTTTTGTACTAGTGCATGTTACTTAGGTTGCTTTCTTTTGTTTCTTGCACGTTTTTAGTTAAAAAGTTCTACAGATGTGTTTATTTCTTAAGTGAACTTTTATAGTAGGTACAGCATGAAATATTACACTCATTGGTTTGCCAGTGTTGAGTGAGCCACATAACTCATCTCTCTTCTCTCTTCTCACAGTTTTTCCAGAGGACGCAGATGCAAACGGCGCGGCCCACCATTCCAAGCAACAACCCTTCCATTCGGCCCGCGTCTCAGAACCCCGCAGCAGCGGTCTACTCCCCTAATCAACCCATCATGATGACCATGGCTCCCATGTCCTTCGCTTCCCCACAGACAGCGCAGTACTACATCCCTCAGGTCAGATGGTACAGGAATGCAGACAGGAATCACATTACACTTACTATATCTGGACTGTGTGTTTACATAGGGATGTTTTAAAAGTGCTAGACTTTGTTAGTTGTGTTTATGTCATTTGATTATAGAGTTTTGTCCAGTTCATGTATTGTTTGCAATTATACTTCTCTCATTTGTTGTTTGTAATTCTATAGTACCGTCACAGTGCTCCTCCATATGTGGGGCCTCCTCAGCAGTACCCAGTCCAGCCTGCTGGACCCAGTACTTTCTATGCTGGACCCAGTCCAGGGGATTTCCCTTCACCGTATGGTGAGTTTAGCACCCTCCTTTGCTTCTTGTTGGTCACCTGTGGATTGCTTTTGACTTTCTCTTGTAGTCTGCTGGCTTGTATTGATTTGCTGTTTACTGTGTTAATGTTTTACAAAGCCCCCCC
>JAUMHP010000080.1:8543798-8562559 GCA_032361065.1 Enteromius trimaculatus
TGAATAAAATTTAGTTATATGAAATTAAATTTTTAAAAATCAATAGTGATAATAGGCTTTCCCCCTTTTTTTCCCCCAATTTTAATTTTTTGGGAGTTTCATGTTTTTTATGTAAAGTTATATGATTATGAAGTAAAAAAAAAAAAAAAAAGTTATATAAATTTTACATTATTTGTGCATTAAATGTATAGCATAGCTTAAATGAGTGCATTTATATTTGTATTTGTATCCTTTAATGTCATTATCAAATTTGTTTTGTTTTATATACTGTATTATATTTATATACTGTAAAGTTTTGCATTATTGCATTCTAAACCATTTTGTTTTTTTGTTTTAGATAAATGTATACAATTGTTACAAGTATATGATATATATATATATATATATATATAATTTTTGTTTTATTTAAACTTTGCAGATAGCCTGCCTTGCATTTGTAGTATAGCCTTTAGTTTGCAAATATATTGAACATTGTTTTTCAGCATATATAGAAATTAAATTATTCATTGATTAATCAGAAGTAATCTAGAAAATGATTTGGTTAATCTAGAACTTGTTGTCTTGTGTGGTTTGTGAGCAGCAGGACCTCCCTACTATCCTGGGCAGCCCATGTACACACCATCTCCATCCATTATAGTGCCTACACCACAACAACCTCCACCTGCTAAGAGGGAAAAGAAAACAGTGAGTATCATCATTGCGTACATTGAGTATCTTTATAGAATTATGTAAACTGGAATCCATAATGCCTGCAGGAATTTTTTTATTTTTTTTTGAAAAACAAATTATAACTAACAAGGCTTGAGAAATCATGCAAAGGTTGATGATGATGATTGTCTATTTTTTGTCCTCCAAGATCCGCATCCGAGACCCCAACCAGGGTGGCAAGGATGTGACAGATGAGATATTATCAGGGGTGGGCGGAAGTCGGAACCCAACCCCACCTGTGGGACGGCCCTCCTCCACTCCTACCCCTCCACAGGTAAGACGGCCAATCACAGAGATCAAATCAAACACTCAAAATTCATATGCACACATACAGATTTAGCTTGATATTGCTGTTTTTAATTATTACTTGATACAGTAGGCAACCAGAACAGTCAAATTCAGTCTGGACACTATTGCAACCACACTGACTGACTTTGTAGCCAGACTGCCCAAGTTTCCATTCCTTTATAATCAGGAGTTTATCTTCTTATCTAAAGCCACAGCTTATGTCCGTGGGTCAGCACCTTTACTTAAGAGTTTGATCTTTTACCCACAAGCCACCAATTTTATGCTATGCACTTTTAATGAAGAATTCTAATGAATAGTCTATTTCATGTGGAAATAGAAGTCTATATATGTTTATCGTTTCAATCTTGCATATTCTGTCACACGTGTTGTAGTTGTGCCTCATGATTGTTTGTGTCATCCTGATCCCAGTGTGTTCCCTTTACAGTGACTCCTCATCTACGCACTCTAGATATCCCTCATCCTAATCTAAAACAGGGGTTTATATTCTAATATTATAAATTATAGTCCACGGATTGCAAGGGGGTGCGGGTGTCAGTGTCAAAAGTGATATAACATTATTTTATGAAATGTATCTAAAAACTGTAGTCTAAAAATATTTAATTTTAAAATAGACACCTCTCCAATCTCAGAACATATATCATCCTTCAAAAGTTTAAAGTTAGTAAATATTTGTTTTAGAAACATAATTTTACTTTGATATATTTAATCTAAATCTAGAAGCTGCATTCAATTACATTTGATATTTTTATATGCAAAATAAATTAGTCTATGTACAAGAGGGATAATTTTTTTCTGGAGATTTTTGCATAAAATGGTTTAACCCCCCCTAATCTAATGGCTTGTTTCCACTGAGCGGTACAGGTCAGTACAGTATGGTTCGGTACAGAGCAGCATTACTTGAGGCATGGTGTATGAGAGACAGTAGCGAACGACAATAAAGCACAACAACCATTTCTGTCAGTTTTAATGAACAATAGCAGTCATTTTAAAATATTGGAGGATTAAGAGGAAATAAAGTCAGTGCTGTACTACTGTAAAGTTCAAAATAAATATAGAAAGTTAAATATAATTTCATCAGAGCCAGCGGCAAATGTGGGAAGGACTAGCCGAGCTTGCGGCTGCTCTGTGAGGATACATAAGCACTGAGTGCCTGGCGATCGAAATCAGCATGTCACATAGGTGCTATCTTTATAAATAAACCGCATCCTCGCAGAAGTTATCAGAGTTATAAGGTGAAAACCAAATCTAAAGACCAACAGTTTAACACTCAATATTGGACATAAACGAACACGTTAAAGATAAATGTATTTTCAGATAGCCTAAGTTTATATTTTTGGGGTAAAGTTAAATGAAACGGATACATAAGTCACAGCGCTCTGGACCGCGCGTCCCACGACGAGCCCTGTTTTAGACTGATAACTTATTAACTACAAAATTTTTTATTATTATAACGATGATGAAGAACAAGCAACAATGTTTTTTAGTTGATGTGCTGTAAAAGCAAACGAAATGCTGGTGACGGTGCTGTTTCGTCATGTTCATTCATAGCTGTTAAAGATGTCTAAAAGATGTCTTTTATAGCATGAATAATTTGTAAACAAAGATGTTTATCATCCTGCAGTTCAATTTTGTTGTGGGTTTAATTTTAGAGTCCGCTTTTAAAACATTTCCAATCATGAGGATCCTCTTTTGCATTTATGTGCGGCGCTGAGTGAAATAGCGGGGCAATTCGATAATGGTAGCCCAATAATAATAGGCCGCCTAATAATAGTTTTATACATTAATAGGAGAATGAGCCCAATATCGTCTTGACTATCGACAAAGACATCTGGTATCATCAATATCTCTGACTATCGTCGATGCACAATACTATCGTCTATTAGCAAAACCCTAATTCATGACACAATAACAGTAATAGTTTTGGGCAGTGATTGTTTCACAAGTCCACAAGAACGGAAAAGAATGCTTAGAGAAATGAAAATATTAAATGATAAAATACAGTTATGTGTTTTTTTGCGTTTGCGCCCTCTGATGTAAATAAGCCAATGTAAATTAACTTGTGGACAGAAGAGCAGAACGAACAAAGTGACGATTCTACTCAACCAATCAACGTTCTTTAGTGAGTTTAGCTCCACCCCTTTGGAACCCTTTGCTGTGCTAAGTACCCTTATGGAAGTGTACCAAAAAAGTAGTACGGTACGGTTCACTATTTTGGTACCACAACTTCTGACAAGGGAAACGGACGTTATTGCACACCGTACTGTACCGAACCGTACCACTCAGTGGAAAGAGCCATAAGGCACAGTCCCTGTAAAGGGAGCACTCACCAGTTTTTGACACTTCCTCTTGTCTTCTCTCCCTGAACATTAACAGTGTTCGTCTCTCCTCTGCTCTCTTTCCCCTTCTCCTGCCCATGTTTTGTTCATTTGTGCCTCTCTTTGTCTTCTCCATTCTCTTTATTTTTCTGTTTTTCCTGCTCTGTCCTGCATATGTGCTTGTGCCTTGTGTCTCTCTGTTGCTAGTTTTTATGTCACCCTCATTATCCTCACATTTTGTTCCTCAAATCCCAGCAGCCGAACAGCCAGGTAGCGGATCACGGCCATGGCATGTATAACATGGACAGCTCCCCGCTCCTTTCTTCATCCATCGACTTGAAAGCAGGTCAGGCTTTGCAGCAATTGTCACATTTTTCCCACAGGTTCAGAACAGTGGTCCTCTGGTAGGTCCAGACAAAAAATTGGTCAACGGTCTGAGAGTTATAGACAGCATGGAATGAACAATCCAAAATGCAAATAATAAATGCAACTAAAGTCAAAATCCTGACGCTAAAGCCACTGATTTGTTCTTCAGCCTTTTAATGTTTTTGAAGTTATGTACAAGGTCACATTAAAAGCTTACACTGTATACTGCATGAATAAAATACATGCTTTTTTAAAAGTATTTATTTTAGAGATATTTATATGACCAACAGTATTACTGCAGATTACTTTTTCATTCGTTCAATTATTCAAGTGTGTATTTTTTTATTTATTTGTTTATTTATATTTAATTATTTAAATAAATAATATAAAATGTTAGTTTTTATTATATTTTATAAGTTTGTGTTTTATTTAATTGCTTAATTTATTAATTTGTATTTTAGTATTTTATTTTTAAACATATTAAGCTGTTTAAGCACTTTTCATGATGCTTAAATTGCTTAATTTTATATTGCCAACAAAATCACTACAAATACAACATATGTTTTTTATGAAATAATTTATTTATGTATATGTCTTTAGTGTGTATTCTATTTAAAATTAAATAATCTTGATCCAAAACAAAGCACTTTTATAATATTTGTAACTGTATATTGCCAGCAAAGTCTTTGCAAATATAGGATGTATGCTATTAATTCATTATTTTTATTTATTTATTTACTTTTTTTCAGATTTAGTATATATTCTACTATTTAATTTTTACATCGAAATTCTTAACAGCACTTTAAAGCTGTTGCTTTCTGTTATATTGCCAGTAATATCAAAGCAAATACATTGTGAATTTGTAAAATTTCACTTTGATATTCTTTTTTAAAATACAGTATATGATTCTTCTCACCAAAACCTTGACCAAACAGTAAAGGGAATTCTATATTGTCCAGATTGTATCAGTATGTATTTTTATATTTTAGTATCCTACTTTATCAGTTTATATAGCTCTAATGCATGCCCTTGTTTACTTTATGGCTCTAGATGACAAGCCAAAACTAGAGTTTGCCTTGCAAAGATCTGCATCTCCTGGATTGCGGCAGCCAGAGACTCCATTGGAGAGAAGAGATCCCAGCAGCCCGGTCCAGGTGCCCTCTCCCCCACAGAAAACTGAGCTTCCCCCCTCCGGCCCAGAGATGGCATCAAGTGTAGCTACAGCCCCGACACCTTCCATACCTGCCTCAACAGTGGAGTCAGCAGATGCCCCGAGTCCATCAGCTGAGCCCGCCCCCACTAAAGCTATCACACCAGAACCTGAAAGCTCAGAGCCGGAGAAATCCTCCTCAGAGCAGCCCTCACCTCAGAGCCTATCTACGTCCCCTGCCCTGCCTGAAAAGGCCATCAATGGGCTGACGGACACCGATGCTGCTCCCTCGAGTGAAGACTTGGAATCCCAACCCAGGGAAGTCTCTCCGTTGCTGCCTACTTCCAGCGTGCCCCAGTCCCCCAGCCCGGAGCCCAGGCCCATCACACCGGCGCTGGAGGCCGAGACTGTGAGGGCAAAGGCGGATAGCCCCTCGCCCCCTCCTGAGGACAGCACTGGACGTCCTGGCACCCCATCCCTCTCCTCCTCCACTACTGCTGCTATCTCCACCATACCTGCTCCTCCTCCAGGCCTCACGCACCCAAGTCAGGTTTCTGCAGGGTCAGCCAAGAGACCGTCTACAAGAGCAGAGCTCAAGGAAACAGGGAAGGAGACAGAGGCCTTGCCGGACAAGAGAAGTGAGACCTTCTTGCAGTCCAGAAAAAGCTCAAGTCAAGGTGAGAGTTCATAATATAAATGCCCAAGATAAATTGCCAAGATGTAGAGGGCGTGGTCAAAAACACAAGTCTTTTCTTTGTACAGCTACATCTAGTGCACCAAAGACCTGGAAGAAGCCAAAAGAGGACATACCTGTAGGGCAAGATCAGTGTCCAGAAAAAGAGGTAAAATAATTTTGCATATGTGCTTTTTGGGTCCATCATATTAATGCTTTTATTACATTGATACTTTTATTGTTTTAGAATTACATTTTCCATTTTTAAAATATTTTCAGTTAATACAATGGATAATATATATTTTTAGTGTAACTATATATTATTACTTATGTGTGTATCTTTTTATGTATGTGTATGCACACAAACACACACATATATCATATATAACATATATATATCGTAGCTTAGTTATACACATTTCATACACTTGTGTATGTTTATGTATGTGTATATAATATAATATATGTACATCATGGATAGATACATAGATGGAAATATAGATTGAGACATTAAGGCATATTACTTTTTAATAATTATTTATTTGTGTGTGTGTGTGTGTGTGTGTATATATACATATATAAATAAAATCTGAAATATAATAGCACTTTACATATAAATAAAATGTTGTTCTAGACTTTAATTGTAAAAATGGTAGCACTAACATTTTAGTGAAAAGTGTAATATTTGTAGGTCAGGCTGCATAATATATAAAAAGCACACATAAATGTGCGTTCTGTCTGTAATTGTCTTTTTATCTAATTACATTTAATAAACTGCTTTAATTTTAACTAGCAAAAGTTCATAATCATAACAGACCTATATATGAATTTTATATGTGATTTGACAAATGCAGTTGCTTATATTCAAATTAGTTTAAGATGGCTTAAAGTGTGTGTGTGTGTTTGCGTGTGTTTGGTAGGAGGACATGGATGAGTCCTCAGTGGAACCTGCTGCAGAGAGCCCCAGTCCTCCTCCTGAGGAGGTGGAGAGGAGGCCATCAGCAGGAGCTGTGCTTGAAGAGAACGGTGAACAGGAAGTAGAGCCTCTGAGAAACGGGGCTGAACACGCCTCTGAAAGCGAAAGCAGTGACAGCACGCACCCGCCTGCAGTCAAAGAGCCGCTGATCAAAGCAGTGCCACGTAAGGCCATCTCTCTACAACCTCCTCTAGTATACCCCGCGTGTGTGTCTGCCAGCTTTTACCACTAAAACCATTTCTGCTCTTCTGCAGAGCCTGCGGAGAAGAATGGAAAGAAGCAGTATGACAGAGACTTCCTGTTGGGCTTCCAATTCATGCCTGCATGTGTGCAGAAACCAGAGGGGCTTCCTCCCATTTCTGATGTTGTGCTAGATAAGGTCAGACAATACTACACAGACAATTCATTAAAAAGGTTAAAACAATAGTTTCTGCTATATGAACACAGCCCTAGTTTGAACAAATGTATCATGGTTTGCAAAGCAATGTCTAATGAAGTTAATAATTGAAAGTTCACATAGAAATTTCTCTAGTACTATGATTAATTTGCACCGCCCTATTAAAATGACTGTTAAGGAAATAAAGGGGTATTGTAACCTGATTATGGCCTTCTGTTAAATCCTTGTAAAACTCATTACTGCTCTTGTACAAAGCAGTAAGTTGCTTTTTAAGAGAAGCCTAATGTGTTTCTGCCTCGCTGAACAGATTAACCAAAATAAGCTGCCCATGCGGCCGGTAGACCCACGTGTGATTTCCAGAGGCCCGGACTTCACGCCAGCGTTTGCAGATTTTGGCCGACAGATTCCTGGAGGCAGGGGAGCACCGGTTCGTCCCAACTTCCTTTTTCTCACACTCATACAAAAAATGTTATGGAGTTTTGTTTAGTTACTACAGTAAGTCAGTTATGCTCTCGAGGTCCTATATCTTGTATACCTATAATTAAGTCCTATATCTATAAATAAGCTACAATTTATTACTTCACCCACAAATAACAGGTATTTTCAATTTACATTCCCAGCTCTATGCTCTTAGGAAAATCTGTTTCTGTAAATATTATGCATATTCACTAATAAAAAAATCTGGGCTTGCTTATGAATGATCAGAAAATACACTTGATTAATTAATATCGTCTGCTTACCTTTGTTACTCTGAACTCGAGACGTTTAGCATTCATCACCAGTCTTGCGCACATTCCTTTGCTTATCTCTCAATGCCATAAATATATAATACATACATAAACAATACAGTAAGTCATTTATTCTGCTCTCTATCTTCTATTCTAATGCATCACATGCATACATGATTATTTCTGTTCCCCCAGCTGCTGAATGTTGGCTTGCGTCGCCCACCTGGACGCAAGATCATCACAAACGTGTCAGTGAATGATGAGGTGCAGCTGAGGACAACAGAGAATGCCTGGAAACCTGGCCTGAAGCGGGACAACGCCATTGATGATTCAGACACCCAGAAAACTCAGGTCTTCCTGCACTTTCACTCTGTCCGGAACCATATATACATATATTTCAGACAGCCTCATTTTACAGTACAAAGAAAACAAGTTGTGGTATCCAGATGTTAAGCTATGTTTGAATAATTTATGACATCATTACTTTATTTCATATGGAGAGGAAATGGAGCGACTGATTGTTGCCTTGGAGCACATTCACTAATGTGTTCATTGATATTTTTACAGGAGCTTTTCCGAAAAGTACGTAGTATTCTCAACAAATTGACGCCACAGATGTTCAACCAGCTTATGAAGCAGGTGACCGACCTCACCATCGACACGGAGGAGCGGCTCAAAGGTGTCATAGACCTGGTTTTTGAGAAAGCCATCGATGAACCCAGCTTCTCTGTGGCCTATGGCAATATGTGCAGCTGTCTGGCCACGGTGAGTCAGACTTCCCATTTAAACCGGGGACTGTTCGACATGATCAATGATGTGTACATGTTTAGTAGATCACTGATTAATTACTTGTTTATTTGTGATTTTAGGACTTGAAATTGGAAACTGAGTGTGGTTAGTTTGTTGAGTGCATGTCTGTGGCTTTCTGTGTTTGTAGTTAAAAGTGCCCATGACAGATAAGCCCGGCACCTCTGTGAATTTCCGAAAGCTTCTTCTGAATCGCTGTCAGAAGGAGTTTGAAAAGGACAAAGTGGATGACGATGCCTTCGAGAAGAAACACAGGGAGCTGGAAGCAGCTACCTCAGTAAGCACCAAAAGTATCACTAAAACCGTTCATTAATGGATCACAGGCCGTTTAAATTGCATTGATGTGATTTGCCTAGAATAACTTTGATATGAAAAGGTTTTAAAAATTATTTGTGTGGTTTTAAATGACCTGCAATTTTTTTTTTTCACTAACAGTACAGAAAATCTTTAAAAGGGAATTGCAGAAAAACAATCTGTCATTTCTGTTAAATCACAATTCATTTAAAATATAAAACAAACTCATTTAATTGTATTAATTTAATCAAAGACAAAAAGACTGTTACTGTAAGGAAAATAATCTCCAGTAGTAGTCCGGATGTGCTACTATTATTTATAAACAAAACGATGCAGATTTCACAGCATTTTCAGCGATCATTTCTGACTAGTCATGCTCTTTCCCATTCTCACTTTCAGGCTAGTGAGCGGGAACGGCTTCAGGAGGAGCTGGAAGAGGCGAAAGATAAAGCCCGCAGACGCTCCATTGGCAACATCAAGTTCATCGGTGAGCTCTTCAAGCTGCGGATGCTGACAGAGGCCATCATGCATGACTGTGTGGTGAAGTTGCTGAAAAACCACGACGAGGAGTCGCAGGAGTGCCTGTGCAGGCTGCTCACGACTATTGGCAAGGACCTGGACTTTGAGAGAGCTAAGGTCAGCGGTTTATCCTAATCGGGAGGATGTCCTATATAATGAGCATTAAGAATAACTGTCCTTCTAATCTGTTCATTGCTACCGCAGTCCATGTAAATGCATAGTAACTCTTGCTTATTTAATTAAGACATTTGGTGATGGAGTTCTGAGTAAACTAGTATTCTTTGGCCTCTCATATCCACAGAGCCTCGTTCATGTCGTCTGCTGTTTTAAAAAAATCCCAAATGAGTCATGCTTCCAAAACGTTGGAACTGTGAGGGTGGTGCCTAATGCACTTGAATGGGTAGTTCATCCAAAAATGTGAATTCCGTCAGTATTTACTTACCCTCAGCTCATTAGTTGAACTTTTTTTTATTACTTTCATTTAAGGCAAATGTCAATTCATGTCAGCAAAGCAGTCCATTATATAGTACATGTGGGTCCGTTAATGTTTTCAAGTCTTTTTGAAGCATTTTATTCACATTCTTAATCATTCTTTTTAGCCCCGAATGGATCAGTACTTCAACCAAATGGAGAAGATAGTAAAGGAGAGAAAAACCTCGTCTCGCATTCGGTTCATGCTGCAGGATGTTATTGACCTGCGATTGGTGAGTTCTGATATTTGTTTTGGAACGGTGATGAAAAGAACTTTTCTAGTAACCTGTGCACCAAATGTAGAACATTTACTTTGAAACTCAAATGTACAAGACCGTGTCATTTTGATCTTTTTGGAAAAGGGAATGAATTAACTACTACTAAAAAAAAAAAGAACTTGTGCATTTCAGTTTGTCAGTTTTATTTGTGATCTAGTACTTAGATGTATACACTATTTTTCAAATGGTTGAGATAAGTCAAATTTATTTTAATTATTCACTCTCTTTAAGGCTACATTTATTTTAACAAAATATAGTCAAAAATACTAATGTTGTGAAATATTTCACCTGCTTTCTATTTCATTTTAATGTAATTTGGCTAGGCTGAAATTTCTTCATTATATTATCAATATTAATTTATATTATCAATGTTGAAAACAGTTCTGTTTAATATTTTGTGGAAACCATAATATATTTTTTTCATGTGTATGGAATGAAATGGATAGAATGTTAAAGAGAATGGCATTTATTTAAAATAGAAATCTTTTGAAATTACTTTACAATTATTTTAAAAATAACAATCGACAACGTTTTTTTAATGCATAATACTATTTATTAATATAGAAATTATACAAACATTTATTTTGTGCAATATTTATTTAAAATGCAAAATTAAAAAAAAATAATAATTAATTGTTTAGCCACTGACAAATATGTAGGTATGCAGGTTGTAACTTCTGTAAATAGATGCTAAAAATACTTAATATTGTTGTTAATATTTAAGAACCATGTTGAACTTTATATATGGTTATTTTATTAATTTATGTTTTCACCATATTTCAGCACAATTGGGTGTCTCGGAGAGCTGACCTTGGCCCAAAAACCATTGAGCAAATCCATAAAGAGGCAAAGTTGGAGGAGCAGGAGGAACAGAGGAAGGTCCACCAGCAACTGCTGTCCAAGGACAACAAGAGGAGACCAGGTCAGAAAGAGACTTCTGCTACAGGCTTATCCTCTTTACAGCTTACTCAGTCCTGTGGGCCTCCTTTCCTTTTTTCACTCTCTGATGAAGCAGCTGCACTCTGTTCCAACTGTTCTTTCTCTTCATGTTGCAGTGGCGCAGAGAGAGGAGACCTGGAGCACTGTGCCTATGACTAAGAACAGCAGAACAATAGACCCTGCTAAGATTCCCAAGATCTCAAAGGTAAAGTCCAGATGTCAAACTAAAAACACATTTTCTTTCTAGTTTCTTTCTAGCATAGCTGTATTAAAAAAAAGTAATTGTATATCCACCACATTTTTTCATATTCCCCTATGATCTGTTTGGAAAAACAATTGATCTCATGAGCCGAATCACACTTACGGAGGTCGTGCAAACTACACCTTGCTACATGTCACTGATTGTTCTTTGCGGTGTGTGCTGAAACATGTTTAGTGAGTCTTAATAGTGTTCATTTTTTTAACAGAAAATCAGTCATAAATATCAAGAAGCTTTTTTTTTTTGGCTTGCCATGTTTAGAAGTATGCTAATTAACTGTTTGACTCAACAGCCCCACCTGATGGTTCTTCTGTTTCCTTGTATAGTAGCATCTTAGTATCTCATTGATTCTTAATTAAGATTTTTGGGGCTCTGCAGTGCAGTGCAGTTTATAAAGCTCACTGCTAAATTGAATCATGTCTGTAGATCCTCAAGACGAAGATCAATAAACACTTATCTGCATGAATGCATAACATTATCTTACTAACATTGTTTTTATATTTTTTTCAGCCAACGATAGATGAGAAGATTCAGCTGGGACCAAGAGCTCAGCTGAACTGGATGAAGGGCAGCAGTGGAGGGGCTGGAGCCAAGGCCAGTGAGTCAGGTAAAGAAAGATCAGTTCTAGTCAGAGGCGGGCTGCTGGCTCTGTCAATTCTGCTTGTTTTATAGTTCATGCAGGATTTTCTGGCTCTATTCTTTGTTTACTAATGTAAAATTGATCTCCTCTTTTTTTTCCCCTCTGTATCGTACACTTTTTCTTTTAGATGTCTCTCGTCCCAGTGCCAGTTTAAATCGTTACTCACCCCTGCAACCCTCAGCGCCCCCGGCCTCCTCTATACCCTCTACATCCCCAGATTTTGATGCCAGGAGAGTTCTCAGCAGGTATTGTATGCATGTAAAGTAGTCACTGTACTGTACACTGTATGTAAATATGTATCGGATATAATTCTGAACACATCCCTCACTCATTCTGTGCTGCCCTTTTATTAATGTTAGAAGCTTAATAGGTATTATTATTATTATGGCTTGCAATTTTTCTAATTAAATAACAATTGAATAATTATTAAATGATATAATACTTTCAAATGAACATGTAATGTACAACCATTTGAATATCTGAAATCCGAGGGCGCAAAAAAATTGTGAAAATCACCTTTAAAATTTTCCAAAGGAAGTACTTAGCAATGCATATTACTAATTAAAAATTATAACATTAACAAATTATCTTCGTGGAACATGATCTATACTTAATATCCTAATGATTTTCAGCATGCAAGAAATGTTAATCATTTTGACCCATACAATGTACTTTTAGCTATTGCTACAAATGTACCCCTGACTGGTTTTGTGGTCCAAGGTCACATCTGGAGATTCATAAATGTTTGTTTTGTTTTGCATTTCTCAGTCGAGGAAGCTCAGGACGAGAACGTAATGACAAGCCTTCGAGTGCGGGTCCCGCTCGGACAGGGCCCATCTCATTGATTAGCAGCAATAAGGAGGCTCCTGAGGAGTCTGTCCAGGAAGTGTCTCGCAGAGACTCGAATGCCTCAGACACACCCAAGCTGCCCGCCAGCACTGCAGACAAAAACAGACTGGAGCGTAGCCAATCCAGGGAGTCTGGTGAGCCGCACGGATACCCCCGCGCACATTATAATGATGGTGAAATACATAAAGAGAATCCAACATTAAAGGCTGTCTCTCGTTGCAGCTGTTAAACTTGAAGTACTGTCAGGACCCCCTCCAGAAAAGCCTACGTTAACAGAAGAGGACATGGAGAGGCGGTCCAAGTCCATTATTGATGAGTTTTTGCACATTAATGATTACAAGGTTTGTAGCAATTTTTTTAATTACAAAAAATAATATTGTATCTCCCAGTCCAGAATGGCAATAGAGGGTTTTCTAAGCGTAGTATACTTGTGATGCAGGAGGCAGTGCAGTGTGTGGAGGAACTAGAGCAGCCTGCCATGCTCTATGTGTTTGTGCGGGTGGGTGTGGAGTCCACGCTGGAGAGGAGTCAGATCACGCGAGACCATATGGGTCAGCTGCTCTACCAGCTCCTGCAGGCTGGAATCCTCCACAGATTTCAGTTCTTCAAGGGGTGAGATTGCATACTTGCAGATATGAACAGATTCTTATAGTCTTTGCATTGGTTATGGTTGCTTGATAACCCTTTTTAGTTTCAACCATTTTTGTTGCAGTATTAACAATACCATTGCCAATGCTAATTGTTTCAGACATGGGTCTGTGTTTAAAAAAAAATGTAACTCCAGGTCGTCTTTCCATTTTGGTATTTGAATGTATTTGTTTCTTCCCCCAGGTTCTCTGATACTCTTGAATTAGCAGATGATATGGCCATTGATATTCCCCATATATGGCTGTACCTTGCGGAGCTGGTGACCCCTGTGCTTCGAGAGGGGGGAATCTCTATGAGAGAATTATTTAGGTGAGGTTTTACCCAGCACGCACTTGCCACAGAGTTACTGAACTCACCTGTACACACGTTTTATTTGCTGAACTTGTTCCTGCAGTGAATTTAGCAAACCATTACTCCCTGTGGGAAGAGCTGGGATATTATTTTCTGAAATATTGCACCTTCTATGCAAACAAATGGTAAGCTGGAACAGCAATCAAACTTTTAGTTTATATTGCCATATTTGTGTGAGGATAGCGGGAATGAATGGATTGGGTGTTCGCAGAGCCATAGGAAAGTGGGATCGTTATGGAGGGACTCGGAGTTGAGCTGGGCGGAATTAATACCTGAAACGGAGGACGTGCACAGCTTCATCACAGAACATGTAAGCCTTCATTTATATCTTCTTATGTATGCTTACCATCAAAACTCACTCATTAATCTGCTGTTCCGTACGGACTTCCTGCAGAAACTAGACTTTACACTTTCTGACGGCTCAGACCCGACCGAGGCTGTCTCTAAGAGAACACTCTCGCCTGAGGAACTGAACAAGCAACTTGAAAAACTACTACTGGAGGACATGGCTGGTGATGAACGAATCTTTGACTGGGTTGAGGTAGATTTAAATCCTGCTATTTAAGCTTGTTTTATTATAGGATGTGAATGATCTTGTCATTGATGCCTGGTGATGTATTACAGGCCAATCTAGATGAATCAGAAATGAGTTCACCTCCTTTCCTCAGAGCTTTAATGACTGCTGTGTGCAAGGCAGCAGTGAAAAGTAAGTGACAAACACCCTGTTTTTTCATGCGCCTGTCAGTTTGAGATTTTGGGTTTATTCAGACTAGTGAAAAAAGAAAATATCCTAAAGACAGTTTTTATGTTCGTCTCAATAGATTTCAATTACAAGACAGGCTTTTTTTCTCCTACACTGAGCCATAAATCTTCAGTAGTACTTACACCAACTTTACATTTTATTCCTGACTGGCAAAATGAGCTTCCCAAAGTTCCCTCTGTAAAAGCCGTTGACTCTTTAAAATGCAAACTAGCGCATATTTCATTAAATACTGCCTCATTTGCATATATAAAGGTAACATTTTATAAAACATGTCATTTCAGTATAATCAATGAACTAGGTAAGGTGATAACTATTAATTAATGTTTTCTCGATTTAATGCAAATAATGCTAGGGTTGGCCACCTCACCTCTTACAATAAATTCTTTTTTTTTTTTTTTGCATTTATCTTAGTCATAGAAGGTCTTTACGACCACATCAAAAGATATTTCAGACACACACACCAATTTCACTACAGCACCAGGCGAGAATCAAACAAGTGTGGAAATGGTACTGGGCTCATATGAAGCGCCTGCATAATTTCATAACAAAGTGTGAAATAAACCGCATCCGATGTCGTCTAAGTCATGAAGTTACCAAAAACACAATTAAAGCTGCCTTAAAACTGTGCATGCCTCTAATCTTAAAGCTATTACTTATACGGTACATTGTAAGAACATGTCCGGCTGCTGGGATGTCAATGTTAATCAAAAAGAAAAAAAAGGAAATCAATAGTTTTTATAGCTTTAGGGGTTCACATTTAATTTAGAATGTAGTGTACCTTTATTTCTGCTGAAGGGCACAGGTAGATAAACATGGCATTTCTTATAATAGGTTCATGTGAAGATGTGTAAAGTTCACTTGGAAGTTATTTTCTAATGAATATCTAAGTTATACTACAATACTGATTGGCTGTAGGAAAGGTTAGATGTATTCTGAATAATTTCAGAGACATCAGTACTGTTGGTATCAGCGATACTGGCCTCCAGTCATAAAATGCAGTGAACTTATTAAATAATTTGTACATTAATGTGAAGATTGCAATATAAAAGCATATATTTAAAAACTTCAATGTTACTGTAGGTTATTAATCTGAGAAAATTGTGTTTTTAATCGATTGACAGCACTATTATGTATTTATATAATAGATACCTTTATGCTATAAAATGAGCACTATGGAAACTTTTTTGTGAGATTATAAATGACAGTTGTAAGTAATTGTACAGCAGTGGACATACAGTTAAGCAAATTTAAGCGTGGTACAGATTCAAAAGCCAAAATACTCCAATCATGTGTTTTCTGTCTGCAGCCGAGGGCTCCTCGTACAAAGCAGACTTGACCATAATCCAGAGGAGATTGCCTGTTTTACACAAGTACCTTAACTCAGACACAGAGAGACAGTTGCAAGCACTTTACGCACTTCAAGCATTGATAGTAAAACTGGACCAGCCTGCTAGTGAGTAAAACCTTTCACGTTTCCATTTTAGACATGGAATATTTGTGTACTCTATTCTACAATGGATGCTATTTTTTTAAGTTCTGAGTGATCAAAATCAAAATTCCTCTCATAGATTTGCTTCGGATGTTCTTTGACTGTTTGTATGATGAGGATGTGATATCTGAAGACGCTTTCTGTAAGTGGGAGGTCAGTAAAGACCCCGCTGAACAGCAAGGCAAAGGTGTGGCCCTGAAGTCAGTCACTGCCTTCTTCACGTGGCTGCGCGAGGCTGAGGAGGAGTCAGAGGACAATTGACGAGGGGACAAACGGACACATTTGCCAACTAGTTCTGAAGAGACAATAGTCGCTGAAACAATAACTGCATCAAATTAAAATGTAACATAACAAGCAACACATTATGCATATGGATGGATGGAGTGCAGCAAGATTCGGAATGGTACGGTTCACTGACATACAGCGACCTTATGACGACTTACAATTGCTGGAGCACTAAAAGATGATGTATTATTTATAGAAATGTTGCATTTAAGTTTTTTATTTTGTTACTTTTTAAGAGGACTTTAATAATACAAACATGCAACTATGAAATGAAACATAAGTTCAGACTCGTTAATTTATTTTTATTTTCAAGAACAGCATAAACAAAGGGGTATTTAACATTTGCGGACAGACACAGCGAGCCGTTATCGTGGATAGAGAAATAAGTGATAATTTTGTTATTAATATAATGACAGTAACAGTGATTAAACAACTTCCATGATTTTCAGATAGATGGAAAGCATTTTGTTGGATGAGCACAGATAAGACCTGGTCTGCGTTTAGTACATCAGTACTGAAGTGATTAGTACATGTTTAAGGTTATTATCTCAATAACCATACCAAATGTTCCTTTGCTTTAGCTTGCTCTGTGAAACATTTAATCCGGCAGAAACTATGCATTCAGGGGACTGCTGGGATCACATGACGAGAGCTCAGAATGGACATCAACGAGCAGACGGTGACGTGTACAAAACCACTAAGGAGATGTTGCTGAACCTAAAGTGCTTGTTATTCTTCATACTGATAGAGCAAATTTAAAGCTTGTAAATAAATTAAAGACAAAAAAGATTCATAAAAGTACCACATTTTGGTGATGGTGTGCATTTTCTACAGTGTTGTCAGAGAAGCCTTGCTGGTTCTGTGTGAAAATACACTAATGTTTTTAGTGTTTCAGAAAGCTGTTTCTTGTTTTCACCAAGGCTGCATTTATTTGATACAGCGACAACTGTAATATTGGGTTTAAATAGAATTACTTAAGACATTTTACTGTTAATACATTTTAAAAGTTTAATGCATTCCTGTGATGACAGCTGATTTTTCAGCATCATTACTCCAGTCACACAATCTTTCAGAAATATTTTTATATTCCGATTATACTCATTTACTACTGAAAATGGTGGTTCTCATTAATATTTAAGTGGAAACCTACATAATTTTTCAGGAATCTTAAATTAATTGACGAATCAAAAGGTATGGTGGTGTCAAATATTGATGTCAAAAAAACATTCATTGTCCTGTTCTAGACCACCAAATAACAACACAACAGTTAGAAATGCAAGCATTTTTATTTATCAAGCAACAATTAAAGCAAATGCAAACACAAACTTGTGTTGATGTTAAATACAGATAAAAAAATAATAATAATAATACTAATAATAAATGAAACATTCCAGCATTTCTCACATTTGTGGCAATATGTACAGAATGAGCATTCAATATTGTATCACAATGCGTCAATATAGAAAGATTTATGAGCAATTTTACATTTCAAACAGTACACATTGTTTTTACTGCAACATTCATACCAGCATGTGTCAACTCCTATTTTATTATACTCTATTCAGGTTAAACGCATTAAAATGTAAAGCATAATACACTCACATTCAAAAACTCACCACAGACATCATATGGCTTTGACAATGTATCTGGTCACGTCACGGAGTATACATTACACTGAATATTAGGATGCGCCTTCAATGGCAGCAAACTCCTATTGAAGAAAAATATATATAGATAGGTAGGTAGGTAGGTAGATAGATAGATAGATAGATAGATAGATAGATAGATTGAAGTGAAAAAGTGGAGCTTCAGCACAGGTTAGGAAAGCTCTGTGCTTATGTATATCACTTACCCCCAACGTAAATCTGGGAAGGATCCTGGAGTTATGCTCCTTGCTTATCAGGAAGCAGCTCTGCTTGGAATTTGAGTGTGAGGATTTGGCACCATGACTGGAAACACTGAGGGTAAAAAAAAGGGGTGTATAATCGTATATTATTAGAAAAAAACCTTTTATTCACCAAATAATCCTGAATTACATGTTTTATAAATATATATAAGCAGCACAATTGTTTCCAGCATTCATAATCAATGAGCATACTAGAATGATTGCTGAAGGTGACAGAGACAATGCCTGCCATCTTTAACGTTAAATAATAAACTTTTTTACCTTTCCCTTATCAGCAACTCACAAAACTAACAAACCCGTGCGGTCATGTCTCGAACAGTCGGCGTCATATTTAAAGACACATGTTAATCTTAATAATGGTCTAAACAACTTCCAAATGCCAGAAGAAACCTTTTAGAAAATACAATGTACCTCCTTTTTGTTTTCTCCATGACGGCTGCTGCTCCACTGAGTGCCCGTGAAGAGAGGGTGTCCTTCCGCCGCATGAGAATTCCTCTAGCTCCAATATTTAAATCCATCATGGCCATTCATTCAACAAAGAGTGCATGATATGATATTAAGATACGATATTAAAAGTAGTAATTCGAAGGGAATAATGAATATCGAACTAGATACAATAACTTTTATATATATATATATAT
>JAUMHP010000080.1:8562659-8584015 GCA_032361065.1 Enteromius trimaculatus
CCGTCAACAAATCAGTATTTTGAGGCCCGAGTTAGAAAAATAATTATATTTAAACTATCAAGCTTACTACAAATTCATATTACACCACACATTTACTTAAATCCTAAATAAGCATGTAAATCATTGATCATTATGACATCAACTGGATGCTTAAAATTTTATGTTGATCTGACGTAAAGTGAACGTCAAAATATTGACCTACAAATATATGAAACCAATTTTAGTATGGGACATCTTGCTTTATTTTACCCAATTAACCAGCAGAGGTTGTCTTCCAAGCTGAACTGATGCCCGCTGGGCATGTAAAGGTGAAACGCATAATTAACAGCGATTCTCAGCAAGTAAAAGATCTAGTGCAGTGTTCCTCAAATCCTACCCTGGAGGTCCGATGTACTGCAGAGTTTGGATCTAACTTTAACCACACACACCTGAGCATGCTAATCAGTTTTTTAAGGATCATTAGAAAGCACAGGTAGGTGAGTCTTATTAGGGTTGGAGCTAAACTCTGCAGTGCTTCAGACCTCCATTCAGAATCTAGTGGATGCAGTTCAGAAAACACACAACAATCAGTTTCAACCAACAATCCAGAGTCAGAAATTAAATATTTTATCCACTTGCTCTATGACACGAGGATTAATTGGAAAAACAATCATCATCTTCATCTTCAGTGTTTTCTGAGTTTTATTTTCAAATATAAAACAGAATCAGAGACTTGCTCTCAATAAATACAGAACTTTGATCAAATGATGGATGTAAAAATAGAGACAAATAGAGCTGCACCAGCTTTCCAAACATGAGTGCACACGATGGTTGGGGGATAACAGTGATCTATGAAAAATGCTCCCAGTTCCTCAGATTCAACCAAGATGGGGTTTGAACTTAAATGTAAAGTGATATTACTGCCAGTCCTTAAATGGGTTTTGGAAATGCTGCTTTCACTTAAACTAAGAACATGAACATTTGTGTCATCTTTGGGCTATTTAGAAAATATTAGGCACGTCTTGGAGAGTCAGTCAAAGTTTTAATTCCCGTTATCCCTGTGTCAAATTGCCTCGTTTGAGTACAACATCTGACGTGACTGTATTGAGGAACATCCTGTGTGATGAAGAAACCTGAACAGTTAACTACCTACAAATGTTGGCACACTGCAAGGCTAAAAGGTACAAAAATTGTCCTTACCTAACCAAACCGTGACAATGAGAACCAGAACTACAACAATGTCACTTTATGACAGATAATCACAAAGTCCAGTTCAAAACCGTGAAGAAACTGTAAACCTGTTTCCATGCTACCATATGAAGAACATTTGTTTGCACAAATGGTAAAAGCACTTGTGCTTGTCTTCTTTGACATGATGGATTTCGGCCCCCTCCCGGGCCTGGCACAGCTGAATACACAAGAAATTTGTAATCGAGTCACATCATCATGCTTTAGGAACGAAACCATTTGACTGTAATGAGAACTATACATAAGTTTGTGGTTTTGAGGAGCAGCAATTCCCAAGACCCAAAACCACAACGGGATGAGGAAACCAGTGCAGAGTCCAGTCCTTTCCAAGCTAGATAAGGCTGTGGGAAAGGCTACGAGTCCTTGAGCATACTAATGCGGGCAAAGATTTTCAGAGCTGGGCCCAGTTTGATGTTCATGGTGCTCATGAGATGATCCTCTTTGAGGAGCATCAAGGCTTGGCCATCGATCTCTTGAGAGCGGAACTCTTCTGCGATCTCCTGGCAGCCTTGTGTAAAAAGACAGATTATTAGAGACTTAAGTTATACGTGATGCACAAAACACTATGGAACATTAGCTACCTGGCAGAGAGCAGATGAATTCATAGACGTCCCCGACGTTCCACTTTGTGGGGTCGCTGGCCAGGAAGTGCTGCGTCAGGAGAGGGAGCTCTCTACTGTGATGGAATCTTTCCTCATTCTGAAGCCTTTGTGCTCCAAAGCTGGAGTTAGACAGTGGCGAAATGGGCTCTTCGAAGCTGGACATGTCCGAGCACTGGCTGGACTCGCCGTGGCTTGGATGAGAGGGGTGTGGGGATAACAAAGATGCAGCCAGGGTTGTTTGAGCACTTGGATTCTGTGAGAGAATAAGAGAGACAATTAAGCATGTTTCTGCCTAGACAAATCAACCGGGACACTGTAACAGGACGGAAACACAGATTACCCGTTTTCTGACATCAGTGCTGCTGTTATGATGATTGGCGTTGGAGGCTTTCTGTTTCTTTGGGTTCTCCGAGGTTGATTTTCTTGGGAAAAGTCCCATACGCTTTGTGCATCCAACATTATACCTGGAAGCGAAGAAAAACAAGTCAAACCACCACTTAAGCAAAGGTTTATACAAGATCTAAAATTAGGCTCCCCATACCTCTTTGCACACACCGTAGAACAAAACCTCTTGGATCTCTTGAAGTTATATGCGAAGTCCACCATCCCACAGAATTCACATGACAGCATAGGCTCGGCATTCTGATTATTCAGCTCTATGAAAGAATTTACATGGCTGATTGGACAAGCATCAAGAGTGCAACTAAAAGCTTAAATACAGGTTTTGAAAAACTAGGCAGTGTATTTGGTGACTTTGTACATGGTTACAGTTATTTAGTACCTGATGCCTACTTTTTCTGAGAATCACAGACTAGCAGTCTTTTAATCCAAATAAAAACTTGCACCAAAACATTAGATTGTTGTAAGACAATGACTAATAAAACCAACTATAAAACTTACAAGTCTGTCCCCATCATATACTATGCAGTTTTCTGTGAACTCCGTCAACTTATTCGGCAAACTAGCTCTAATAACATACAAATGTGGAGTATTTCAGCCTTACCTTGCTGTGAAAGATCCTCCATCTCAGAGTCAGCATTTTGAAAGGTCTGAGACCTCTTATCTAGGTCTGAATAAGCCTGATGCTGCTTCTGTTTCTTCAAATTCTCAATCAACAAGGACGGACGTTCAACCTAAACAGATCCACAAGGTTTCGCATAAAAACATTATTCATTACACAAGGACGTATACTCTAATGTATGGAATATGTGCTTGCTCACGGTGTTTGAAACTTATACCAAAGTCTGCAGATTTAAGTTATGGCTGTGGTAATTTTTGTAATTTTTGCATTGTAAAGCAATGCAAATTTTCTGTGGAAGACAGAATTTATATATTTTTAAGTATACTGTTGTATGAGGGCCAAAGCGCTTAAACTCCACTCTCACTGACAGTAAAGGACAGCAAAGCTGACCATAAAAACACTCCAATTATGTTTGCAATATTATTTGACATAAGTGGTTTTTTGAAGCTCGACAACATCCCTATTCATTGTGGTTAGGGGAAGATTAAATGATCAGCGCATTATTCCAAGCCTTTCCTTGTATTCTACAGAAGAATTATTAGTCTCATGGGTTTAGTGACAAGTGGTGAGTAAACGACAAAATCAGCATATGGTAAACTGTTATATGTAGGCTTTTGATATTTTATTACAAATAGAGCCGCTTTAGTTGTTGTTTCTAACACAAGTTAGTTCACAAGTGACACTTAATTAAACAATAATAATTAAAAAAGCATCTTAAAAGTAGTTACAACAAAATTAGTTAAACAAAAGTTTGCTAAATTATTATGCAAGTACCCGAAACAGAAACTTAAACAGCCAGGCGGGATGGAGTGAAATAAAAAGCACTGACTGGGAAAGGCTCGGCTCCCTCCTGAATCACGAATCCCTCGATGACATGCGTGAGGATCTGGGGCTTCACTACCGCTTGTGGCGGCGGTTTACTTTCTCCATTTTGCGGAGCGCTGCCGGTCACCGTGGGCGCATTGTTGCCGCTGCCCGAGGTCATGGCTGGAGGTGAACTCACACCTGCCTTCACATTCACTCTGCCTGCTCAACACAAGCACAACAGCATCCATTAGAAACACCATTGAACTCAACTCCGATTCATTCCCGCGAATCGGTTCTTTAGAACAGCAAACATCAAAGATTCGGTCAGTGATCATTTCACGTATTAGCGTAATCACGTCATCATGTGCCCCGTGACATCTCGCCATGACAAATTTTAACATTTTAGTTTACTAACGTTACGTTTTTAAAGTGATTTTGTGCCTAATTTCATTTTGAAACTAAATATATGGACCTTAAAACAGTTACAATTACATTTATTTGCTAATACGTAAATGCACGTTTTACTAAAATTAAGAAAACTAACCCCGTCCCGCGCGTGCTGATAAAACGCTCATACAATCGCGTAATAAACACTTACGGTATGCTTTAATTTAATCGTTAATGGTTATTGGAGAACAGCACCTAACACTTCGATGCTGTTCCTGTTTAATAACGTGCAGAACGCTTTAATTAACCGGTTTCACGGATGGAGCGGAGGTTGTAGTTAATGCACAGCACACTATGAAATGTATAATCATAATGCATTTATAAACCACTATCGCATACAGTTGTGTTATACTAACGTTATGTGTAAAAATAAACACATTCAAGCTTATTTCTGTGTGATCTGTAATGCCTGCACACAGCAAACTTACTTCTAAAAAGCTACACGACTAGTAATGTTATGACTGCTATCTAAAGAGGATCAAAAACAGTAGTTGTCTAGCACTAACTACCCGTTCTGAAAAACTGCCAAATTGCACGCCTGTTCTGCATCGTTAGCAGCACTATTCCCATGCTTCCCCGAGACGGCTCAAAACACTCACACTCGCGTGCAAACAACATCTCGGCATCTCAAAGACCAGTTGCACCCTCTCCATCCCAAAACAAGTACCGAGGAACTTTATAACTTTCTACCTCGAACATTTGGCAGGTTTTCACACTGCAGACAATCGCTCACGCACAGGCGTCCTGGTGATTGTCAACAGCACACGCCTTTGTTCCGCTCACGCACTCTTTACTTACACTTAAAGCGCCAGAAGAGGAAAACACTAAAGTGAATTTAGCATTCCAACGCTTCCGAGTACACTTCCATAATCCACTGGTGGTAAAGACAAAGCAGTAGCGCAAATGATCCGATCCAAACTTTTTTTGTGTGCGTGGATTTGTTTGTTCTAACCGATTCCCTCAATGTGAGCAGCGGGGCCGCACTCTCTAATCCTCTTTGTACGGGGGAACTGAATAGGAAACATCGCGCAGCTGCGATTGGTCTCACACGCTTGGAATTCTGTCCAATAGCAGGTCGTGTTTAGCACAGAGCCGTTTCACGATTGGTTAAAACCCGTGAGCCGCTCCATGACAGGGTCGCACGTAGGCAGAGAAAGAGCACCTAGTACTCCATTGCTATCTTTGGAATAGCATACTAGCATACTATTCGTACTATTTCAGCAACATGGAATGCCACATTGCAGTACGTTCGACTTTACTTTCTCATTTATAGTTTTATGAATGGACAGAAAGCAGAATCTAACTGTAAATAATCTCTTTCTTAAAACATTACTTTATTATACTGTCAAAGTTGCTTTTTTTAATATAAAATAAGATTGAGGTAATATGAGGTAATTTGACAAAGTGTGACTTGTTTTTTTTATTATTAGCCAATATATATATGCAGTTAGTTTATTCATGTAGGGTCCTAAACCTATGCCATTTTTTGTACCAGTGGAACAGAGCACATTAGTAGTTTTGAACAATTGGCCCATGCAAATTAATCCGCATGAAAAAAAAATTGTTTGCTTTCATAATCTTTGGTCAAAATCTGAAAATTTAGCCACTCCTCTCCAACCGTTAGTCAGTCTGCCGTGAACTAGAGATTGCACTAAAATCAAGTCCCATCCTCCATTCTTCTCTCATGCAATATTGAGTTTTACTAGAAAAATACCTCACAATACTGAAGACTTCTGGTTTAGAGAGAATTACAACGTTTTACGAATGCAAAACCGGCTTATGATTGTAAACTTGCGTTTATAGTATATGTATTAACACTACCCCTTGTGAATTAAATATCAGAAAATAAAATATTATAAAGTTCTTTCAGTAACTAAATCCCCTACACTTCTGTTGATGTCCAATACATCAAAACTTTTTAAAAGATACCCTCTATTAGTTGCAAGATTATACCCTATGGAGGCCAGACACAAATATTTCGATAAGAGGGGTCTTGGGTTCCTCAGGGACAAAGGAAGACCCAGTGTGCATGTATAGCTAGTCTATCGCTCATAAGATATACAACACCACTCATGTGCCACACTCAGCAGCTGGGAGCCAAAGACAATGCAGTCTAAGTATCGTAAGCTACACCCAGGTTTGTCTCGCACTGCAATGTCAATGTCTGGAGCCATTACCCTTTTTATACTGCAAGCAGTTATTTCCAACTAACATACTCAGAATTTTCAATCAGAAACATAATTGCAAAAGTTGTCTCAAAATTATGAACATACATTCTTAACGTTGGTAACGTTAATATATCCTCAGTTCTATTAACAATACATGATATTACTACAACGTATCTTTTGTAAGCTTGGTTGTCGTCTTCTTTAAAAAGACGAGTTGTCTCACTCAGTGATCAATTCTGTGAGATATATATATTCGCATTGAAATATACTAACGTATATATATATATATATATTTTTTAAATATGCTAAATGTGTTAGCACAAAAGATGGGTTAAAACACTTATGAATGCACCATAATTCATATCAAGTGAAATTATCTGAAGTCAGCATGATACAATTAAAAACCTGACATGATTTATGATTCAAGTGCTCTGATGCCTCAAGCCATTTCCGTTCATAAAAGAGCAGTTCATCATCATTCATAATTTAACGTCTGAGGTTAGGCCTCCGACACACCTGCCAGACAGCCAGAGTGTGTGCACCTTTATTCTCACATCCCTCCGAGAACAACAGTGCTCAGACCCTCACCCCTAATTATAGGAGAAGCTGTCACACTCGCGCATATGCAGTGAGCAGACAATAGACACTGGGGGTGTGACAGATCTACTCTTCCGCTTGAGGGGAGAGCTTGCGTTGTTGGCTTTTGTGTTTTTGAGACTGACAAACCTACAGATGGTGGTGACGTAGTAGTAGGGACTCTAGGTCAAGATTGCTGCAGGAGCCTCTCTTCTTGCTTTAGCAGCCACTAGCTGAATCTGACCAAAATAGTTTCAATATTTCATTCCTTTCCATTCATCCATTTCTATTCATTTCATTCATGAGTATGATGAATCAGAAACCCCCCTATGTACTAAATAAATTCATCCAAGTTACTGGTTAAAACAGAAGTATCCAATATTGGCTTATTTAATATGTGTTCATGAAAACAGAAAACGCTTGCAGGTATTGCTTACATTAAACAAAATGTAATAACCCTAAATAAATGGAAGTCATCAAGATGAAAAAACAATAATAAAATAATCAGTACCTTCTGCGTTTTCTGTCACTTGGCTTGGTTGAAATTGTTTGACCGATTGGCATTGTTCTGTCTGGGGTGGCACTTGTGTTGGTATGGATAGCAGCTGCTTTTCGAGAGGAACAGTGGTGTCCTTATTGGGCAGATCCTGTGTGGTTACTTCCAGCTGGAATTAATGTCAGAACAGGACATGGTTAGAATAGGAGAAAATTAGGATACAGACAAATAAATGATGTTCAGTCCACTTACTTGAGTTTGAACTGGCTGGATCTGGACATTAACTGCGGTAAGCTGCAGAGGTGCTGGCTTGCTGTGGCTCAGCAGGGGTGGCTGTCCATTCTGGGCAAGTGCCTGCTGACTCACAGTAGTAGAATGGAAGATGGTAGCTTGTTGGCAGGTAACAGGCACTTTGGGCAGCAGAGGGAGAGGGCACTGCTGAGGCTGAGTTGGCAGGGCAGGCTGAATGGCTACAGCTTGCACTGCGTGAGGATGAATGGTGGCGGCCTCTAAGAGCTGCGCTTGACCTCTCTGCAGAATCTGAGGCTGCTGCTGTATCACAAACTGCTGCTTGTGCTGCTGGAGCAGCTGATGGGTCTGAATTTGGGTATATGCTGGAATAAAAACAATTGGAAAATATGGCGGATGTTTCAGTTTTAGAGAAACACACAATGAACCTGCTACTGTACACTAGTAGACAATACACTATACGTTCTTTAAATAAAGGTTCCCAAAGGGGGCCTTCAGAGTGATGGAGTAAAAAAGCTATTTTAGGTTCCTTAATGAACCTAATGAACAACAATATGAATATGAATGAACAACAATTTAAATTTTGGGGCTAACTAACAATTTAACTGTTGGTTGTTGTGCATAAAATTTGACATCTTGTTAGAGCAACACAGCTCAGGTTAAATTTAAACAATGGATTATTTTAGACAAACGTTTCAAGGGCAGTCAATGTGTATACATTCATAAGTAAAATAATGTCTCACTGTAAGATGTAAGACTATAGCATTGCAGCCTAAATGCGATGTCTGAGATTCCCGGAGGGCTTCTCGTTGTTCTAGCAGGTTTTTCTTGTTGACTTGAGGTTAAAGGGTTCAGTTGGCTGAGTTCAGCTTTCTGATCTGAAATGTCAGATGTAAGGTAAATAGAGCATCGCTCCACTCATCCACTCACGAAGCACCATATGACCTGGATGAATCAGATGGCTCCAAGTAACCTTCAGTTAGACAAACTCTGACAGCCTGTGCTGTGGTAACTCGAATGTCAGCCTAATTTCTGCAGGACCTTAAATGTGCAGTGAGTCATTTTTAAATGTTAAAACTAAGTTTCCAGTCCTGAAGAGCGTAAACAATGTGGCACTTTTAATATTGCTCTGTTTGTTTGAGCAGCCAAACATAGGGTTAGTCAATTGTATAAATTGGGTGGCAATGTGAAAAATGGAGGACAGTTGTTTTGGACTGCTTGACAAAATTTTGCACAGTTTCACTTGGTCTTAAGCTTTTCCTAAAAGTACTGTTGAGGCCGATAAGCATAATTAAACTCTCACGCCATGCTTTGACTGAAACAATAACAACTTTTGATAAGGCAAGCGATCAAACGTAATGGTTTTGATATACAAATCCTCCATACAAATGTTTAATTATAGTGGGAGTGTGTTTTGTCATCTATGTGCTGTTCTGATTGTGTCGAATTGAATGCAGTATCAGATAATGTACCATATTCTCTCACTCCTCTGGCATCCTGTTAAGTTCAAAGCATTCATAGAATAGCAATAGCAACAGATGCAGGCCTTTCTTTGAGCACCTAAGACCACATTCAAGTTCCACCCATGTTGATAAATAATTAACTGTTGCCCTTTCTCAGCCCAGTTTAATGACCAAAAAAAGAAACGTCTGCAAGACTTCCTGGCCTTTGAGGGATAAGTGCAAAAGAATAGCATTTCTCCAGCTTCAATACTGAATGCTACTTCAAACCAAAGTACAAACCAAAAGATCTTTGTCTGCAGTGGCATTATTATTATTATTATTTTCATATAAAATGCAACAACCTGAATGCAGTTTCTTACAAAACTTTACAAAAGCTTAAATGACAAACCTCGCTTTTTTTAAATGCAATGAATGTGTTCTGTGTGAACTTGAGTCATCTCATTTATCCAATACAGACTGTTTCAAAGCAGTTTCACAGTAACAAAAAAATAACAGTATTTATGTTGTTCAGTCATGAAATGGATACAATTGTAGCTGTAAAGTAGCTCTAAAAAGACAACAGCTTCATTGTTCAGCACATTATTAAAGAGTGTTTAGTGACGAAGTGACAGCAAGCGTTGACCTTCACTCAGTTGAATAAGATGGTCAATGTTGCAGAGTCGATATAAAGCATCTCAACAGAAGACAACTGCCATTATTCAGCTCAGTTTAGTTTACTTGACATAGACCCTTTAGTTGACTTCACACTGCCAAAGTAGCTTGGTGTGTAATCGAGAAAAACGTCAGCCGAGAGCGGGGTTCCTTCTCAAGCCTTGATCAAGATACTTCATGGAGACCCAACACTTCAGTTGTGCAGTGGTCATTCCAAGAAATGTCTGGTCTTACTTAGGTTTCTCTCAAATACTTAGAGTTCCATGCTCCTGGCTATATGCTTTTCTTGTGTAATGAATTCCTTATGAAGAAAACATGGGCAATGGGAGGGTGAGCCAATCAACACACTATTTACATTCACCGTTATTGGTTTCTCCATATTCTCTTCATCTATAAATATAGTATTTCCACCAAGACTTCTCATAATAACAGGTCTTCTTTAGGAACTACTCGAACTTGAAGTTTAAACAGATCTGAATTCACGTATTATACTGCTATTTGTAGGTGCATGGAACTTATTTAAGCAACAAGTGTGTAAAGAAAAATATACTAAATACTGGTGTTGCCAGTAAGTACCGACCATTCTCAGGGTTCCAGTGGTTTCTCTGGCTTTGTCTATAGTATTTTTTTGTGTATATTGGTGCTTGAACCCTCTCTGTAAAGCTTTCATGACAGGAAATGGTCAGGGCCTTACCACATGCACAGAAACCCACACCCACAAATAACACATTAGCTCGCTTGTGGTTTCCATTTGTATCGGATTTAGAGTGGTTTTACTGAAGGGTTTACTTGTCCCGAGTGTGGCTTGTTGCTATTAATATGTCTGTGACGGATGATGTGTTATGAGATTAATGGACAGATGCAAAAACAAATGAAATCTGAATAGTGAAGGTTTAAAAGTATCTTTACACAGGATAGGTTTTTGGGTGCAAAAAAGACTTAAAACAGTGGTTTTCGAGATGCATTTTTAATAAGCTTAACTGGTTTTAGTGAGACAAGCTTAGATCCTGCATTGTTTTGTTTTTTTTATTTCACAATGTGTGTGTGTATGAGTAATTGACAAATAAAAATTGGACTGTTTCAAAATTTGAAACACAAATAAAATGAGATATAAATAGCATGAGAGAGGTTTATATAGAGTTTTTTTTATTATTTACATTTTCTGTCACATATTAATACATTGACTATCTATATGCTGTATATATGTGTGTGTGTGTGTGTGTGCGCGTGTATATATGATAATAACTTTAGTTTTTAACTAGACTTGTTTCAAAAATTGTAAATATTTTTATTTCAATCAAATTGCAGTTGCGTTGTTTTTGTATAAGGTTAAAAAATATGCATATATGTGTGTGTGTATAAGCATATATGCTTACACTTTATGGAAAAAGAAAAGAAAAGTCTAGAATGTCCTGCCAGAAATTTACCAGTATGTTTTCTGTTAACCTTATGAATAATGCTGAAACATGATGCAATGCATAATTCAATATGGGTTAAAAAAACAAAAAAACACACTGAATTGGGCTGTATACTTATGGACATTTTTTTAAAATGTACATTCCTATTTTTATATGTTTTATACATGCAGACCAGGAAAGATTTGGTAGTTTTTATGCAATGAGAAATCTATGGTTATATCATTAAATAGTATATTATTATTCATTTTAATATAATCTAAATAAATTATAATAAAACATAAACTAATCAGTCATTTCAAAGACTAAAAAATGAATTTAGACATCTAATACTCTTATATATAAGTGAAATAAGTGGATACAGATCATTTTGATGTAAAAGATTACATTTAAGGAAGTTAGGCGACAACAAAAAATTGTCAATTAAATGTACAAAAAATGTGAAATCTCTAATGTCAGATAGTAACTGATATGACACCAATATGTTGTGCATCCATGGGTATAATGACTCACTAATAACTTTTATTAAGTAGTCTTAATGTATATCACTAACTGAATGTCATCATAATTTATGTAGGTAAAATTGTGTCATTGCACTAAAACGTCTGTCTCATGCATCTGTCTCAGTGATAAAGGATATCCTTTCAGCTTGGGGAGGGGGTGGGGGGGGGGCAAACAAATAGAGCCACAATTACACACATAGCAGGTGTGTTATCATGAAACACTGCCGCGCAGTGTGCTCCTTAAGACTGCCGCTGCAGCAACCCAACACCCCATTTATGCTCAAAGCCAGCTGTTCCTCGCACTTGAGCTTTTCTAGCTGCTTTCACTCCTCCATTAGTAAGACAATCGAGACGCTACACTTTCACTCGGTCTGCATGTGAAGACAGCAGCCGGACAGTGATGGCTTACCTGTGCTGATGAGAGGATGGCCCGCCACTGAGGTCACATTGGGACACACGTTAAGCTCCCTAGTTGTGAGGTCACTGGTTTTGTAGTTTTTTCCCACAGTCTCTGAGGACGTTTCTGCAGGACTGCTCTTTGCAGCAGCTCCCGTCTCCGTTCCAGGACTCTTGAGTCGGGTCACAGAGAGCTGCGCTGATGCCCCGGAGCACTGTTTTACACTCAGGCTCTGTAACTGAGACTGAGAGAGGGAGGAAGTCAGTGCCCCCTGCTGGCCACGAAGAGCCAAGTTCTGCACCTGAGAGGAGAAAGATTGAAGCATCTTTGGTGGGGCATTTAAAAAGCAGCACATATCGGTATAGATGTAAGTCAGGCAGGTGTATGTTAAGTTTACCTGTCCGCTGGTGGGCGGCGTGTTGATTGACAGCGCAGAGGTCTCCGGCTGAACTGAGGTGACTGAGGCAGTTGGGGTGAAGATGAGTTGAGGGGACAAAGGAACAGCTCGTCCTAGGCTCCTCGCTACTTGCACAAGATTGGTTTGCTGTGCCTGGAAATCGCACCAGAAAGTGGCTGCTTCATCCAAATGTATGAGCTACATTTATGCAACAAAACCCAGGCTATCGGATTTGACATCAGAAAGAGCGCTTGAGCCATTTCAGCTGTTACAGTGCTGAAAGGACTGCATTTCAAACTCTGGCAGATCTCAAACAGCTCATTTAGTGCTAATCAGTTCCTAGCCAAAAACCGTATTTGAGAAAATAGAGTTGATGTGCCAGCAAAAACATTTTCGTCAGCTTTCTTATTGAAGAGCTGCAGCTGTGCCACGTTTACTATCCAAGGCCAAATGAAAAAGATGTTGTACGATGGCAAGTATAAATACTACACACACACACACACACACAGATAATCTAGCAAAAGAAGCATAAGCAGGCCACTGTAAAATAAGGTCAGATGCCAATTATTTTTTCCATTTTCAAGAAAATTACTATTTATTCATGAGGAACTCTTAGAGAAGACTGTCTAGTAGCAGCGTGTCTGACTTGGCATATCTGTATAAGCCGCAGTACAGTCATTAGGGGGACCAAAAAGATCCATTTATATATAGAATTTGAAAAATGACCACTCCACAATTGCACACAGGACGTATGGATTTACTGCTATACTTTAATGCCAAATTTTCAATCAGAAATGAACAAAATATGACAAAACCACATTTTAGGCACATTTAGGGACATTCTTATTTTATATATTCAGTTAAATATAAACTTTTTGAAGAGGGAAACTGTATGAAATTTCACACTATCACAATTATTTGAATGTACAGGTGAATTTGAAATAATTTTAGCAATTTGTTAATCTCTTGTTCATCTCTTTTTGGAAATACTGTTAATAGTAATATGTGGTAGCAGTAATAATTATTCATTTTTATGGTTTTAAAGATATTCGCAATGTTCTCATTTACCATCCTTTTTCAATATATATGTCACTACGAGTTTTTTAATGATATTATCCTCCAGGAAACTGCCTCATATTGCTGCAAAAATAAAATAAAATGGGCTGTGGTTAATCTCTGGTCATTGTAATAAGAATCCCTCTTCTTTTCTTAATTTCTCTAATCAAAGTATTTTAAACAAAACAAGTTTTAATTGTTTTGTAAATACTGGTTATAGTAATACGTATTAGTAGTAATAATTGTCAATATTATTAATAGTAGTAATAATTACTTATTGCATATTTTTATAGATATAGGCAATGTTCTCATTATATTTTTTAAAATATTTCTGTCACTGCTAGCTTCTTAATGACACCATCCTTCAGGAAATTGGTGCAAAAGTAAAATAAAATAAAAAGGTTTATGGTTAATGTAAGTCTATGGTATGTCTTAATTTAGACTGCACATTTATACATGTGGTTGGGCGTGTGTAAGAGGATTTACCATCTGAGCTCGTAAATACATCTGTGCTTGGCTGGCAGTGAGTGTGGGTGTGGAGGAGTTTCCCAGAAGCACGGCCTGCTGGGCAATGCAGACTGGAACAGAGCTCCCGCTCTGGGCTCGACTGATCAAATGAGCCGCCGCTGGGGATGTGGCAAGGTTTATCTGTTTCAACAACAACAAAATCTTAATAACACATGCTTTTATCTTCTGAAAGCTGTGTAGTCAAAATAATAGATCATTCTCGACCAAAATATTGTGAATTATTACAATCAGCCAAACATTAAAGAACCTGTCAGGTTAAAAAAAGAGGTTTACTGTAAGTAATACCCACTACCGTTTTTTTTCTGTAGCACTGGAGACTTGTTGAGTGAGATATCAATGTCAGGTTTAATAACACTTACAGTGGTTTGGGAGGCCACAGTCTGCTGGGATGTAGTGCCATTCTGACTACAGCTTTGTCTTCCTGCCACTAAACTAGCCTATGGGGAGTGAATGAATGCCAGAGAGAAAGAGAGAGAGATGGTAAAAAAAGGAAAGACACAGAGACAGGTCACAAGTCAAACCCAGCACTCATTAATCAATAACAACAGCACAGAGCAAGAGAGAAGGAAGGAGAGAGAGGGAGAGGGGAAGGAAACAGATCCCTCATTCCCACAGCTCAGTGTGAACAGCCTGCCACTCAACACTACAAGCACACATTCACCTCTACTTTACTCCACTAAAGTCACATCTATTTTGCGAACAAAAATATTTACATATAAAAAGGGTTGTTGGTTTTGGTTTCAAATAACGTTTTTATTTTATTTATACATATATTTTTTAATAAAGTTTCCAACAACAAAAAAACAGTGGTAACTACTTCATATTAGGCATTCAAATGCATACACATGCATAAGAGTGAAGAAAAAATGATAGAAAAATTATAAACCAAAATTAGAATTAGACAGTCTCTGAGCATCCTCGAGAAAATCCAGAGAGAGGACCAAATGCACCAGAACACCTCAGAATGTTTATGTAAATCATAAGTTAATTTCTCCACTGGAAGTAGTGTAGTCATCTGACTCATCCACATATTGATGGAAGGTATCTGGGTAGTTGACCATAATAATAGTATACGCTTTTTGGCCAGATGAATGCAAAACCAGACACAGATCAGCTGTACAATTCAAAAGGTACACCTTTGGAGACAAAAGTCTTTACAATAATCTTTTGTTATTATAAATTATTAATTTGCTGCTTAATAGTAAGGTAGTTGTAAATGTTATATATTGGGTAGGATTAGAGATGTAGAATAAGGTATTAATACGTGCTTAATTATCACTAATAAATGTATAATATTCAAGAAATGTGCATGCTAATACACAACTAATAGGTGTAACTGTAAAGTAAAGTGTTACCGTGATTTTTAAATCATTTCTAGTTTCGACTGACATTTAGCCATATGCATTTCTAACTAACTAACTAACAAGAATAAATGCAATTTCTAACTGCAAGAATAACAATTTATTGGGAAGTATATAAGATGTTTCTTCTTTTTTAATTTCTCTAATCAAAATGTTTTAACCAAAATATGCTTTCTTTAAAATATTGTACAGATTGGTAATAATTTCTCAATGACATCATCATCAAGAACCCATGTGATTCTGGTTTAAAAATAACAGCACAAACCTCAGTACTGGCATAGGATTTGATGAATTCTGCAGTGTTTTGTGTCTTCTTATACATTTGATTAAAAGTGTATGATATTATCAAAATTTCAAAAGCTGGTTATAAATATAAACAATGATTAAATGACTCAATCGCATGCTTAGCTGACTACATGTTAATTTAATTCACAGCAATAAGCCACTGAACATATAATATAAGCTTGTCATGCTGGGCAAAAATATAAATCAAGTAGTTTCTTAGGTGTTATGAAATGCTTGTTCCCCTTGGTTTCCTCAAATATCCACAGGATGTGGCTCAGCCAGAGCAGATTTCTGTTAAACGTTGCAAAACATGCCTCTGGGTTAATGCAAAGAATCCCACATCAATACTTGTCACAAGAGATGAATGACCGGTACATGAGTTACTGACTTCACAATTCATAAAGAGCAATTGTGATTTTCATTAGACCTTTTGTACCCTTCACATACAATAAAGCACTTCTTGAATAAGAGCATGATTGTACATGCTGAGGAATAACTGAACAAACTATTTCTTTCATCTTTCTGAATGAAACACCTTAAGGAGAGAAAAACAAGAAAAATCTTGTCTGAGCTGATCAAATATTAGAACAAGAATTAGTTAACAGAGAATAATTTAGAGTTAATATAAAGTACCAGCATGCATTAACACACTGCCAATAAGCTTGAACAAACATTTTAATGCATGTGTCAAAGACGTTAAGAAAATGTACTAAAGTAATTTTATGTTTATAGAAACACATCAAGTGTAAGTAAAGAGTTTACTTTTAAGGTTTCAAATAAGTATTTGGTCAAAATGATGTTACATTGTCATTCAGTGTAACAATATCTACAACATGCTTATTCTGTCTTATTAAAATGTATAAAAGAATAAGGGAGCGTATTGTGTTTCAAATGAGTAAACAAATTCTAATTTTACAAAAATGTAAAATTACAACTAATTATTATTTAGGATGAAAGTAAATAGTCTTTTAATATGTCATAAATGTATTTTTGTTATAAATATGCCTAACAAGATTATCAAAATGAATAACATTTTAGTGGGTTGATTTAGTAAATCAGGGAAAAATGTATGATATTTCTTTTCTGCTCAGAAAAAAAAAATTGCAAAAAATCTAAAACAGAAAACTTTTACTTTTTTTTTTTTTTAAAGCAGTTTTTTAAAAGCAGTATTACACTTAATGTTTTTATGCTTAATCCGGTTTTCATCTTTGACCTGCATGCATATGTTGCTGTAAAGAGGAGTCTGATCAAAAATCTAATTCAAATCTGAAAATATCAAGATTTAGGGCTTTGAAAATATATAAAAGAAAGGAATTTTAAGGCATAAGATTATCAAGTAACATTTAAGATACAGGCCTATTTCGGTATTAGTCAAATTTCTGATGTGAATGTATTCAGCAGAAAAAGTAATCGTGTGCTTGTTTTAGTAAATTGTCGTGCACGATTTTTTTTCCCCCTGCATGTCATGTGCGGGGCTCCATATAGGCAAACTAAAAGCAAACTATACCAATAGCTTCTGGATCCCACGGTATATCTCTATGCGGTGTGTGCTCACCTGCTGCACTGCAGCCAGGCTCAGGTGCTGTTGCTGTAGTGCTGCGGTCTGTAGCATGAGGTGTTGCTGTTGAGCTGCATACATCTGCTGTAGATACTGAGCTGCCGCTGTGCTGGGTTGCCTGTTCAAGGCCTGCTGGATGACCTGGGTAAGCAGAGATGGGATGGGATTATTAAATGAACGTGTGAATATTGTTCTGCCCCAATCTACTAAGTCCTTTAGGGGATATATTATTCATGGTGTGTTTCATACCACAGAAGCGTAAAGAAAAACATTTTGTGTTGTATAACGTGTAACCAGCACATCGTGTTTTAAGCAGAAAGAAGACCAGCGTGATTTCTTTGTAAACACAGAAGGTCACTGGGTGCACTGATATGGCATGTGGGGTCACTGCCATCCATCACAGCAGCCTGACAGCATGACTACATTCCCTTCACAGCTAAAGTATCGCACATAACATGATCTGTACACACTGTCCTCGGGGCAATCACTAGACTGTCAGCCACTGGATCTTTTTGTGTTTGTGAGTGTGTTATGAAAACAAAAAACAGTACTTTTCTCTCTCTCTCTCTGTTTCAGCTATCACTTGAATTAGTTTGGATAAAAGTGTTTAATAAACTAATAAACTAAACTTGGTATCAGGTAATTGTTTTCTGTATTTTGTGTTTTTTTTTACTTATATATGTGTTCAAATCTCATCCTTAATTAATAGTATTTCATATTTAATAATTAAGGTAACATTTTACAATATTCTGTGCATTGTTTAACATGAACTGACAATGAACTAAACTTTTACAACGTTTAATATTCTTAGTTCATCTTCATTTAAACTTTTACTAAAACATTTTACTAAAAAATTGTGCATTGTGAGTCAATAAAGATTAAAAAACACTGTAAAAAAATAAATAAACAAAAAGGCAACCTTTAATGCTCCTAAAGTGTTACCATAATCATTTTATAATATTAAATTATTAAACATATTTTATAAAATATAAACATTAGTTACATAGTATATAACATTTTTAATTTCTGGGGGATGAACCTAATTTGACTGAGAAAATAAGGAGATAATCACATAAATACATAAAGAAATGATTGTTTCATAAGTCAGATAAACAAATCCACAAAGGAAAGTGGTCAAAATATTCACATCCTTATTAAGAAGCAAGATTATGTGTCTCACATTCTCTTATATAATATCAAATTTGTTAAACAAAGTACATGCCAAAGTACTGCCAAAAGAAAACCGATTTTACCCTGTGAACGGCCAAGTGTTAAGCTCTCTTGAATAAATCCAGCTGGATCCTTGCTGACCATGTGCTCAGTGTTACTGCATACTACCATTCAAAATCATCTGACATCAGAGATCCTGTTCTGTGCAGCCAATCACTGCTGGTCACTGTTGGCTCACTCTGAATCACAGAGGAGTTGTGGACTATCATTCAGATCTTTTATATGGCAATAAACCATATATATATTTAAAAAATACCATGTTACTAAATAAAACAACATGCCTAATTACACATGACCAAAAGAACACCACATTAATTATGAATGAGAACCTTTCCATTCATTTTGGAAGTACTTGCTGCACATGGCCTGTAGGCGGCGCAAGAGTATAACGCAATTTTAGGGGCACGTTGAAAGTTTAAGGGTTTTTTTTTCTACCTGAACAGTCTGTCTGTCTGTGATTCCTCCATATACTGATATCTGAGGCACAGCCTGCTGCCTGCTGCAGGAGTTTGTCGTAGTGTTGCTGCCGGTGGAGGCTGAGGTGGTGCTGGGGATGGTGACACTGGCACTAGAGGCCACGCTTCCCTGCTCCTTCTCCATGGGGGGCCTCCGCCTGCCTGTGCCCGATCCACGGTTACTGTCAATCCTTCACACTCCCCTCCAGCTGACAAAGACAAAACAGCAACATGTCCATCATTGAAAGCGTTTTTTGTACACTGCTGACAGTGAGTAGTACATGTCATCGTGAAAAGGTTCAGAACTTGACAGCATCTTATATTTTAGGGTTGTAAAGCTTACTGAACACAGATCACTCTTTTGCTGGACGTTTCACTGTGGTTTCTGTGTTGGTGTGTTTTTAGGATTGACAATTGTATTCAGTAAGCAGGACTCAGGAGTGATCATAATATGCGAGTAGGACGACATCAAAAAAGTCAGTTTTGCTTATTAAAGCACTATACATGGAAGGTTTCATCCACTGATCTCTATTATAGATCTCTATTATAGATCAGTGGTTTTATCATGAATATTTAAAGCAGATTGTCTAATAAGAACCTCATAATGTCACCACAATTTTAAGACAAAATTACGCTCTTGACCTGTGCTGTTCATACAGTTAATCTACAAACCATACCTTATTAACAAACTAGTGTGACTCCTAGTTTCCTGGACCTAACATGGTCTGGTTAGAGATGCCTGCTACAAACGCAGCTAATGAAAAGTAATGAAGTTCGTCTGAGGTTATTGTGCTGTGGGATGTGTTCCCATATATTTATATATTTAGCTTGAATATATTTTGCTTATTATCAAAAAACATGATCTACTCTAGAAGGACTTAGCTGTTGTTATTGTGGTTCTATTTAGATGTCTACTGGAAGTTAAGTTAGGGCCATGTTGTTGTCATAATCTGTAACCATAACAACACTTAAAGTAAATATGATGCGATTCAGTGTTCATTTGTCAAATCTTATTTATTATCTGCTTTCGGGGCATTTTATAAGTGCAGTATTTGGACACTAAAGTGACTTAATCTAAAACCTAAGGATGATACAGTTTATTTTTCCGGTTGTGTGAGTTACTGAAACCAGTCACGCAAAAGATCGCCAGCCCAAACCAGACCAATCACTTAATTATTTACTTATTTATTAGATTTATATTATAGGCTTATTAATTAGAACAGTTCATAATTCATATATTAACATAGGCCTAATTATTATATTAAGTGGCAATTAATTTTACATTGCATGTAAATGTAATTAATTTTTTAATTGCATTTAAATTACATTAAATACATAAACATACAGATAAGCTTTAACATATCCAACCTGTACAATGTACAATTCAGTTGATTCATTTAAATAGTCATATATATTCTTTCTGCTGCCTTCTCAAACTTTTGCTGGAGCAGAAGTGTTAATTCCTGCCTTGTAAATGCTTTTAAATGTATTTTTAATAACGACATCTCTTAGTAAATGTCAATTGCAATGACTCTCGCCAGAAGAGAATCCAACTGATTGCTTTGCTGATGCTCTCCACGCGCCCTGTGATTGGCTGTTTGCTGCACTAGTCACACTTAAAGGAGCAAGTGCTCCGAAGTTAGAGCTTTGCAATGATCCTGATCTCAGGTTGGACTCAAAGCCTACTTGAAATCTGAGTTGGTTCATTTTGCTTGGTGCTCTAGGCCACAGTTGAGATCAAGAAAGATAACTGGCATCATCAACTATAGTTTAGGGTTTTTTCATTTATTTATTTTTATTTTTGCAAATTTATTTTTTGAATTTGAGTTTTATTTTGAATTAACAAATGATCTAATTAAATAGTTTAACTACAAATTTCAAAGGAAATGCTTGGTATTAAAATTAGGTCCCAATTTATATTAAGTGTCCCTAATGCCTGTGTATTTCCATAGTAACTAGATGCGTGTGTAGTATGTAACCACAGTGTAAGTGCACACCGGTACAGAGTAGCTACAGCTGTGATATTATAACTACACACACTTAACAACCCTCAGAATGGTGTGTGTAAGTACAAATGTGTAACAAGGCATGGGTGACAACACTTTTTGGTAATGAAAGTACAAATCTGTAACAGGATTACAAGTAGCAGACATTTTTGGTAAATAAAGTGTTGAGGAGTTACCATGTATATACACTGGTATAACTCCACCCACTTTACATATCCCTAAACCTACCCAACTACACCCCCTGATCACCCCCTGTTCCAGTTACTCTGGTACATGACTACTTAGTGAAGTGAATAAAGTGTTGTTACCAATGTCCTGTTACACATTTGTACTTACACACACACACCATTCTGAGGGTTGTTACATGTGTGCAGTTACAGAAATATTACAGCTGTAGATACTATGTACCGGTGTGTACTTACACTGTGGTTACACACTACACACACATCTAGTTACTA
>JAUMHP010000080.1:8601169-8614937 GCA_032361065.1 Enteromius trimaculatus
GCCACATGAGGTCTAGCATTGTCTTGCATTAGGAGGAACCCAAGGCCAACCGCACCGGCATATGGTCTCACAAGGGTCTGAGGATGTCATCTCGGTACCTAATGGCAGTCAGGCTATCTCTGACGAGCACATGGAGGTCTGTGTTGCCCTCCAAAGACATGCCTCCCCACACCATTACTGACCCACTGCCAAACAGGTCATGCTGTAGGATGTTGCAGGCAGCAGAACGTTCTTCACGACGTCTCCAGACTCACATCTGTCACATGTGCTCATTGTGAACCTGCTTTCACCTGTGAAGTCCACAGGGTGCCGGTGCTGAATTTGCCATCCATTTACATCCTGCACGGTGTTTGGCTGTAAGCACAACCCCCATTTGTGGACGTCGGGCCCTCATACCATCCTCATGGACCATTTGAGCAGACACATGAAGGTCATTTTGCAGGGCTTTGGCAGTTCTCCTCCTGTTCCTCCTTGTACAAAGGCGGAGGTAGCGGTCCTGCTGCTGGGTTGTTGCCCTCCTATGTCCTCCTCCACGTCTCCTAATGTACTGTCCTGTCTCCTGGTAGCGCCTCCATGCTCTGAACACTACGCTGACAGACACAGCAAACCTTCTTGCCACAGCTTCCATTGATGTGCCATCCTGAATGAGCTGCACTACCTGAGTCACTTGTGTGGGTTGTAGACTCATGCTACCACTAGAGTGAAAGCACCACCAGCATTCAAAAGAGACCAAAACATCAGCCATAAAGCATATAGGAAATGAGAAGGGGTCTGTGGTCACCACCTGCAGAACTACTCCTTTATTGGGGGGTGTCTTGCTAATTGCCTATAATTTCCTGTTGTCTATTCCATTTGCACAACAGAATGAGAAATAGCTTCCTAAGTGGGCAGTTTGTGGGCACAGAAGAGTGACTGACCTGGAGTTACATTGTGTTGTTTAAGTGTTCCCTATATTTTTTTATATTTAATCCACATCTATCAATTTATAGTTTTATTTGGCATTTTTGATGTTATCATGCTCAATGTTTCATGGTAACGAAGGTCTTTCTCTTAATAAAGCCTTGATTACCTTGATTTACCTCAGCTGGCTGATTTGATTCATGTATGTATGTCTTCAAGATTAAAAAAAATGCACAACTTCAAGAACCAAAAGAGTTAATGGAAATTGTTGTACTCCATTGACCGTTCACTGATTGAAATGTTATTTTTCAGCTTTAAATTTGAAACTTTCCCTTATTTTGAATGAGTGCATGCTTTTAGTGGACATAGCAGTGTCATAGCAAATGGTGGCTTGTAGTTTTCCAGTTGCACATATAGTTAAAACACCTGAGCAAACCTTGTTATTGTGAAACACCACCACCTGTCATAGCCACATTCTCTGAGTGTGAAGCTGTCAGACAGTACTTAGCAGACGGGGAGGAAGAGATGACAGATCCTGTATGTAATTTAAGCCCTTAGAGTTAAACTGCCTCTCTGATCTTTGATTTACTTCAGTCCTAAGGTGGAAAGCCTAAAGAGTAACACAAGAAATGAAAAGTGACTGTAAATATTGGAAACCTCAGAACTATGAGGCTTTTATGTGTCTTAAGAAGCTATGTCACTCTAATTTGTCCAACAATGTCTGGAGATGTAACACATTTAAAAAATCCATTAGCCCAGGTGGTAAAACATCCAAATCTGATAAGAATTGACAGCGTCAATTTTAATTAGAAGTCTCTTGATTGATAAATGTGCCACTTCAGGGCTTTCCTCCTTTGTAAAAATGTACTTTATAGTATTTTGTATCAAACATGCCTGTAGACTTTCTGCACATGACCCACAAATGTAATCTTGCAAATTATTTTTTTATGTGTTATAGTGTACATATTTAAATTATTATATCAAACTGTGTTTTTTTGTATATTGTTGTGTCACTCATAAATTATTTTATATAAAGACCACTGAGCTGTACATTTGATTGTTCCAAAAAATTCAAAAATCAGCATTTCATTTATGTGTTTATTTAGTAGCTTTCTAATAGGTGAAATAAAACCGATTACAGTGATGAGTATTTTGCAATACTGACCCTACTGACTGTAGATTATATTATTATATTATTATGCAGAGGAGGAAATGTGACTGAATTTCAGAATTTTGGGGAAATCCCAAAGTCGTGACATCCACGGAAGCTCAATATTTACACACGGATGTTTTTACATATATAACCCTAATAATATGAGCCAGTCAAGTTAATGATAAATTGGATGGAATCTGGGCCAAATATCAGTGGTTGCTGCTCTTGCTGGTGAGGAACCAAATCATTAATGCCTTAAGCTTTGCTTCTCCCAAAAAAAAAGAAAGGAAAAAGGAGATTTATGTCAAGCAGCTGTGTAGCTGTCGGCTGCTGAGCCGGAGAGCTGAGTGAGAGGCAGAGGAGGACAGAGAACACCTGGGTATGGAGCTCAGAGGCAGGCAAGAATCACTTTCATCTGCCCAGGCAGCAGTGGAGGGAAAGACAGTTGTCTGCACTCACTTCATACACTCTCAAACAGTTACTACAGCCTGTCAGCAGCTCTCACACATTCTCATTCAGACCCTGGCCAGCTTTACTCAGAAAAAAAAAAAACATACTGGAAAGTGAGACCTTTGCATATCGAGAAAACCGTGTTACTGATTATACATTACTTAGTTGCGGTTCTCAAATTTAATTGGTCAAAAGATGATACAAGAGTGTGTGTTGTGCAAGTCACTGAATGAATTAAAATTTGTCAATTTGTTCAAATGCACAGATTAGTTTAGGAACTTAACAAAGTCAGGAACTGACTGTTGTTCTGCACCAAGTCACTGAATCATTCACTCAACCAATTATTTTAAACACACTGATTTATTGAGAATCCAAACACCACTGTGTTTGTCCAAACACTTCAAGGATCTAAACAATTAATTGCTGTTATTAGTCACTGAATAATTCACTCAACCAATTCGTCCAACATTTATTAAAAATATTTAAAATATGTCCATAGTATGGCCATGTATTGTTTAAAATTTAAGCTACTCAGTATTAATTTCTTGTTTATTGAACTGTTGGTTGAAATTAATACAACACTCAAAAATATGCTGTTGCTGCATTTTTTATGGTATTATGTTTCTTATGCTAAATGAAACAGCAAGTGTTTTCAAATAAAATATATTCAATTAAAAAATAACTGCGAGATAACAAGACACAATCAAAATCTTGCTGTCACTCTGAACTCAGTGACTAAGAGTTATCAGGGAATTTGATTAATCACTTTCGGCGGTTTTTTACTCTTGAACCAGGGCATCACAAGCTCACACCCATACTGCAAATATTTCTCTGAGGACAAAACGTGTCATTCTCAGGAAAGACAGGAGAGAAGAGCAGTGTACATATCTAAATGTCAGATAAGTATCAGAAACTGTCAGAAAAGAAAGAGAGAGCCCTGACATATGGTCTGTTTTGAGTTTGTGTTAATGGTTGAGTCACACGGGACCGTCATCAGGCATGACAGAAGAATGTCACGGTGAGCGCTGAGGTGAACGCGTTCATTCGATGGGTCTGCATCTCATCTTCATGAGGGCTTGGACAGCGCTATATGAAAAAATCTTGGCTCATCTGTTACTGTTTCTCAATGCTTTCATCGCTGGAGATGGACCATTCGATGCCACATAACACAGATTGCTGAGTCCTGTATAGCTCATTAAAGATCAAGGGTTCGTTGCATGTGCTCAAACATAGGCCTCTTCCCTCAAAAGAACCATCATAAGCATGTGATATACACCCTGCAGTGGACCGCTGTCTGTTAAAAGTCAAAGCGATCGTGTTTAGTGTGAAGGCATTTGGTCTACTAAAGAAGCAAGATGCAAAAGTCCACTGTAGATGTTTTACAGCTTACTTACTGCTTACAGAAAGAACACAGAGATTCATATTTTTAGGGCAAACTCTCAATACACTTGAGTGCTTCCAGATCAAACAACAAGTCTGCAAGTTGCAATGAAAAGCAGGATAAGGAAATGATCAAAGATGTTTCATTTTTAAGTGAACTTTAACAAAATAGATTTTTCATTCCAACCTTTCTCAGAGAAACTTAAATAATTCCATTGAGATATTTATAGGTAACTTTATAGAGCAAAAATCACTTATAATTTATGAATATGCCAACACTAGTAATGTTATGTTTTCTGAGAATAGAGAACAACTGTGTTGTCATGCATTCTTGTTTTGTTTTAATTAACTACTTGACAGTTAATGGTCGAAATTTGCCTTTACCTTGTGTTGTCGTGCTTATATTTTGTGTATTTTCTTGACTAGATTAAATCAAAGGCATTTTAAAGAACTACCTGGGATATCTAATCACTTAATGCAACATTTGTTTCTTCCACAGAAACGATCAGGCCTTGAGAGAGAATCATAAAGGAAAACCTTGCATGAGTGTGCTAATTTCATTCTATCTCTTTTATTCTGACTACGGAAGCCTCCAGTGCTCAACAAACCCTCATTTCCTGGAGCTTTAAAGGGGACCGGAGTTATGTCCCTCCTTTTGGCTGATTATTATAGTTACCCGAGGGCGAGGGTGAACTACTCAAGCTCATTGTGAGGCCCATGACACAAGTGTAAAACATGAGGGTCTTACCCCAATTACCGTACAGAAGTGACCTGCCCATTGGCGGTTTGAAAGCAGCAAGCTTTGCTTGATTCATCTGCATTATCCTGTAAGTACCTTTGTACTATTATGAACGATCACACAAGCAACCATATAAAACACGTATCATATATACACAACGATTGTCCAGATGTTCAGTGTCGAATTCATAAAATGACACTGGCGAGATTACACCGCTTGGCTTTGTTTACAGAGCTGTATCGAAAGAGTGCAGATGGTCTTGTTATTTGAGAGGTGATAGGTTAAATAAATTGTATCAGCACTAGCTGTCAGTCAGTCAGTTCACTAGCGCCAAGCTCCCCTGTCCGGGAATGCAATATCTCCATTTAGTCTTGTGAGAGGTCTAAAAGCTTCGTTTGTACATGTTTGCTGAGCAAATTCATCAGTAATCTTTAATGCATCACAAATGATGTGACGCATGTCCATGTAAATCACTCATCTTTAGCTTTAGATGTAAAACTACAGTCGTAGTGCTATATTGATAATATTGAGTAATCAGGTAGACAAGGGATAATTCACCCAAAAATGGATCATTCATCTTTAAGACATTTTTTGTCCATACAGTGAAAGTCAATGGGGTCCAAAACAACACTGGACCCCTCTGACTATGACTGTATGGACAAAGCAACAAGGGGGTGGTGAGTAAATAATGACAGAATGGGTAAAGTACAATTTGAAAGGAGGGTCTCAAGTTCCTCGAGCCCACCTAGATAATATCTGTCAATCTATGTCGCTCTCTCTGATGTTAGTGACCATACTGAAAGCAGTGGAGACATGTGGTGGAATTCTCCAAAGTAAACAGCTTTCATTGTGCCGAGACAGACATGCACAGGCATATGCACATTTATCCTCTCTATTTAACATACAGACCACACATACTGTTGATATAAGACACTAAGCCTGAATAGACATATATAAATATAAGTAGGGCTTCCTGCACAAGTGACATGTGCAGTCACATATGAAGCCAAAAACAACAGCACATCTTAATAAAGCTTTACGTACCCTCAACACAGGCCTCGTCTCAACTTCAATCGCTTGTTCCTTTCCTGATATCCTACACCATGTCTGAGGTCTGCTCTATCCGACAGGCACAGACTACACCAAGCAGAGAGGAGGAGAAAAAAATACAGCATGAATTAGCATTCCTAAAGCGATCATGTGACTTCAAAGCACCAATAGGCCGCTCTGGATTCAGTATGATCCACCTCTAGCTCCTCCCTTCTCTTCTTTCTTGTTTCGCTCTCTTACAGAAACCCTTTGACAGGGTTGTTGTAATACATGTGGTCTGTCGATGCACCTCTTTTTCTATCCAACATCTAATATTAAAAATCATCCCCTTAGAATGCATAATCAAAGTAAATATGTGCAATATATAGAAGGGTATATATTGTATAAAAACTATTTAGGTTTGTAAATGGTGTAATGTGAAAGAAACTGCGAAAATGATGTCACAAGGAGGGTGTAAATGCAAGAAGTGTGAAGCAACAATAAATGTCTTTTTGTTTTTTGCATATTGAAAGTAAATATACACTATATATAAGAGTAAAGTATAATATCTTAAGGCGTTAATGCATAAAGTGGGAAGCAGCAATGCTTTTGCTATCAAATTTCGAACATCCAAATATCGGATATCCTAATATCCAATTTGCATGTTCAAAGCAAATATTTACATAAATAGAAAAGCATGATAGTATAACAAAATCCCATATAAAAATGTTCTAAATCAATGAAAATACAAAAAAAAAAAAACAGTCTCAAAGAGGGTGTACATGTAAAACGTGTGAAGCAGCAATGTCTTTTTACTATCAAATTTGTAATATTGAAATCAGACTCTCAGTTTGCATATTCAAAGCAAATATATACATATATAGAAGAATATAGTATGATAGTATAATATAAATCCCATATTTTGTTTGGCAAATACTGCTCTGTATAAACAAAAATGCAAAAATTGTGCCACAAAGACAGTATAAATGCAAAAAGTTTAAAGCAACAATGCATGTCTCCTGCAATAGATGCTGTGAGAAAGCAGTCTCGGTGCTGAGCAGAGGGAGGAATTGCAGTCTAACAGCAGCGTGCTAATGTCCTGTCTGCATGTGTGCACTATCCTCCATCTTATTAAGCCTCTGTGTCTCATTAGAGCTGGTGGGGGGTGGAAGCCTACAACACACCTCTGTTGCTTGACCCTGACTTTTACGAGCCCACCTCAACAAAGAGCATTAAACAGCAATCATGGCTGAATGCTGAACACCTCGAGTACGCGACTGCACCGGTCTCACTCAAGGGGGATTCAAATAGTAGGGGTTTTTTTCGGTTGTGGCGTGAGGCAATAAAGTGGCTGGATGTGGAACAGGATGCTGCGATACTAAAAGCCGTTAAGTGATGGGAGGAGTAATAGTCTGGGACACACAGGTGCATAAGCAGCGTTGGCATAATTAAACAGGTCAGAGGACAGCCAGGAGACTGAACGGAGTGATTGTGCTATTTTCTGCTCTGATAATAAGTTCCTTATGCTTCTGTTATGTCTGTGTGTGTGTGTGTGTGTTTGTGAATGTGAGAGAAGGAGTAGATCGTTATCCTGTAATGAGCCTGTACAGTCTTTTATGTTTTAGAATAAGTGAGAGCCATTTAAACTTGGGAAATATAGCAGTGTTTTTAATTTAGATAACAGGAAGACAACATGTAGCAGATTTAAATGATTCGTTTAATTTGTGATTGTAGCCAAAATAAATGATTAAGATATTATCTGGAACTTTTTTTGCTTATTTTAATTATTTATGTTATGTATGCTAAAGACTGACATTTTCAACTCAATATATGAATTTGATTTTCAATTCAAATGTGTTTGCATATTAATCCTAATAGCATATGGTTTTAAAGCAGAAGCACTAGAGAGTATGCAGGTGACAGCTAATACCAAATAGCACTCTCTTGCCCTAGACCCCATCTTTTTTCAGCTTTACAGATTTAGTCCACTTGTGGTTTATATACTACAAGACTTGTTGAGTTCCAGCGTTTGTTCTTGATTTGTATTAACAACTAGCTAATAATTAGTATAGGTATGTGAGCATCCACACTGGTCGGAAAACATCTGCCAAGAAATTGTATGTATTGAATGTACTGAATAAGAGGACGTTAATCTGGTTATTTTAGCTCCTACATGTAAAGCAGGCATGTGTTATATAGGTGTGACATGGTAATACATCATTCAAGGTTTTCTGACACGTTTTATTTAAATATCATTTGAACATGTTTGCATGACCATATCATCCAGAAGGGAGTTTTGTCAGGTGTGCTCACAATTGTGCAATATGTTTGTTGAACTTTCATAGGCCATTTAGTAAAACTCTTTATGTTCAGCTGGGTCAACTATATGTAAGTCAGTAAGCAAAATGATTAAATCATAATGAAATGCTTAGTTTTATGATCAAATTTCTGTGTTTTTTTATCTTTAATAAAATGCACTGCAAGGAAATAAATGTTCCTCAAGAGCCAGAGGTATCATATCTGATATGCGATTTTTGCATGAGCTTTCTAAAAAAAAAAACGTGTGAATAATTAAGTAAACCTAAGTTGCTTCAGTCCAGTAAATATGCATCTTGAATCTATCTGAAAAAAATAATAAAAATGCACACAGATATACACAGCATTTCTTATAAGAAAAAGCTATCTAAAGACTAGTTTAACACTAGTTTAGTTGCACTGTAGTAGTTCTGACTACCAATACGTTTAGTCAAGTTAAAATGGCACAGGATAAACACCTAATGTGTGACTGATTAACATTACGCTTGCAATATTATTGTTTTCTAACAGATGTCACTGATGCAATAGGAAATCCAGTCCGGCTTGAAGAGTTTCGGCCAATGCAGTGACCTGAATCCACTTAATATGGCTGATGTGAACCAACACAAGCGCATTCCTTCTCAAAATTGCCAACAAGGCATGGATAGATGGTTGGTAGATTTCACACGAATTCACCCGACCAGCCGAAACAGTAAAGTTTCACAACATTGTAAGATATCCTCAAGAAAACAGTGAAGGGAGCATTAAATTGAGAAATGGTTGCGTCACACATGTGGTTAACGAGAACATCCCATTTCAATTTCTAGAACAGTAAAGACTGACACTGGATCAGCAGGATCCATCACACTTCACAAAGCTGTTGTCAGGGGCGAAAAAGAGCTCACCCCCACTCAGTGCTGTTCCTTATCAGCCATAAACGCCCCAGCGTCACTGTAATTGCCCCCATATACGAGACTCCCACCCCTTTCCCATCCATCTCCCCTGTGTGGAGCTGTAAATCACTCACCTCCTCAGAATGGGGGCAGACTGCTGCCTGTCCAGCCACACACATGCCATCAACAGCCTGCTCATTTCTCATCCCTAGAGACAGACATTTACATTTGTAATGGCAGGACTGATTTTTTTTATTATTATTATTGTTATTTTCGACGAATATCTTTAATGTTTTCACACAGTAAAGTGTCTTTCACAGGTTATCCATGATGGTTAATGCTGTCAGTCTGTCTTGCTCTGAAAAGAAACATTTCTCCTGGAGTGAACACCACAAAGGTTCAGAGATCATAATCAATGTTTACATGACATCACACACAATTACCGTCAATATGATCCATTATGCAAGACTTTCCCTCTGAAATATTAATGATAAGTACAAAAATATCCCTAAGGTATTTGCTCTACTTTTTAGAGTCATTTTTTATTGATCCAATATACATTGTATAGAAAGTAATGAGTAAGTAGAATTTACCTTCTGAAAGCCGTTTCAAACGTCCAGGATATAGGCCTACTGTAAAAATATAGACGTAGTGTTTAACTGCTGCCATCTACTGACGAGTTAGTGACTAAGTTCACACCATTGGACCATAGTAAATGCATGTCTGCTCCTATAGAAGTCTTTAGCCTTTATTTAGTATATTTTATATATATAAGTTTATTTGAGTGTATATAGCCTGCATATTTTGTTTATATTTGGTTTGTTCACACTCAGTTTAATTTTATTTTATTTTATTTTTTTACTTTTTTATGCCACTTACCCCCAAAGCAGGTTTCTTAAAAGCATCTTTTCTTAAAATGTAAATCAGCTACATATTTTCATATAATGAAAAATAAGAATATTAGTCTATATATAAACTATTATACCTGGAGTATATAGACCTGTATTAAAAATCAATTAAATATTGATGCGTGTGTTGACACGACAGTTGACTGTTAGTAGAACATAATATTTTGATTTTAGCGAGCAAGTTGCAGTATTAATGACATTAGGTAGGCGCTGTTGTGTTTGTTTGATTATTGAAGTTAAGGGTCAGAGCTTTTTGTAATCAAATCGATTCAAATTGAGAGTAAAGACATTTATAATGTATAGTTATAATGGGTTAAAAGAAAAGTTCGAAAAACGTACTGGTAATTTTCTGCCAGGACATTATCCATTTTCTTACATTGTAGTGCGCATAGAGGGAATTCTGCCGTCATGGTTATCTGTGAATAGGCAAATTGCAAAACCTTCCAGTAGCAGCGTTTGATTGAATTAGTCAGTACTTTATGTGTATAATAATCTGTAATGTAAGTCTGAACAATGAGTGAGCCTTTCCAGTGTGATTTGTTGAAATGGTGGTCAAAAGCTGATGACATGGATATTTGCTCAGTCGCTGAATGAGGCGATAGGTGATGAGAAGTATGTAATAGGGGTGTTTTCATATATGTGATGAATGAGATGTGGGTTGTGGCTTGTGTATTTCATTGTGCTGGAGAAGCAGACAGCTGCTTCTCATTCTGCGTTCTGGTCTCTTTCTCTCTCTCTCTCTTTCTCTCATCAGCATGACATCCACAGACAAGACCAAACCTAGCGAGACCACCAGCCTGGTTAGGCCGAGTGATAACAGCAAACAGGTACAGGTTTTATTTTCAGCATTTTAGTATGATTCAATTTTAGTTGATTAAAAAAAGCTCATTTAATTATTAACTATTTTTGAATTGTCTGCATAAAACATTTATACTATTTATACGCTAATGTTCAGTACATACACCTACGTATATATTTATTTTAAGTATATATATATATATATATATATAGCCATATTTTTGTATACAGGATTATACAGATGCCTCAACAAGTGAAGTAAGACACACAAATAAACAAATCATTCATTGACGTATCTTCATTATAAAATGAAGTAACTCCGAATACTGAATATATTTTTCACATTTATATTTTTAAACCTTACATATTTTGTTTGTGAAACATTTTCCTTAAAAAGTGTGTTTTTTTGTTCCTATTAATACATTTTAATATAAGCAAAAACTGATATATAAACAGATTTCTTACACATTAGTGTTTTTAACTGAGCAGAGAAGCTGTTTTGGGCAGGGTTTCCCTTTTCATCTGTGTTGAGTGTGCTGAAGTGGTCTGGACGGAAGTGGTGCTTGAGGTTTAATCAGATTATTAAATGGGACTGCATGTGCTTTGTAGCTTTCAAATGATACTCCCAGCCCGACCTGTTACCATAATATTTCCATGCAGTATTCAATTCTCTGGCTGTAGTCTGAGTGGTCTTTGGTTGAAACACAATCAGTGCTTGGCATCACACATCAGTTGATGTTCACATTTCTATCCTAGATGATATCAAATCACATGCTATTAACCCTTTCCTGCATATTATCTAACGTGCAACAGTAGTAACACTGCAGTGAATGGAACAAACTAATTTGACATGCTTTGTTATGTAATCCAGTCAGGCACAGAAGATACTTTAATAGAGCATAAATTAGATTAGATCCTACCAAATCTTAACTTTTATTGCATTATGGGCCGGTTTCACAAACAGGGCTTAGCTTAAGCCAGGACTAGGCATTAGTTAAATTAAGATATTTAAGCAACTTTTACAAAAGAAAATATTACAGGTGAACAATATAACACAGAACAATGACACTGACATGTTTTAAGATACGTCAGAGCAAGATATTTTCATCTGAGACAGCTCAAACATGCAGTTTAGTCTGGGACTAGCTTAAGCCTTGTCTGTGAAACTGCAGGTATGTGTGTTAAAACATAAGTTCAACATAAAATCTCATTTGTCTTGGTGAATCTAAATATGTATTTTAAAGATTAACAAGTAAAATCTAATAATTAGCTTTTTTAGCAAAACAAAAGTTAAAGAAGAGACAGTCTCAAATAACATAAAACAATAATAAACTAACAAAACTATATAATAAATTAGAAAATAAAAACAATTAGTAAATATAATTTATTAAATAATTCAATACAAATTCCATCCTGTCATCCTTAATTTTTATTTAACTTTTTATTTTAATTTAAGGATGACAGTGAACAGAAATAATATTATATTATAAAATATTTAATATTTAATAATAAATCATGTATAATTAAAATAATAAAAGGTGCAATTATGTTACAAATATATTTTTTCCCCAAAAAATACACACTTAAATATGAAACACATAAGAACTACTGTCAGCGTGTAAACATTGTCCTTCAAAAAAAGCAACGTGCAGAGACATTTTCTCATGAGCAATACTTGAGGAAGCATCTGTTCATAATATATAGCAACAGAAAGATCAAGTCAGTCATGCCATACTGTCAGCTGCACACTTTATATTAAATCAATTTTTCAAAAGTGTTTTTGAACACTATTCTTATCCCATGTAAGGGCCATTGGTTCTTGGAGACTGCTGTGTGTTATTTGACATGTGTAGTCTCAGATAACATAATTTGGTATGTTTGGTCAGGATTTGGCAGAAAGCCTGTTGTTATCCCATCTAAGGCTGGCTGTCCATTAATTATCCACTTCATAGTGATATCTTTAGGGTAAAACCCCGCCACCATCAGTTAAGAGCTCCAGTACACTTGTGTCTGATCACAGCTTCAGGACGAACTGTAAACACACATGAAACAAACACAATCAACAAGATTGCAAAAAGGCATTAAGATGAGTACAGTATGGTGCATGTTGTAAAACTGTATGTAACCTGGTTGGATGCATGAATCTATATCTATAAACAACACTGGATACATTTAAACACATTTGCCTTTCTGGTCAAGTATTGCTCTACTGTGTTCATAGAACGTCTTGGGTCGAGGAACACAATCAGGATGAATGAATATCAGATTGTTGTGATTCCAGAGATCAAATCTGTTTTTAATGTCCAGATCTTGTGGCGAGTATGAGTACCATTAAGGGCTGTCCATATCCATAGAAAGACTATACTCTCCATTGACTGAAAAATGATACAGTCCACTTGATGTTCCATTATGGCTCAGCTGACAGCCATACATTAACTGCAAGAGTGGACCTGAAAATACAAAATCATCTTTTAATTAAAGCTGGAACGATTTTTTAGGAACCATTTTCATTTCCACTATTAAACGTAGTTTAATATGATACAGTGGAGAGCTAACTGGCTGCAGCATTGTAGAATATTGACACCAGGTCAAATATTGGGATAGTGTCCATTACACGGCCCCAGATGTATTAAATATTTGCAGTTACATATATGCAGTTATTAAATCTACAGCTCTGTGTGCAGAAGCTGATAAATTAGATGACTCTGGCTCTCCAGCTTTTCTTGTATGACAACCATATGAGCCTAACACTTTAATATACCTTTGTGTGTTCATTATTTTGTCATTTTAAAAAGCAATCATAATAATAATAAAAAAATAAGATGAAACTAAATGAATAAAAGTGCTTATTTAATCCAAAAGCTGTCAAATAATATTGGTTCTGTATCACAAGGCCACTACGCCACCTACTGTTTAAATTTAAATGTTTAAAATGACACATTGGTACACCGAAAAGCATCTGTACTAGAGATTATGTTAAACATTATTGTCTATTTTATTAGCAATAACCTGTACCTACAGCATATACAGTATGTTATTAAAATACCCTCATACAATGCACATTTTTAGAAAGCAAAATCATCTTAGTTACTAATATCCCACTGAACAATCGTCTTTGTCAGATGTTGAAATGACATCCGCAACCACAGTATTGGTACTGGACGTCCAGTGACGTCTTTTGGACGTCCAGTACCAAAACTGGACGTCAAAAAGACGTCATAAA
>JAUMHP010000080.1:8631716-8654216 GCA_032361065.1 Enteromius trimaculatus
AGAACCGGAGAGGATCTGCAAGGAGGAATGGCAGAGGATCCCCAAATCCAGGTGTGAAAAACCTGTTGCATCTTTCCCAAAATCACTCATGGCTGTATTCGATCAAAAGAGTGCTTCTACTAAATACTGAGCATAAATACTTGGGTTTTTCTTTTTTTAATAAATCTGCAAAAATGTCAACAATTCTGTGTTTTTGTCAATATGGGGTGCTGTGTATACATTGAGGGGGGAAAAAAAATATAGCAAATTTTTAGCAAATGGCTGCAATATAACAAAGAGTGAAACATTGAAGGGGGTCTGAATACTTTCCGTACCCACTGTATTACCAGGACACATTGCAGCTTATATGCTTGAAAAGCGTTGTGCAGGCCAATATAAATGCACTAAAATGCTATAAAAAAACTGCAGACTGAATACTGTTAAAAATGTTATACTTATGACCACTTCCTGGATGGAAGTACTTTTTAACTGACAGGTAGGCATTTTTAACCTTTAATTAATGTAGCAGGGAAGTAGATGTAATAGTAAAATAATAAAAAATAATTGAAACATAACAATACATTTATCTTTTGAAAATCGAATTTAAGTGATTTGTATATTTAATTTTTATTGCTACATTTAAAGTGTCAATTAAAGTCAATTTGTGTGTGTGTGTCTACTCTGTATATTTATGTGTATATATAAAGAGATACACATGCAGTGTATGTTCAGAAAATTTTTACATGCATATATTTATATAATTTATAATATATATATAAGTACATTTCATATATAAACATAATATTTTCTTAAATATTTCCATGAATTTTGCATATTTATATATACATAATAAATATACACAGTAAACACACACAAAACTGTTTATGTTGAATCTGATTAATTGTTGCCCCACACTAGTAATTTTATGTTTTTATATTATGTGTGTGTATGTTCTATAAAATAGAAAAATAATATTTTCTGCATTTTTTTTGACTAGTCAACCAGCTGGTAGTGCATACAACACTTTAAAGGGCAGCTTGTACTTTTATGAGTTTGCTTCACTGACTTTGTTGATGGAAGGAAATTATCTGTATTGATCCTTTTTCTCATTTCGCTCAGAAAATTGTCTTTGCCTGCGTTTTTGACATTTGCTTGATCGTGAAGATTGTGACATCTCAAAGCCATCTCTGAAAAGTGCTCCGGGTGTAGATAACAAGTGAACAGATTTGCTTTGCAGGTGATGGGTGTTTACGTGACCTTGTGAACATGAACCTGTTTACAGAACCCAGACAATCACTGTGTAGCTCACTGTGATGTAGCTGCCTTACTACTGTATCTCGTTGAGATCTTTATGCGTTTGTCTTTAATGACAATCCCATTTACAATTAGTCATTTGACATTTATCCAAGTAACCTACACTACAAGGACAGTCCTCCTAAACAACGATCAGGGCCATAATTCACGATGGCTTCATTTTCCAGCCCAGATCTTGAAGCTACAGCCATCTAAAAGAAACAAAGATTTAGCCTCTGTTTCGAATAATGATGTCATTATGCAGGTTCAGCATGTGAACGGTCCTTCATTTTCTAATTGAAGCCTGGTGATGCTATGTTGGCCCATCTCTCTGGCCTCATGAAATAAACAGCAGGCCCAGGCTTTGTCCCAGATCATGAAATGCTTTTCCTTTTTGTCTTTCTCTCTTTCCCTTAGTTTGGCACCTGGGTTGAGTCATAGGACTTGACTCTAGGCGTCTCAAAAAGACTCAAGTGCTCCCTGTTCAGATACAACCATGTGGAAAAGCTACTTGTTTTGCAAGCAGTGGTGCCGATCGCTGCTTTTTGGAGGCCAGCAGAATCTTTTAATGTTATAGTGGGGCAAAGAATGGGACAGGGAGCCAACAAAGAGGAATTGAAATTAAAACTCTGTAATTATTTGTGAAATTTACTAGCAATTTCTAAGAAATGGCAGATTGAGATAAAAGAGAAATATTGAAGTAGACAGTATTTTCTTGGAACATACTCCAATAGTCTTTAATTTATTAAAAAAAAAAGATAAATAAATACAGTATAAGTAGTAATTAACCATTTCATGGCATTTTCCATCTACAGTGTTAGTTTTTATATATACGGTTTTCCATTAACTCAGATTTAGTTAAATGACAAAGATTAAAGGTGCTTGTCAGCATTAGTTTTTCTAATCCACTGTTTGTTTATTGAGTGGCATTTTAAAGAGGCAGCTGAATTGTTTTCAATAGGGTTTTGCTTTGCATTACAAAGCCAACGTGTGAACCTCTCAAGGGTCTGTGACCACTCATCCACCTCTCTCAGGAAGGTCACTAAACCAGCGTGAACCCTTTCTGTCCTTCATCTGATCTTCATCTGAATTTGGACTCACTTTCACATTCAGGGCTGGATTGAAGACGTGACTGAAGATGGCTGGATTCATTTTAGTGTTATGTGAAGAGACAAAGACCGTTGATTAGTTTTGAAGGGCAGCTGTTAGACACCTCCAGTTTTATAGATGGCTCATACATTACTCATTTTCAGCAGGGGGAATTCACGAAGAATAAATTGCACCAATAGTAGCACCAATCCCTATTTTTTAATCCCTATTTACTAATATGTTAATATTTAAAACAGTTAATTTAAATCATAATAATATTTCGCAATTTATCAAATAAATACAACCTTGGGGAGCATTAAAGACTTATTTTGCTACATTAAAACATCCTACCGACCCCAAATTGAACCGTACTAGTATAGCATTTTAATATAAGTCAGTTTAATGGTTTGTGGTTAATACAATTTTTTTTTTTTTTTCAGCTTATCTGTTTTTTATTTAGTAAATATTTAGCCTGATACATTTATGTAGTGAATGCCTTTAAACTCCCAACTCAAATGCTGTCACACGTTTGATGCATTCCAGCACTGTGTGTGTCACATGACAGGTGCTGCTGCTGTTTTAATGGGTCTCTGCACCTGTGCTGTTGTGTAACAACAAATGTGGACATTACAGCTTGGAGACACACTTCTGCTGAAACCCAAAGAGCTGCGAGACGGTCTGCATGTGTCAAGGCACCCGCATACATTCATCTGGCTGTCACATTGTAGATTTGTGACTGGTACCACTACGTCTCAGTACAGCACATCCACTGTACTGTTACTCTTTACTGTGTTTCAGTGGCAGCTTTTAAATGTTGATATCGAGGCCTGCATTGTTTCACACTATATGGTTCGCATATGATTTATATCACTTCTACATTATTTATAATTTAATGAGAAGATGGACATGTAAACATATAAACATGCTGTTTATACACTCATTGTGTTTTTGCCGGGGTATTGTTCCTCTGTGTTCGAGAGTCATGAAAAATTGATGGGTGTTTATGTAAGGTCCTTGTTTGGTACACAATGTATTGGTAGTGACAAGAGACTAACGTCTGTTCCCCAGACAGCAGGTATAACTCCGTCCACCTTAAACACTCACATACTGAGACATTATATTATCTTTTAACACTGAAGTACCAACGCAGTCTCACGACCAATTCATACGTATTCATACGAGGTGGAAAATTCATGCTAATTTTTACAAATTCGTAGGACCTCACTTGTATGATTTGCCTAAAATGAAACATACGTACAGTACGTAAAACATGTACGATTTAGCAAAAAATCATATGAATTTGTATGAGTGATGTCAAACTAATTTGTTGGAATTAGCCACATCGTAAAATATGTACGAATTGCTGTGAGATTGGGCTGGAAATACTGTTTCCTCACTAGTCACTTGCATAATTTCTTAAAACACAAGTATTTAGAGTTTAAAAAGAAGCTTCTTTCAGGAATTTCCTTTTTTTGTGTGTTGTACTATCTTCTTGCTGTACTGTTCCCTCTAGTTACACAATTTTAGTCAGTTATTACTAGTATTTAGCAAGGAGACATTAAATTGACATTAAGTTGACAAAGGTGACAGTATAATGTATTACATTGATAATTTATAATGCTACAAGTAAGTTCAATTTTAAATAGTTATTTTTTACTTCATAAATGAAAATATATATATCGTTTTATATAAAGTATTAAGCTACAGAACTGTTTTCAGTTTCAAATTTTAATAAAACTTTTCAAAACTGAAAAAAAAAAAGCTACTAAACCTGTCCAGTTTAGTTTGCCTGTTTCTTTATTAATATATTACATACTGTAGTCACACAAGGAACAATTTACTAGACAAGTTTGCATCATGCATTTTGTTTGCTGCCACAAAACTGAGACCTTGAGGAGAGTTTGGGATCATGGATTTACTTTCAGTTTGAAATACACAGTATGTGCTCAAATAAGTGTCAAAAAACAGACCCATTAATATTTGTTGATTTACATTGCAAACTTATACCTACAAAGTGGGTTTTGCTTTTTTCAGTTTGACTTCTTCTTTAATTATTTAATTTTCTTTATTTATTTTAAGAAAATTAGTTGTTTATGTACTGGATATTATTTATTTATTTTAATTATTTTTGTATTTTTTCTTCGATGCAGTCACCAAAACACTTCTAATAACATCTTTATAGGGTCATAGAGATGCTAGAGCCCTGAACTGATGGCCAGGTCATCAAAAGACTAACACGTGCAATAAAAGCACATTTTATTTATTTATTTCAATTATTTATTTTATTCTCAATTACCTTATTTATAATGAATCTCATTCCTTTGGAGATGAACTGAACCATCAGTGGATGAAGATTGTGAATTGTGCTTTCTAAATTATAAATGACATCCAGCGGGATTGTTGTGCGCTCTACTCCAGTATCTCTGAAGTGCTCGAGACATGATTTATGATGCGTATGCACCATGTTACCTTACCTTAGTCATCATAGGCTGCACTGTAAAAAAATAAATTCTGTAAAATTTACGGTAAAAAAACGGCAGCTGTGGTTGCCGGAATAAAACCGCAAAAAATACAGTAACAATATTTTTTTATGGTTTTAAGTAAAATTTACAGTTAAATGCCGTAATTTCTGATAATAAACTGTAATAACTAATATAATGTTAATATACAAACCTACTGAAGTAGTGAAATCTATTCTGTACCTTTGAAATACACTGATAAGCACCAAATGCAGATGATGATAAGTTAGTTAATGCATTAAACTGAAATATGCAATAAAGATTCATTTAACAACATTACATTTAACGTGCAAACCTAATAAACATAACCGATACAAAAAACTAAGAAACATAGTTATTTCAAAGAAAAAACATCAAATTCTAAAAAAAAATGAAATTCAATGCAGGGAATTCTGGGAATGTCAGTTATGGTGTTTCCCTGTAAATTTTACAGGAATTTACCATTAAGCATTTAACAGGTTTTTACTGTAGTGTTTTACTACTATTTTTTTTTTTTTTTCCGTAAAAATCATGGTAATCTTTTACAGTGTGTGATTGTCAACATGCTTGTGTTAGAGCCAAGTCGGCTTTAACATGTGATTCAAGTCATTGTATCTTGTGTAGCTCCTGTGTAAATATCCTGTATCACATACTGTACCACTCACTCCCAAACCTTTATTGCGGTGTTATAAATCCGAGCTAACACAACCTGCTTGTTTAATATATTGTGTGTGCCCACAGAGGTTTGAGGGGAGCAACGGTGCATTATTACATTAATTCAGAAGATCCTGACAGAAAGGGCCCCAGGCTCTCCACAGGGCTCAGGAAATCTAGTTGTGGTTCAGAATAGTGTATGTTCAGAATCCTATAATGATGAATTATACTGTAGTACCTCAGTAAAAGGAAACGCAGACTTCCAAGTACTGATATGTCCAACCCATATGTCTGACGTAACATGTTATCAATGTTGTACTTTCAATTAAAAAGCAATCCATTCAATTAACCTGCGTAACATTTATTTCTGTAGCGAAGTACGACATCCAGGAGGAACGAAAGTGCCTGACGCTGGCACATTTTAAATTAATTTATAAGTGCAGATATTTCATTTAGAATGTTTATGAAAGAATTGTAATGTCAAAAGGTGATTCATATATTTAGCCAAATATTTGGCTTTGTGTGCGTTTAATACTTCTGTTAATTTTAGCCGGCTAATTAAGTCTATCACGTATGGCGTTGAACTATAATCCCTGCAGATATTTTGGCTTAGTCAAAGCTTTCAGAGTTTTACCACACCCTGACTCAATTTCCTTTTTATGAGGATTCTGTGCAACACGAGAGGCGCTTGGAAAAAAATCTAGTTTTATGATTCTCCTGCGGGCGCTAACACATGACTGGAGTTCTGATATAGTCCTCATCCTTTTGTTGAGGCAGTGCAGATTTGTGACCATTTGACAGTTCATAAATATCATAAATCTTAATGCGCATGAATATAACAAACAATAAAATGTATTGATCTGTCAAGGTATTATTTACATACAGTACAGGTTGATGGCTCCAGTGTTCCTGCAGGCTTCAGTAGTTCAGATCTGTCGTAGTCTTTTGGGTTGCATTTGAGTGATGTGCCATTCGAGCAACTGGGGATTTTACTGTTTATTTGCGGATATGAGGCAAAGCTAATTAAACTGGAGAGACTGTGAGCATCCCCGCAGCATAAACGTCAGAACTGACAGCAATTATGTTTTGTAATCTGCACACAGGAAGTCTGCCTCCTTTTGTCAAACAGATTGTGTGAGGTTTGTGGACTATTTTTATAAATGGATAAAATAAAAACTTACCAGCACACACACAATTAATATAGCTGCTGAATAAGTTACTCAAGGTAATTTTTTTGATAGGCTAATAAACCCATCTGATTTTTTTTTGCAAAATGTGCCTCTGTTAAATATATGGTGATGTTTTAAACTTTTTTTTTTTTTTTTTTATTCATTAGAAAAACAACCCAGACTCATTGGAAATATGTGCCTCTACATGCATTTCTGCAACCCCAAATTTATGTACCTTATTGTACATTTCACCATAGTTTCAAAGTGAAATATTTAGAGAGTGGCACTAACACACGTTTAATACGTAACCTTGGCACATTTGTATTAGGTTGGTACAGGTACTGTACGTATTGCAGTGTTTTTATAATGCAGCTTGTGGTAAGTGCCTGCCTAAATGCAACACCGTATCACGTGAGTAAACTTGCTAAACTAGAAAAGTCATACATATGAAGCTGTATATATGATGGCAATGTTCAAAAGTATCAGTATCCAAATCATGCAGGATGTTAAAAATATTTTGAAGTCGCATCATAACATTCTGCACCTAATTGTGTGAAAATTAGCCTTTATTAATCAAAAATTTACCTGTAAATCATACTTTAGTGTGAAACGGAATAAAAGTTTTTTTGCAGTTTTTACTACCTCTAGTGTTCATTTCAACTGGAAACTGCAGGGATTCGTATGTATAGGTATGTTTTTTTTTTTTTTTCAGTTTTGCAGAAATGTGTGAAGAGGTACGCATTTCCAATGAGCTTTGGTTGCAAAAAAAATCCCGAAAATTGTTTTACATTTTCTATAACAGAACTGTTTTCAATATTAATAATATGACATCTGCATATTAGAATGAACTGCTGATAAGCATGTCTGGCTTTATTCTGCAATAACAACCTGCTTGGATGTTTATTATCACCTTGGTAAAATGTCTATAAATATATGCTAATATTGGTGAACATGGTAAAACACCACCTCAACCCTAAATTTTAAAGATTGAAGATGGAGATTTATTAAAAAATCCATTTGTTTGTTGTGCAAATCCATTGTATCAGTTCATGGGGGTGAGTAAATGATCTTTTAACTAGCGTTAGTGAAGTGTGAACCAAAGGCACATACTTCAGGCTTGGTGCCTAAAGGCAACAGAGATTTGAGCCAAGGTCTTCACTGTACTTTAGGTCACCTGCACTGAATGGAAAAATGTAGACGGCATAATGCGTTTCAGTTTGGCTGAGGTTTAATTACTGAACCTACTGAACTGTTATCAGTGTTTGCCTTTGTTCCAGTAATGAAACTCTGACTTGTATTAAAGAAGCCATCTTTTGTCTTCTTTTGTTATACACAAACAATTCCAGACAAAAAGCAAGCCATGAGTCAGAGTGAGGCTGTGAATGAAATGAAGCTCCGTGGCAGGATTGGTGTGAGACTCTTTCTCCTAAACAAAACACTGTGCTGGTTTTCGGCATGAGAACTCATGAAAACTGACTACGATCTCGTGACTGACTATTATTCACTTTTGAATAGTAAATCACAAGTGTAAACAGATACAGATTTGTGACACATTAGCATTGCTAGCAAGGCTAGTCAACACTTCATTAGCGAAGACTATCACGGTTTATAAAAATGGAAACAACATCTGCCCATTTGGAACCCCACACTGCCTCTGCTTTCTCAGTACCATCAAACATGTATGGACATGAGATGACAATATACTAAAAATAACAGGTCATGTACTTTTCTTTTAGCACTGTACCTTTTTGCAAACATCCGTCGATGTACTTGACTCTGTGTGCCACTAAAGGGGTCAGCGTTTAACATCAGCTGTCTTATTTGAAACGAAAGGCTGTCAAAGGAAGATCAACATCCGTGACATCGACTGTCCTCTTGTCTATTATGAGGAGGTGAGGCGGGATAGTGAATTCAAAGTCCATTGTGTAGCAGCTGTCAACAAAACACACGCACACAACAGCAGTGATGCTTTCAGTCCATTTACATTCTGTTAGTGCTTTAGTGTCTAAGAGCAACAACCCTATGCTATTTCTAGCTCTAGGTCAAAAATACCACAGATGTTAGCCAGTGTAGGATGAATCCTGATAGTATGCAGCCTAATCCATGACAGACAGGTTCCTGGAAAGATGGATTGCTGTAAAGCTGTGGACTTTACCGCCTGCCGCACTGAACAGAGTGAATGTGCACTTTAAGTAAAACACACTGGAAATATGAGAGTATCTAAACAGCAGCAGGGGAAACACGTACAGTACAACTGATATGTCTGGTAAATATTTATTTTATTTTTTATTTAACAACTGTGGAACTGCTTATTGCTTTAAGTGTACTGTTTAAACGTAGGTCCCATGTGTTGTGCACAATGTGCAGGATAAGATGGTAAGCAGTTTTAATCTGCTGTGTTACTGTGATGCATGTAAGAAGTGCTGTAATTCTTCAGTTGACAAGCGAGTGTTGCATCACAACACCATCTGCTGGTGGCTAGGATCATGCCTCGGTCAACATTTTCCCCACACGATGTGTGCTGGCACATTTTCATATAGTATTAAAAAAGAGATTTGAATATAAATATAAATGAACATAATTTCAGTCACAAGCTGTTTTTATTGATCAAATGGCTTTCAAATGTTGACTGAAGAGAAATGAATTAAAACAAATTATTTAAATCATTTGATTTATTTTATTAAAAAAGAAAATAAATGCTATTTAGTTCTACATGGGAAAGTGTCATTACGAACAAGAGAAAATAAACAGTATTGCTTGGAAAATAAAATTTTGAATAGACTACATCATAAACAATAAATATATCTCAAAGTAGGGCATTTCTGACTGGGCATTTGTAACCAAAAACATTTGGGAAAACACTGTGGAGTAATTATGATTATCTATTTATTTTTGCTCACAATGTTGAAATATGTAAAAAAAATAAATAAATAAAATAAAATAAAGTTGTTGTTTTTTTTTTTTTATAGGATAAATCCCAAAAAATATTTAAAATAAATAGCACACAAACAATGTCCTGGCTGTAGTTCAGTTATTTGGGCAACCGGTTGTACTACTGTATGTAGAGAGAAACAGGTGCAAGAATTTTTCTTTAACTAAACTGCTTTTTTTCTTTGTCTTCTGTCTCATTTCAGAGTTGACAAGACATTTTCCAGAACCAGGAGTTTGTGGTAAGTACTGTCGTTTTCTTGTAACTCAGTCATAGTCTGAAACAGCCATTCCAGAAACCACAAGCTTTTATGCTGTTTTGCTCAAGGGGATCAGCCTGGACACAGTTACAGACGAAAGACAATTTTCTGTCTGCTTTAAGTGACTTGGAAGGAAACCATTCAAAGGCCCTTTGGTGTTGTAGCTGCTTTTTCCTCCGTAATACCATTATTTTATTTAGCTCATCGCCAATTTAAGAATGCCAGTTTAAAAAACCTTTTAGTTTACTATTGCAGGGATGTGCGCCATTGAGAATAACATTTAGATTTCTGAATTAAATTAAAAAAGAAATCAAAGAGGTAACAAAATTGACAGTATTGTCGTTGAAAGTTTGACAATTTACACACTGAATTTTAAATTTTTTTTAGATTTAATGGCCTTATGGGTGAGTGGGTGTATAGACTTATACCCTGCTTAAAAAGTCATAAATTGTTTAAAACTCATTTATTTCATACTAAGCATACTTTAAATACTTAATGATTGACATATCACTTAAGATTTACCAGTATAAAATTATAATTCAACTTAATTTTGAGTAATTCTTTATTACACAAAGCACATGTCTTAAGATTATGCCTAAAATGTGTTTTAATATGTCTTTTAATAAGAGTGTATGATCTCGGTATAAAATCACATACAGATATTCAATGTGTATATTATGTGTATACTAGCATCATTTCACATTAGGACAATCAAATATACTCAAGAATATCTTTTGTTCGACACAATTAAAGTGTATTGCGCTCAAAATGAGTTGTTTTTATTTAGCAGACTCTTAAGTATCCCAGGTTATTGAAGGTTATGTTTATTAAGCACATAAATATGTAAATGTATTTTGTAGTATACCTGGCACTAAAAAAAATTATTTAAAATACATTTAAGTATATGACGGATAGACTGATAAGTTGAAGGTAGGCAGACAATTTCTAACTACTGTAACTGTATTCTGTTGGTTTTAACTCTGTATCTAAAACATCAAGAGTCAAGACATGTGGGACTGTTTGACTCTGCTCAGGGAGTGAGGACAGACAGATTAAATGTTTTCGATTCGGGCAGTGGTTTTGGGATGAGAACGGTCCGGAGCGCAGAGGACACTCTGCAGCCCTGCTGCCTTGTTGCCACAGCGACGGGAGACAGCTCTGCAGTGTTGGCAGGACGAACTGGCTGAGGCGCACATGCGACACTCTCACGCCCCTGTCTGTGTGAGTGAGAGTGTGTGTGTTTGCTGGCAGGCTGTGTGTAAAGGCCTGCTCGGGATGCCAGGCGCAGATGGACAGCAGCCTGAAGGTCGGTCCTAACGAACCCACGGGATAAACCAGATTCCTGACTCCGACGGCATTCGTCCCTCCACGTGTAACCTCAGGACCCGGCCTGCATCGGTCTCCGCCTCTGTAGCAAACAGTCTGCAGGACGAGAGCCCTGACACGTCTAACCTTCCTGCTTGTTTACTTCTGAAGGCACAGAGCAGTTGAGGACAACTTGAGGATTTCTTGCTATTTACAACAAAAATCACAGCTTTTACCAACACGCTTCAGTGGCTTTGTGACGGGACTTTGACATTTAGTCCATTTCTGGAGTTGCAGTTGGTTTATATATTTTGGAACGTTTGGATGATCACGAAATATGATTATGCGTAGAAAATGTATCTTTTTTTAATCGTAATTGTGCATATATAGTGGTGATAATTCATCAAAAAGACATGCAAATTTGAGTATTCAAAGTAGGAGACTTATTTTGAGTCTTTGAAAGAGACTGAGAGGAAGAGGATTCATTAGCTTGTCAGAGCGAGACAGGATCTGACTACTGTGATCCAGAATTAGGCCATAATCCCATCTGTAGGCCTGAGACCTTCAGGAGGGGAGACAGATCTCAATTAGCCTGACACATCCACAATGCCTTGCTCTCCCTTTCGAATCAGGAGGCCGAGGATGTTCTGGTAAGTTTGAATTCGGGAAGGTCTTTCAGTGGCAGATCTGAATATGAAAAGAATGTAAATTTTTCGCCAGCGGCGCAGCGAGTGTTTGTTTAGTGGTCATTATGTGCGGATTGTACTCTTGGACGTGGCATACATTAGCATGAATGGATTTAGATTGGTTTGCTTAATGAAGGCACCTTGCTTAGCGTCACAAAGCAATCTTTGCACAGATCCAGCAGGAATGCTTCAATATTCAGCAGCGATGCTGCTTTAGGGGAACGGAGGGTGAATCAAGACACTTTTATCTGTTGAGAAGACATCTTTATCTCGCTGTCTCTTTCACTCACGCTTTCTCTATATCTCCCATTCAGACTATTTCTCTTTCTTTGGTACATATATGGGCAATCTAGGTCACTGTCATTATGTGCATATAGCAGCATTAAGTTTAGGTCTTGGGATAAAGCATGAAATTGCCTGACTAGAATAGTTTTTGTTCCTTAGTTGATATATTTGAGCCATGAACTTTGCAACTTTCTAGTAGATAGACCACTGCATGTGAAGTTAGGGGGACATCAACAATATAGTTAGCGAAATCTGCAGGATAAGTCATGATGAGTCATTTATTGTATGTTTTCCAGAAGATAGATAAATGGGTATTTTTTGTTTTTTTTTACGGTTTAACATTAATATTAGGGCATGAAGTTGGTTTCATTGCAGCTTTGACTGTGGTGCATTTGGCTGTATTGGGGAGATCTGAAAGAAAATGTATCGGTTATAGTGCAACCCTTAATACTTCAGTGTTGTACTGCTTTTATAAGTCAGTTAACACATAGTGATGTTGCACGAATGATTAATCAGACACAGCCGGCGCTGTATTACCAATCATTACCTATCATCTCATCAGCCAGTCCTATTCCAACCTATCCACTATAAGTAAGCCAGTTTCCTTCCCTTCTTAATCATGTTACAAGCACCCCTTCGCCTCGTTCGCCCTAACTGGGGGGGTACGTGGGGTCCGGGCCAGACGCCGAGCTCTACCCTCGCAAGGGTTCATACCTCCAGGGCTCGGAGTCCGCCAGGCTCCCGGCGCCAAACAAGCTTTATTACTACCGCGATTATAAGGAACAGCGATCTACTATAATAATAATAATAAGAAGAAGAAGAATACTGGGGATATATTCTGTTTAGAAATTTGGGGTTTTGATCAGTTTAATGTGTCCTTAATTGTTTAATTTAACTGATCAAAAAGTGAAGATTTTACAAAAGATTGTTTTTTTTACTTCCTATTCATAAAAAATTAAATAACCTTTTTTGTTTATTATTTCTTTTTTATTTTAATTATAATGATTTATTTTTGAATTACTGCATTTTTGATCTTATAAAAAGCAGCATTGGAGAGCAGAAAAATGAAAATCTTGTCATTAATTACTCGCCCTCATGTCGTTCCAAACCAATAAGACTTTCATTGAACAGCAATACAACTGAAATAATCCCAGGATGTGCAAGCTTTGACGTATTTGACATAATCAGTCATAAGTCATAGGAGAAGATTTGCTGAGTATATGATGTTATTTTTGTCTTCTTTGCACAAAAAAGGTTTTCTCCTATCGTTGCAAAACTGGAGTCGGTCCACTGATGTCACATGGACTGTTTTACCGATGTTTCTACTAAGTTTCTGGATCTGGATAATTTCAGTTGTATTGCTGTCTATGGAGGGTCAGATAGCTCTGATATCATCAAAAATATCTTCATTTGTATTCCGAAGATGAATGAAGGTCTTGTGGGTCGGTAACGACATGAGAGAAAGTAATTAATGACAGAATTTTTATTTTTGGGTGAACTAACCCTTTAAAGACTTCTTTCAGCAGGTACTGTAGCATCAAGAAATCTTATCAACCCAAATATTTTTTAATTATAGCTTACATTTTCATGGGGGGGAAAAATGAAAGATAGCATAGTTCTTTTATTTACCCCACGTTGAAAAGATGTGTTTTGTTCTTGTTGTTTTCTATAAAGAGCGTCTTTCATTGTATGGATGGATGGATTTATCGATAGATGGGTTGATAGATAGAAAGACAGATAGAACAGCATCAGGGAGAGTAAATAAGGACAAAATTATATTGTAATTTCTTTTTGTGTGTGTGTGTGTGTGAACTATCCCTTTTGGTTTGATGCTAGTATCAAACTCCAGACCTTCTCTTTGAGCCTCAGGTAAATGAATGCTCCAGCTGCATGTTTACAGCTCTGTAGCATATAGCCCTCCTCTTCACAACAGCATCCCTAATACCAGGCCAGTGCTAAATCCGGAAGCACTTAGCACACAATACGCCACTCAGATTACAGGCTGCTGGTCCCACGCTATATCTAACCCCATCTCAGGTCAGCTAAACCCATTCAAGGTCCAGAGAGACTCACCTCTCTTCCTGTAGCGGAAATAATACACATGCTGTATATTTTTCCCATTAACTCAGTGGACTTCAGCCACTTGCTTTCATTAATCTCCGCATGACCTGCGGCAATGAGAAGGCTGCTGACATTCTGAGGAGAGGTTTGAAAGCAATCAAGTGTCTTTCCTGTTGCCCTTTTTTACTTCCCTAACATCAAAGAGACATGCCAGGCTTTGATAAAGCATCTCTGAAAAAAGTGCAGAAATATGTCATGTCAGTACGGAGTGACAACGGTTCATTTTACTCTTCTTTCATCACAAAGTGCGGGTGTCACAGTGAGGAGAGACATGGTTGCCTCAGACTTTCTGTTTCAAGTCGAAGTCGATCTTTTCCTCTGGAAGTAGCGTCCTATTTTGCCGTGTATAATTGAGCACGTTTGTCTAACCAATTTTGAGCCGAGTTCTGTCTGCAGTTATTAAATGAGACCGAGATATACGGAGGCTAGTTTAAAATAATACAATGAGCCATTAAGAGCACACAATGTCCTTCTGTCCCAGACAGCCTTTTGGAAAACAGGTTGTGTCTGATGAGATCGAGTCCACCGGTGCAAGCAGCCGCACGCAATCATGCATAGACATTGATGGATACTGTAGTTTTTACCATTCGTGACTGTTTTCTTTTTAAACTATAATAATTTAAATCATTTCATCAAATTTATTGTGTCTATTTCATCCATTCATGCCACTCATGTGTACTCCACGTTCATGTGTGCATCATAAATATAATAATTTGCATATGAATGCACTATTGGTTGTGCAAGACAGGAATTAGGCTACTACTTCTGATTCTAGTTTGCTTTTTTATTTAATATTAATGATGGCAATTGCTTTTTATTTAATTTTTAGATTTCATTTGATCTAAAAAGTCACAGAACATTTGCACTTTATATTTAATACAGGCATCAGTGCTGATGTTGCTGATTTATCGTTTAAATTTAGGGTGCTATTGCATGAAGTCATCTGCCCTCTAGTGGTGGTGTAGATTTTTCCAAGATTTGTGTATCTTCTGATCTTCATATCACTCTGGTCAAAGTTCATATTCGGAATAAAGCGGCTTGAACATTCTTATAAATCTCCTTTTGTGTCCATAGAACTATAATCATACAAGTTTGCAGTGACATGAGGGTGAGTAGACAAAACTTTTTCCCTTCTTAAATGAGTCTCGGGGAAGCAGAATGTTCTTCATTCCTCTCTTTTGTCTGTTTATTGATGCTCCTGAGTTGTTTGAGAACTGATCTTCTTTCTAGACTCTGTTAGCCGTTACTGTACATAGTTTTAGAGCAAAGAAGGCGGCTTTGTTCTAGTTTAGGACTATATTTGTTTAATTTGTCACAGTATGCATGCACATGAACCGCTTACAGGTGACTTTAATCTTTCACACACCTGTGTTTATGGGAATCTATCGGCTAGAGTTTCAAGGAGAAGGGAGGAGAGAGCTGTCAAACTTAATCAGCCCAGACTGCTTCTTACATGAAACTGTCTGACTAAATATAGCAGCAATGTGACAAGCTAGTGCCTGATTCTCTGAGACAACATTTATAAATGGAAACCCGTCAAAATCACATAGCCCACAAAATGCATATTCAAAACAACATACGGAAATATGCATATTTATAAACCTTTTAGCTGTGTGAAAATGCTTTTTTTCTGATGAATACACATTAATGAAGGCTTACTATATCTTTTATTAATCAAATATTCCTGTTGAGTGATTAATTGATTTTGTAAATATGCTTGTCGGCATGTTTAATCTCTGTCACAATAATATTCTGTGTAATGACTGTTATCAGATTGTCAGAGAAAGCCTTTAATATTGACAAGATAGGTCATCATTCTTTATTCATACACACACACCTTTTGTGGCATATTGACTGTTTTAGAGTAGCTTTATAGTAACAGAGTGTAGGAAACAGCTTGAACTTCAGTGTAAACGATGAGCGACCTTTTTAAAGCATAGTAACGTTAACTGAAGCGTGTGCATTTGTATGGTTGATGGAAATCAGCAGTAGTCAAGGGACACAGGAATACGCTCCCATGGGTCATAGCAATGTGATTATGCAATATTGTCAGTTTGAGTCGGAAAATTAATTGAAATTGAAAGTTTTGAGTGGAAAAAAATGTTTTGTTTAAGAAAAGGAATGGCATTTAAATTTATGAAGGAGCATTTGTAAAGACCTAGTCAGCATTTGTACAGGCAATAGCTCTTATACCCATTTAAGCTTTTTGCTCTATTTTTATTGGATAAGGTATCATATTTTCCCAGAAGCTGTTTTGCAAAAAAGATTTAGAAAATTTGCTAAAATCCCTAAAAAAAAAAAAGACCGATATATCCACACCGCTTTTTATTTATTTATTTTTTGCGTTTCTGCTCACGCTGAGATCTCTATATAGGAATAGTTCAAGTGAAATGATGATGGCCTGGGCCTCAGGGAGAGCAGCGCATTTATCTGTGTGGATATCAGCACCCATAAAATATTAGACCCAAGCATGCTGTGATGTACAAGTTCCCCCTCCTCAATTTGAAGCTGCCCATTTGGGTTTATTCCATCAAAATACCTTCAGGGCCAGAGGCACCATGGGGTGTTCTGATGGCAGAGACATGGGGAGATGAGAGGCTTGTCAGATTGATGTGCCACGCATCAAAGCTCAGTCCAAGCTGACTTGTGGAGGTTCTGGCAGGCAGACACTCATCTGACCCATTACAGACTCAGTAGGCAGGCGGCTAGTGGAGGGCATTAGCTGTACCCACAGAAAAAGCCAGTTGTGGTGGTTCCGTTTGGACCACTAAGATGGAAAAAAAAAAAAAAAGTAAATATGTTATAATGAGTGCCTTGGGTTTCTTACAGAAAGAAACTTACAGTAATATATATACAGCATTATGGTAATATATACTGTATATAAAAAAAAAAAAATGTATATATATCCTTTTAAACAGTCACTCGTGTATAAAAATGTTGCTGACACTTTATTTTATGGTGCCCTAAGTAGTTGCTCTTTAGTGTTTAAGCGCATATTCATGCCTTATTCTACATGACCTTATTTAACTACTTTATCTAGTTGCTTATTATCTTGTCTATTATTAATTTATTGGCTGATTAGTACTTATAAAGTACATAGTATTCTGCATGACCATATTCTACATCCCTATTCCTAAACTTAACAACTACATTTTTATATATATATAACTGCGGCCAAGTATTATATACAGTATATGAGTATATATTTTTACAGTATTATATACAGGGAATGTATATATTTAAATAATTGTTATACTGTTTATACACACACATATACTATATATATATATATAATATGTGTGTGTGTATGTGTTTGTTTATATGTATAACAATTATTTAGACAAATATAACTATTTTCATATACTGTATATAATACATGTTGGACATGGATAAAGGCCCAGGATGCAGTTGCTGTTTCTGGCCTTGGTAGGTTGAGGAATGTCAGTGTCAATAGTAGCTTAATATCAGAACAGTAACCTGTGCTTGCCTCAGACACCCTTCTTACTGTCATCCTCTGGGGCCTTACTTAAATTTTCTGCTGTTACAGGAACCATCTGCAGTAACCTGATAGGTTTGTACTTTTTCTAGTTTTCTTTTGAATAGGCTCTCTTAGAGTAGATTTACTCCAGACAGTTTGCATCAAAAGAGATGTTTGCAGAATTCAGAGTTTAAATCTCTGAATGAGTTGCATAATGTATTTTTAAATAGTTGTTGTCAACATGAAGGAATTAGGAGTTAATCTCAGATGCTGCTGCTTGAGTTTTTAGCAGGGCCAGCTGGAGGCAGGTGATGTATAGCTGTTCCCCATCTGTGTCCTCCTGGGGAGGGTCATTTGGGTTCTCATCCGCTGAGCCAGGGAGAGAAGGGGAGACTTTAATTGCTGTAAATGGTGGTTTGGGTTGGTGGGTTCATCAGACACTTCATTCACTTCCTCTCTCTCTCCCCAGCTGAGAGAAGCTCTGAGTCATGGTACATGCTCTGGAGTTCACATTCTCTTTTTGCAAAAACAAAGATACAGTGGTCTGTTTAGTAATTATGTGAATAGTTTAACCCAGTGGTTTTCAACTGGTGGTTAATCATGGAAAACAATATAACACATACGCCAAAAAATGCAATATAATAATGCGCAGTTAGGATATGCGAAACTTTATGGACATTTTAGAGCATGGGTTGTGTGAGATGCCCTCATCCTCGAAAATCATGAACTGAACTACACAAAGAAATAATAAGTCAGACATCATTTAAATCAGATGCAGCAAGGATGAACATGGAGATGGTTTGTTTTGTTTTGTTCAGTGAATTATTGGAGAATTATTGGAGCATGAAAGTTGCAATTCAGCGGACTATATATATATATATATATATGCAATGTGGTGCAAGTTACTTTCAAACTGTAATACTTTATATATTACTTGTTACTGCTATTTAAAAGTAATGCCTTACATTACAATATTACGGATTCAAAACTGTAATGAGTTACATACTCCTGTATTACTTTTAAGTTACTCTCACTACAGACTACATTACTCTAACTACAGAGAGCGCCGCCAGCGCAGCTGAAGAGTTCTGCTTTCAAATACACGCAATAGACTAAAGTTTGTCACAGCATCAGCAAAATTAGCCTAATTACCAGGAATATGTCCGAGGAAAATAGTAGGAAAGTTATTTAAATTATTTGGTGAGTCCATGTCACAAAGATAAATTTCCTGACTTGGCATCTCCTCTGATGCACCTTAAGTCATCTTTATGGATTAAAATAATAATTTTGTATTTATTTTTTTGTTAAGTGGTCATTTAAAGCTTTTTGTATTTCTTTCTTTTTTCGCTGAGTTTGGGTTAATTTTTGTGAAGCGCTCCTGTTCAAGATATTGTCAGTGCACCCAAATAAATGTAGACCCTTTACGGTTCTGAATGATGTAATACTCTGAATAATATGACGGTGTCTGCCATTTAGTTTCCACTGGAGGTGGTTTAACGTTTAAACATTGTTATATGCTTGAAATGTTTTTATTGCATTTTAGGCAAGTTGTGATTATTCGAAAAAGGTTAAACTGATCAAACATAGTTTATGATCAGCACTGTCTGCCGCTGGCCACTTTGTCGTTATTTAAAAAAAAAAAAAAAACGAAACCTTATATTTAATAAACAAAAATGCTCCGAGCATTTTTCTAAATTAACTTAATAAAAAAAAAAACTAAACGAAATATAATTATTTTGCCATTACACACAACACTGAACTGTTTTATTAGATGAAACTATATAAGCTGGTTTGGTAGAAGGAAAAAAAAGACGTACTCGGGCCACTGGCGAGTGCAAGCCGGACAGACCTGGAACACAGAGGACGAAATCATGCCACTCTTTCCACTGTTGGGCCAGTAGCCTTGCGACACTTCTGTAAAACCTGCCCTAAATACGCCTTCACCTGACCACGTCACACATACAAGATTACCCCAGCGAGAGCGAGATCAATTAAAAAAATCACTCTACACATATACAGTATTGTATTTGTGTAGAAGCCGTCCTTTAGTATTCATTTACAAACTTGTACACCACGCATGGATAATAACTGACCACGAACAGAAAATAGAGCTGACTTGCGGCATTTTTTATACGTTAATATCTTGTGTCTTTGGAACAATAAAAATTTTGGCTAAAAGTGTGATGTAATGCAAGCATTACTGAACATGTACCGAGTAAAACTTGATCAGTAAGGGCTTACACTACTGCATTACAGCAAAAAGTAATTTATTCCTGTAATATATTACTTTACTCCCAACACTGTATATATGTGTGTGTTTCAAAGTTTATACTGTATATAAACATATTTATTTTAGATAATTAAATATATTAAAATAGAAAGCAATCATTTTAAAATTCTAATAATATTGCTGTTTTCCACTTGAAGCAAAACCGCTTGGAAAAAATCCCATCTCGCCTCATTTGTGTGAATTATCCTGAAGCAGTACAGAAGATCAAATAGAATCAGTGAAAGAGACATACTGCCTTTTCATTTCTTTACCGTAAATCCTAAGCTTGACTTGCTGTGGAGGTTCCTCAGAGGACCTCAGTGAAAATGAATAGATGTTATTGATGTCTCTGTGTTGCTTTGAGGGCGTTAACAACATACAGTAGGCTTATATATACTAGCCACTTTGTTAAAGGAAAATCAATGTTTATAGATAATGAAGTGCATAGGCTGGCTGCACCTGCTCATTTGGTGGGTGGAGTCCAACATAAATAGGTGTCGTCTTCCCAAAGGGTGTTTCCATGTCAATGAGACCTTTAAATCCTATGTGCTTCTAGAGGTCGTTTCCTGGTCACACAGCATCAGGTCTTCATGAGTTACATCATTCTGCCCCTGAGAGGATGAAAACATGTCACTGCACCATGTGATGTACTTGTCATCCAGCCCCTCTACACATTACTAGACCACAGTTTATATTATGGCTAAAAATGAAAACCCATCATCGGACTTATCCAACAGCCGGATCATGCAAATTGTATGGAGGTGAGATGCGTTGCCTCTGTGGGGAATGGGGATGTTTTTTTTTTTTTGTTTGTTTTTTTTAAAGCTAACCACCCACACAGGAGATGAGGTCAGTGGCAGCAGTGTAAATGTTTTGAACATGACTCAGTTTGGCTTCGATGGAGCTAGTGCTAATCTGAGTAATGTTTTCTTCACAAGCGCATAAAATGAAGTGATGGAGAGCAGGGGGTCTGCTGAGGTTATGCTGCATGAGTTTGTCCTAAAATATACGCAGATGAGTTTTGTGGCTGAGGTGATAGAATATTCGATGTGGGCTTTATTTTTGTTGCGTCTCCTTTTTTGTCTTGTTTAGGGCTTTAGTTTAGTTTTGTTCTGTTCTTTGTCATTTCAACCAAAATTCAGTTCAGAACTTATTTTTGTTTTGTTTTCACTTTTCGGTCTGTTTAGTTTTTGTTCGGAGCTTTAATTTAGTTTATATTTTGTTAATTTAAGCTTTAAGCCTATGACAGTTTAGATTAGACAGACATTGGCTTTTAAATAAACACACAGTGTGCAAAACTTACTTGTTTTTGTGTTCAATCCATTTTATCTGATACTTCATATTATTACAAGTACAATCTTATTGTAATTTTGACAAAAATCAGTTGTTCAGAGCTTTTTTGTTTCTTTGCTTTAATGTTCAAGAGTTCAGTTTAGTTCAATTTGGTTTGGTTTGGTTGATCTGGGCTTTATTGTATAACTATTGAGGACAGTGTGTGAACCTGATTTCTTTATTATTTATTATTAAACTAACTAAATCTATATCAGAAACAAATCTTACATTCTCTTTGTGATGTTTTTTTTTTTTTTTTAATTTGCACAATTTACAACAACAATGTTTACAAAGCATAAAAATCAAGGCTGTGATCAGTGATGCACATTGTACAGTGACACTGCAGCCAAAATTACTTTCCTGAAACTCTCTCACTCTGGTTTTTTTTATGTCAAATAAGAGGAACAGAGCAAACTCCTTCGAGATTTTCCTCCTCCCCTGTGCTTAAGTTAGGGTTGTCACATTATTATTCATATATTCTAAGGCATTTTGGATTATCATTTGAATAGATTAATATTCTTGGAGTATGCAGGCACGCACTTCAGGAGGAAGAGTCTTTAGTAAGCCTTTATTAGTCAAAACGGCACAGTGTATTAGTAATGCTGCTGTCAGAGTTTGCCACATTTAAATGCACCTAAAAGCCCACCTACACACCAAACCAAGTATCTATTTAAAATCTTGTGGTCTACAGTATTTGATTCAGTTTACAATTTTAATGTGCCAAATATGTAGTCTGAGTCACTCTGGTTTTGTGATTTTGTCTTTGTTTCCCTAAAGACAGATACTGAGATAGGAACAGGATCTGTTTTATGGCAGAAAAACAACTTTTTCTCTGAGGCTGTTGTCTAGACAATCTCTTTTAAAAAAATGTCTTTGCTGTTCTCCACCTCTCAGGAGGACAGATGGAGATGCAAAACACCTGCGAGGCTCGACGGCCACCATTAAAAGAGGTTTAAATGATCAGCGAGAGTTAGAGATCAGATATGAGCGTGACAGCTTCTGGGCAGTTTGAAAGACAACACTCAGCATGGGCTGACACATTTAACCTGGGTGTGGATTAAGAGGGAAAGTCCAATAGATTTTTTAGCAATCCTTTATGAATTACACAGAGCAGTCAGATAAGGTCTCGTAAAGTAAGATGCCCTTCCATAAAA
>JAUMHP010000080.1:8659216-8674983 GCA_032361065.1 Enteromius trimaculatus
TGACCGCATGACCTTTGACCATTAAGAGCAGTGGTTGTCAACTGCTTTTGGACATCAAGAGCCACTTTTCCACTCTCAAGCTGAACGGATGTCTTTGCAGAACCGTTCTATTCCCGCCGATCCGAGCCGGCCGGTACAGTTATGGTTTTGTTTTCCACTGCGGGGCTGATAACGGATCTCTTTGGAAAACAATTCAAATGATAAAATATCATTTCAAATATTTAAAAAAAAAAAAACATAATAAATATTCTGTACAAAGCACATATGCATGAAATAAGGAACAAAAAAAAAAAGCTTTTATTTTGGATGCGTTTTAACAGCACTAATATTTTATTCTATTATATAACATTTTTATTGTATAATAATTATATTAGGCTGCAATTCCCTCCCTTAAAAAATTAATAAGCATGTTTTCTTTAGGTTTTTTTAGGCCTGAATATGTAACTTTAATTTAACGTGATTTAGTTTGAATTTGTGTATGTGCACATGTACTGCTGGACTGAAGTGTGTCTCTCGTTACAGGAAACAGGATGGAGGAGAGCCCTGTATCTCTAACACACTAGATCCTTCACTGTTCCAGCCATCACTGCCTCACACCGGTCCTGCGTTCCTCAAGGTATGGATCACAAAACTCCTGCATGCTGAGCATCCTCCTCCCATCCTGCCAGTGCTTGACTTCTGCTTGCTGAGCCTGTCTCACCTCTTCTGACCCATCTGCTCCACTACTGCGAGCTTGTGTAGAACTATCTCTGATTTGCATGAGGCCATTGTTTAGAGGCATGATGATTAAGGACATTTCTGTTTGTTATTAATACACATGATTGACATGCCATGCAGTTAAATGAGAGTGATGCAACTGAATGCCAGATGCTATTAATTAACAAATGTCAGGCCGGTTTCTCAGTCACACCCCTTATTTCATGAGACAAACTAATGGCTGTCAAAATAGCATTGATTAGGAAAGGTCATTTATCCACTGACAGTGGCTTTAGCAAGCTGCTCTCATGACCCTTAAAGGAACAGTTCAAACTAAATAAAAATTTTTACTGGCCCTTATGTTGTTTCAGACCTGAATGTCATTGAAGACAAAGAAGAGAGTTTAAAGGGTGTACTCTTTTTCATGCAATTGCAATGATTGGGGGACTTTCAATCCTCAAAAAATGTAAAACACTATAAAAGTATCCATTTAGCAGTAGTCTAATGCAATAGTTTTATCTGAAGAACAGACATTTTGGACTTGTTTTGTGAACTGGATCAGTTGATTTGAAATCATTTTTATTAACAATTATTTTTATGAAAAACAAAGAGTATGTTTGTATTTCATTAAGGTTTAGAATGACATTAGGACAAGTGAATGACTACATTATTTTCATTTTTTGAGTGCACCCCTTTAACTTAAATATCCAAATCCAAAATTTCTAAGGTACATCACATCCAACTTTTTTCATTGCATTGAAGCTTCGGTGCTTGTGCTGATGAATTACGTAGCCAAACTCATGCATGAGTTTTAACTGCATGGTTGAACTTTGGCTGATGAAAAGCTCAAGTCTCTTTTTAGTTTTTCTTTTCTTTTTTCATAATGTGCTGAATCAAATTTATTGCATTTTAATATTTGCTAATCCACAGATCATCTAACACTATCAACAGTGCTAAGAGAGCGAATACAAATGCCCTTTAACCCCACTTTAAGTCAAAAGTTTCGTTGTTGAGCTGTATTTTGTTTGGAATTGTTTGGCGATTGTGTCCGACAAAGTTAAATTGGAGGGTCAGGTTCTCAAAGCGCGGGGCTACAGAATAAGATCCTTTGTGTATTTTGTGTAGTGTGTTTAAGTAGTTTGAGTGATCTCTGTGTGTGGAGGAGATTTTAGTGCTTTTAAACTCTGTGCGCTGAGCCTGCGATTAAGAGGATAAAGTTTGGGTGATGTCAGAGAGCTTTAATGGCGTCCACAATTCTGCAGCGTAGCTTATCTACAGCATAATGGAGGGTAATCTCAGATGTATGAAATGGGAGAAAGAAAATTAATGGAAAGAGAAAATAGAAGATGTCTGTGGAGGTTATTCATTTTGAGTCTATCCCATGGTTAAAGGAAAGGATTGTGGAAGGAAGCCTCCTTCGATGGATTCCATGTATTCCCATAGGCGATTTTATTGCTTGGTTCTTGTTTGTTTAATTAAATAGCTAGTTCACCTAAAAATGACACTTCTGTCATCACATTGCTCTAAACTTTTATGATTTCCTCTGTGAAATATTAAAGGACGTTGTGGTTCCAAACTGTTTTGGTTACCAACATTCTTCAAAAAAGTTTGAACCAACATGAAGGTGTGTAAATTATGACGGATTTGTCATTTGTTTTCTTTTTAAGTATCAACTTTGCCTGATGTTTCCCTGGAAATTTGAGTAATAAAAATAGATACAGTAGAAATGATGCAGTTGTCGACAGAGTGAAGGTTTTAAAAATAATAAATAAATAAAAGGATTATTATTATGTGGGTACTTGGCAGATAATTGCATATTTGGTTCTGCAAATTGTAGACTTCTGCAAATCCGAACCAGGCGACCTCTGAAGAGGGACTTTTTTATGCAAAATCAATTCTTTCAATTGCTCTCCATTTAACTTCATTGCAGTCCGGCAGAAGATTTTAAATTCTAAATAGATCTCATTTGTCCTTATTCTGTTAGTTATGGGTTTCATTTATGATGGTTTCATTATTTGTCACTACTTTTTACACAGTTCTTAAATAAAAAGTAACCCTGATTTACACATAAATAAAATGTTGATCATTTTTCTATACAAGCTAAACCGATATCCACCAACAGACCTGTTTGTTGAACTTCGCAGTTGCATTGCCTGAGCAGTTCTCTGCTGGATTGTGCTTTGAGCAGTTTGATGTCATTTACATTAGAGACTGCCAAGTCAGAGAGGATTTTGGTTTTACACGCTGTCTAATTCTGTGTGAGTTGCAAGTCTGTTTTCCCCTCTGACGTACATGCTGCAGGCATGAGACGCCCTTCTGCGAGCTGCTGTTGTTGCAAGGCTAATGGGAATGTCTTGCCATTCTTTTTTTCATTGTTTCGAAAAGCACAAAAAAATTATCCAAAGTTACGCATAGTAGCAACAATGGCCCGCAGTGTTAGCATGTGTTAGATCAACTGTGAAACAAAGAGCATATGTGGCTGCTTGCCTCCACATGACACTCCTCTGGAGAATGGGCACTAGCAACTTATAACTGAGAGAATGAGCAGCATCTGTGAAGATCTAAATGAAGTAATATAAAAAAACGCGTTGTTACAAACTCATGATATTTAAGTGCTCCAGTGCTCGTGAGGGTCACAATTCCCTCGCTCTCTCCCCAATAATTTCCTGTCGCCGTTTTCTATCTGATCTCATAAAAATGGTGAAAACCCCCAAAATATATACTCTATAAAACATACTCTATTCATACACACCAGTCGAGCGTTGTTTTTGCTCCGGCCATGAGAAGAGACATGTACTGCTTTTTGCTCATCTAATAGCAGCATCTTCTAACGTTAGATTTGATTTAATTTGTGCTGAGCTGAGGATGATCATGGATGGGACAGAGAGAGAGAGTGACTAGAGAATCACATGAAGGGGATCATTAATTAAGGATTGGCCTGATTTCACAGTGGAGATAATGCCTCTGACTATCAATGTGTATCAGTCCAGTAAGCCCATCAGGATTTCTTCCTCTAAGCTTCATTAAAAACAGGCGATTTTTCTCAAGTTTTTATACTGTCAATTTTGATTACACGCTACACATTTAAAACTGCCTAAATGTCATTACTTTACATAACTTCACTTTTCTGAGCCATATTTGCTTGTATGTTTTTTTTTTTTACCAAACGGTCCCAAGATGATTGTTAGTGGATGTATGAGGTCAGTTCGCTTTAAATGAATAGTGTTTTATAACAAGAAAGGTTCAAGTGACTTTTATGTTCGATATTGACATTTTCTAAGAATAAATGTCCTTGTTTTGATATTTTGTACTTGCAGGGATATTTGCTTATGCATACATGTGAATGAAGTATACTATTTAGGACTGATTATTTGTTTTTTTGGCTGAGGAACTCCTTGTAATTTCTTTTCAAATGTATTCACAATGTCTTTTTAGACTAGTTAAATAGATTTGCTCATTTCAGCTGAGCCCTGGAGACATTTCCATTTCCAAATCCACTCGCTGGCTTAAAGCTTTATTAGAATAGACTGCCAGTTCTGTCTGGCAGGTTGGCGTGAATCATAGATAACTATGAAAATAAAGAAAAGTTCCTCAGAACATTTGAAAAAAAACAAAAACAACAACTCTGTTTTCCTTAAGCTTTCTAAGCATAGTCACTACACTCCAGCCCAAATCTGCTGATTCAACTGTAGCTCTAAAATATGTCATTGATTTATTTAAGCCATTTATTTCAGTCAATTTAATATTACAGAAAAATATTGTTACTGTTACTTGTCCACCTTTTATACACTACGATGTAATGATTATTCAGCATCTTCATTTATTTATTGACATGTGACTGCAGATTTGGCATTGATTACTCTGTGTCAATGACTGTTAGCAGGCTATTAGAAGAGGTAGAGTTGACTGGATGGTTTAAGAAGATTAGCTTAGAACGTCAATGTAAACTAATTAATATTCATGAGTGCAGGACGTTGTTCTAAAGCACATATTACTTTTGATAATAAAGGCAGATGACAGGTCTCACAAGGCTGTTAGATTATAAACAGATCAAGTATTTCAGTGTATACAGGTATGTGTATCAGTGATTCCTGTAATTGCTGTGCATCTCTTCTTAGAAGGAAGTAATGAAAGATCAGTGGGGAGGCCGGAGCAGGTTCTGCTTGAATCTCCAAGTAGAGTTGAAGTGCTGAAGGCCGATTAGAGTTGACACGGCTGGTTTAACCTGGACAGATCGCTCTAATAATAATGCCGGTCAAACTAACAACAGACCTGTTTACGCTGACATAATAAGAAGTCTTGCACCACAAATCTGTCTATCACCCATACTCCTCTGAGAAGCCATCCACCATACTTTTCAGACAATATTGATCGCACACGTACGTGACAGCGTGTTTAATTAGGATTTTGTCCCAATGCTTGGGAGCCAAACTAAAGAATGGCCTCTGCATGCTGATCACCTAGTTGTTGTTTCACTTTACCTAAAGTAATGTCTCACCTCACGTTTATGAACTATTTCAACTTTTTGTTACTTTGTTCAAGCGTAATAGGCGTAATAGACATAAATGTTATTGTATATTCTGAACTCAAATTGTTTCCAAATGTGTGTGACTAGGCAAGACGACTGTAAAAATGGCTAATACATATCTAATAAATTATATTAAAAATAACAGATACGCAGATTTAACAGATTTAATTCAGTACTAAAAAGTACTTACAAACACAGTTTATTCACCAAAAGAAATCACAGTATACAAAATAATAACACGTAGTAAACATTGAAGAAAGCAAACAAATTAGATGTTACGAAACCAATGTACAAAAATTAAAATGGATAATTTTAACATATTATATATTATAAATAAAGCAATTTAATAACTATTTAACAAAAATACATTTATTTAATTTTTTACTGTGAATGTGCTGTGTAATAATAATAATAATAATTTTGGACTTTTTAACTATTTAAATTTTATGTTTATGCTTTTGAAAACATATCTTTACGTTCCTTAATTTGGCTAATTATTCAATATTTTAGGCTCATTTTGAGCAGAGGAAACACTAACAAAGTTTACAAGTAAGTAAGACTCTGCTCAGGCTTGTCTGACTTTAAGAGAGCAGATCCAGATCAGCTCTGTTTTATCCTGAACCTCTGCCAGAGAGAGAAAGAAAAAGTGCAAGACGGAGAGAAAGTTAATTCTGTAGGAATGCAACATCTCTTCCACAATTCTCTCTGTTCCCTGAGAGAGGAAAGACTCCAGAGCACCTGGAGTTAAAGGATCTTAATGCCTAAATACACAATTAGACTTCAGCTTCCAGACATGCACACACCTCCCAGAGTACACACAGCAGTCTAGTGCTGCCCTGCTGCAGTTTCTCACTTTATTGACATGGAACCTGCTGCAGCACTCGGGGCTGGATGTTTCCTCTCACTTCTGAGGACAGAGGACTTTGTAGATTTGCAGCCTTCAGGCAATATTTGGCTTTTTGACTTTTGAAGTCTTGGTTTTACTTTCGGAAAAATGGCTAAAAGTCTGTATGCACAGCTCAGCCCGCAGCAAGTGACAGTTGCTCACTGGAAAAGACCTGATACAGTAAGTATGGCAAATCTGCAATCTGAACAGAATTATTGGATAAATGCTGGGAGGTAAATATCAGATTTTTTTTTTACGCTCATATATTTCATGCTTGCCCGATGCATTGTCATGTTCTTACAGCAAAATATCAAAGGCTTTGCTTTTCCTTGCACAGCAAGTTTTAATGCAAGCAATAAAAGAGAACATGGATTTTCTCCCATCACTGACAGAGCTGCTATCCGTATAGATTGACATGAACTATAATTTTCCTGCAGATTCATCTTTTCAAGCTAATCACAGTCCGTCATGTTCAATTACCTTTAGTTTTATCTCGAGATCAAATGGATTTTGCCTTCATAATGGTTCTTACATCCATATATCTGCTATTTAAGAGGTGAACAAAGGAAGCCCATGCGATTCAAAAGATTACGCAACACTTTTTTTTTTGCAGTAATACATTTCTGTATTTTATATTTTCATTATATTTACAGTATTTCTGTAATTCAGTAGGTGTTTGTCTGTGCATGTTTGTTTAGGGAGGATACTGGTTACATCGAACCATAAAGTGCATATGGTTCAGCAGTATTATTGAATTACTTTACGACCTGTTGTTTTGGTAAGTCATTTGACTGAAGAGGCTATCAGAGACTATCAGTGTTTTTTTTATCTGAGGTGATTCAGTTTCCCTGAAGTTTGTTTTTGAGGCAGCAGTGTAAGTTATGTTTGCCGATGGTGGAGGACTAGCACAATGTGTTCAAACAATGTGCTACAGTACACAAAGTATTTGTTTGAGACTGTGAGAAATTCATCCAGTCTTCATTCTCCACACATTGAAGATAATTGTTTCCACTCTCGTTCACGTTGTCTTTGGGTCTGTCCCAAAAGCTGGACAGAACTCTACTGTCTGTGTCTTGGAAGATCTCCAAGATTAGAATAAGATAGCTAGAATAAACTGGGATCACATCATCTGACAGTAGATAAGGATATGGTAATGCGTGTGGGAGTAAATCAAGTACAAATGTATGTAGGATGTAGAGGTTAAATATTACGCTTGGTTTAAAAAGAAATCCCTTGATTGCACAGAAAAAAAAGGGAAATGATTGCAAAATACTTTAGCAGCCAATTATAACAATTATGTCCAATTATAGTATTAATCTATTGTAACCAACTTCATGGCTACAAAGACAGTTTATTAAGATATGAGTGCCGTTGATTAAGTTATCTCTGTACTTTTTCTGCATCATCTATAAATGACATGCTACCATCAGGCTAGAGAGGCAATGCCAGTTCCACCATATCCTGCATGTTGGGCCAAAACTAACTTTATCTCCAGCCAATACTGAGTGTACTTGGCATTATTAACTCATGCCCGGATCTAAAAACACTCATGCCCCTAAAGCTGCGCGGATGTTAAAATCAGTTTGATGTGGGAAAACTGGTATCAGGATAGTCCTTTAGTTAAAGTTAGTTAATGCATAACCAACGATACTAACAATAAGCAGTATCATACAATATTTATATAAATTCATATTTAAGTTAATTAATAAAAATGCAACTGTTCAGTGTTAGTTCATGTTTGTTCAGGTCCATTAAATTAATATGTTTATGTAATGTAATTTAAGGCTGGTCTATAACTGATTAACATTCAGAGTACATTATGCCTGCTTTGTCTCACCTCTGTACCTAGCTTGAACTTACACATTTGCAATTGCTGTGTAAATGCATTTATGCCACTTTTGAGCCACATTAAGCAATCTGTGTACACACTTTGTCACATTCGCACTGTAAACTTAACATAATGTTAACAAATGAAACGGTATTGTAAAGCGTTATACTAGAGTTAATGTCTGCTTAAAAACTTAATGCTATATTAAGAGCTAGTTAATATTTTGCTTTCACCCAGGCCCTGGTATTAAGGTGTAAATGCGTCTGTGCCGCTTCTGAGCAGCATTAAAGAAGCAATCTGTGGTCTAAATGCTTTAAATGTCTGATTCCTGATGATGTCTGAGTGTTAAATGGGATATTTTCAGCAGGCAGCTGCAGTCAGATGTATCCTGCACTGCAAGCGTGTCGTCTGTGTTGTTGGCCACACCCCTCTCATATATCATGGGAAAGTAATCAGGGGTCAACTCTAAACTCATCTCATCTCATTCCATCTCATCTCCTCTCCTTTCTTCCAGACTACTGATTTATTTGAAATGATTGAGAAAATGCAGGTAATGTGTTTCTTTTACTTTTCTCTTTTTTTTCCCCTTTCCTTCTGCCTTTCATCTTCGAAGTGGCATTAACCCCTGAATAAGCTGTCCTAAATTGCCACATAGTTTCCATTTGCATGTTTTTTTTCTTGTAGTTGAAAGACATCACTGTAAATAATGAGGGCATTTATTCATTAGAAACCACAAGAATGACCCCAAGGTCAATCACTTACCCAACTACTGCTGCACACTTACTTACAGTACTTTATTGTAAAAAATGTATAATGTAGTTGCAGGCAGTTTATATAGTTAAAAATAAAGAGTTAAAATGATTAATAGAACTTCTTGGTTCAATCATGTATTACAGATATCATGTTATTCCAGTTATGGCAATACATTACATTGCCAAATCTATAATGAGAACATGATCAAACTATAAAGAGAACAAATTCACTGTTGTCTCTGGTGCTGAAATATAAGGTGTTCCCGTTGTTGGGTACAGAGACGTATTGATCTTAATCATTTGATATTGCTTCTGTTATCTCTAACTTAGAATTGACAAACGTCTATGCAGAAACTAATAAGTGCACTAAATGTACCATAATGCACAGCATGACATTGAAATTGGATCTGATTTATTGTTGGGTTGCAGCTGGAAGGCATACAGTAAATGAGAAGCTTAGATGGATGTACGGGATGTTTTAAATAACAAACGTGTTGGTATGTACATCACAGTTGGTCTGCCAGAAAGATCTCTTGATGGAATCCGTCATCAGATAGATCAGACATTCAATCCTTGCATCTCAGTACACACAACTACAGCAGCTATCAGTACAGACTGATGAGACCAGCTCATACTGTACTGAACCGTATAGGGTCACTGAGATGGTTTCTTTTTTGATGCGTTTAGTGAAGTAAGTGGACAAAGGGTTTGATACTTGCAACTTTAAGATGTATAATGACTGTAAATAACCTTGTGAATATTTGAAAGTCTTCTCCCTGCATGCTCACAATCATGCTTTGATCTTGTGTTCTGTCTGCCGTATTCTTAAAACCTGATTAAAAGGAATAAAAACAGTTCATTGTCTAAGACTGATCTAAAGGCTTTTTCTGTCTCTCAGTTTGTCTTCATAAAATGATGTGCTTTTTTCTAATATTGCTTAAATGCATGTGAACTTTCTTTAATAAGATGTTATGTCTTTCATAATATCCCATTATGCTGTTTAACTTTCCCCCCTGGCTATTTTCTGTTTTCCTTGCACTGACCTTTTTTATGAATTACATAATAGTATATAAATAATTATTTTATATACTGAAATACTTATTTTAAATGTATTGTTTTTGTTTTTAGAATATACCCTCTTTAAATACAAATTAATATAATTAAAAAAAATAATAATAATAATTAGTGTTAAAAAATCTAAACCCAGTCTAGCATCGATTTTGAACATTTACACTAGGCCATGATATATCAGGGCTGAGTGAATAAGATTTGTATATCATATTTCTAATATTATCCATCATGTGTCTCTCTCAAGATATTTAATATGAAAGAAATTTCCAGAATTCCTATTGTTTATAAATTGAGATTATCTTGCATAAGTTTCATATATTTTTTTAAAGGCAGGAAAATATCATTAGATTCCTCTTCCTCAGTAGATCTAACCTAATGTGTTATTTTTGCTTTCACACATGGGCTGACAGGGCTGCTATAGGGCTGACAGATTCTCTCTCTTTATCTTTCAGAGCAACAGAATGGACGAGCAACGATGCACTTTTCCTCCTCCTCTCAAAGTACGTTCACCTCACCGGCTCCCCTTTGTCCCTGTACACACAAACACTCACAAAAATACAAAACACGTATTGTCTGAGGGCCACGGACTGCTGTTTTTATCTGCAGGCAGACAGCTTCAAATAGAAGAGCTGGTTATCAGTCAAGCTGGTGCGTCTAGTTTTCAAAGACATCCCTACCCCACTTTCCCTTGCACTAATGGAACTGCAATCAAATAAGATTAGCTGGTGCTGAGCAATATTCTCTGGCCTAAAGCCATACTGCCTGTATAGAATCAAACTGACCACACCGAGTACAGATAGTGAGTTAGTTCTCTTAAATAAACCAGCAGATGAGCAAGTAGAGTGTTTTTAACTCCACGGGTCATTGAAGTTTAAAAAGGGTCTGCAACCAAATAAATAATGTCATCTCCTTACAGACCGAGGAAGACTACATCCCTTACCCCAGCGTGCATGAGGTAAACGAGTTCAGAATAAAAAAGAGCTGTCAGAAAACATTTTGCTGTCGAAATCTCTGTGGAATTTATTGTGCGCTTGCACGGCTGACCGTGACAGTAATTGTTTTTATTCGTCGTCTCTGTCAGGTTCTCGGCAGAAGGAGTCCATTTCCCTTAATTCTGCTGCCCCAGTTTGGGGGTTATTGGATTGAAGGGACCAATCACGAGCTGAGCAATGGGATTGACCTGGAACAACTCCTGTCTCCGAACTCGCGCTTCAAACTGGAGTGCAACACCACCGCTAAGATCTACAGGAAGCATTTTCTGGGCAAAGTAAGGCTTTGCTTAAATTAATAGTTCCCCAAAACTGATTATGTCATCGTTTTCTCACCCTCATTTCGGTCCGAACCTGTATGACTGACTTCTGTGAAATACAAAATCTGAATTTCTTTTTAAAAAAAATAAAATTGTTATGTAAGTGTTTCACACATGCAACGTATGGCTCTATGCAATATATTAGGGATGCATGATAATCATTGGCCGATAAGTAATGTGCATTTAGTGTGATTTCACGAGTTCACGCTCCCTTATGATAATAAATTGTAAGCATGTTTGGTGTGCTGTCCGGGGGGTGAGCCAGGGAATCGGCGGACTCCGAGCCCTAGTGGTTTGAACCCTAGTGAGGGCTGAGCTCAGCGTCCGGCTCGAACCCTTCGTGCCCCTCGTGCAGGAAGAATGGAACTAAGCGGAGAAGGGGCGGAGGAGGGATGCGTAACGAGATAAGGAAGTGAGCTTATTTAAAGAGGAGGCTGGAAGGTTTGATTGGACGGAACAAAATTTAGATTAATTAGATCATGCGGGCGAGCTGCGGCTAATCATGCGTGCACAGTCCACTCGAAACTTCACATTGAGCAGCATTTACTACACAGAACCATTGTTCACTGACAAGCTGCACATATCCACGTTTATTATCAGCACAGATTTTCGCAGCAAAATTCACATTACATATTGGCTGATGATTATTAAGCATCGCAACAATACATGCTTCATGTACTAAAGTTATGCATTATCAAGGGCTTTTCACATTTGAAATAGTTAACCTTGGGTCATTCTAAACCCTCAGTCATATAATGGCTTTGTCAGATGAACAGTCCAAAATTCAAGTCATTATTATCTGCACTCCTTGATACATAATTGTGAGTTTGAAAAGTAGAAATCTCATATTTATTATTCTGCTATTCTTTTAATTCAGATATATTCCGCGATATATTCATACGCATCATGTCAGTAAAGAGGGTTCTTTGACAGCTCCATCAGCTGTTTTCAAGCGGCAGTTAATACACAGAGCCGTAGATCACTGACAAGCTACGCAATATTACGATCAGTATTGCAGGCGATTCGTTTGCTATCTGTTTGGATCCTAAGGAACGAATTGAGCTAAGCTAAATGCTAACATAGTGGCGCCACACGTTAGAGCGATTAAGTGCACACACTAAGATTGGAGTGATAGTTGAGGGAAGAACATAGTGGAACATAGAAAAAACATTGGTGTTTTCCTTTAAATATAAAACTGCATAGAAAAGTTGAACATTCAGATTGAAATCACCTTCAGCCCATCCATTTGAATACGTTTCAATAATGTAATTGTTAACAAATGTAATCTAATTACATTGGCCAATGTGACACTGCGGCAGGCTGATATAATGAAGATTTATTAGGCTTTAGCTTCAATGGGCTTAATGTATTCACATCTAATATCCATTATAAATAAGACTAATGTGCATAAAGAAGTGGTCGGTTAGCCCTTAGATCTGTGGGGGAGTGTTGGGACTCAAAACTGAAATGAGTTTGCAAGTGTGAAGATGAATGATCGCTCACAGCTTCGCCTTCTGCTCCTTTATTAGGAACACTTTAATTACTATACAGTGGACAGTGCCCTGGGCCACCTGGTGTTCTCCATGAAATATGATGTTATCGGGGACCAAGAGCATCTCCGTCTCATGCTCAGGTGTGACCTTGTTTCATCTAATACTGCTTTTTATTCTCCATCCATTCTAGATTGCTTCCCTCCGCTGTCATGTCTTATTTACCTTTCTCGAATCACTTACTTGTCTCCTGGCCTTGTGTCCTGCCAAATGTCTCTATCATGTAGATGAGGGCAGCTAATGAAGGGCTTAGTGTTTGGCACAGTTTCTGTACTTTGTTTTGAGATTTGGCTTTTATTGTGGGCATTAAACAGAGCTCACTGATATCTATTCCTTGACAACTGTAAATGTTTCCTGGGACCCACAATAAAATCACTTTTCTCTCAGATTAAACAGGCCAAATGTACATGGCACCCTCGTTTCCGCATTAGGCACCAGATGGACAATATAGGGCAATGTGTGTGGGTGGAGGGAAGACAGCAGGATGTTCCTGTTATCAAATCCATGTGACACATTTAATGATGTCACAATGACACTGAAGACTGTTAATAAGTGTTACTGTTGAAGGTATTGGCGTTATTGTGCTTTAATTCCACTAGAAACTTTTTTGCTGTAGTTTTTTGAGCTGGCAGGGATGGGGATGTATGTATATTGTTCATGCATTACTGTTTATTATTATTAGAGTGAAACTGAAAGAAAATAGTTCTGATGTGTAGAAAAAGATTGTTGAGCTTCACAAAATAGAAAGGCATTATAGGAGAAAACTCAGAGATGTTATCTTGGGAGAAGGACATTGCAGTGTTTGGGTGCCAATAATCATAGCCAACGTGAACTAGAGAAAAACATTTCTTTCATAATGAGATTTCCCCCCAATTTGCATTATTTTATTTCACTGTAAGGTTGGAATTTTGTGAACTTTTGAACATCAAAAGAATAAACTAGGCAGATATTGTCACACCCACCTTTGCTATAGTACATATATTACATATACAGTCGTAAAGAGTGAAAAATTTAAGGGGGTCTAAATACTTTTCGTACCCACTGTGTATATATATCATCATATCATCATCAATCATGTCTTTTTTTTTCTCTCAGAACAAGAATGAAAACGTATCACGACGTGATTCCAATATCTTGTCTGACCGAATTCCCCAACATTGTCCAGATGGCCAAGGTGAGAGTGAATCAAGTGCGGAGGGGGTGAAAGGGTCAGCACTATTGTTTTCAGGCCCTCCAATTCATCACACTTCTCTCTGAGTGACATGACTGATTGTCTCACTCTCCCATGAGCCTGTTCTGTCCTGCCTGGACAGATGACCGTGGTGTTGCATCACTTTTGCAAGATCAGATGAGAATGAGGAATGAATCAATATGTGTTTTCTCTTTTCATTATCATCAGCTCGTCTGTGAAGAGGTGAATGTGGACCGATTTTTCCCAGTGCTTTACCCAAAGGTACGCAACAATTACAATCAATCTTTTTGTGTGACCCACCTTCACCGAAGTGATGTGCATTTGTCCTGGTTAATTAAAGTGAGATACTGGGAAATATGCTAGTTTCTGCAAGTGTTGCTCATCGTCTCTTGAGTTTGCAATGTTGACAAAGTAGTACCTAAAGGACATTCATCATGCTATTGAAAACGTCTACTCTCCCACAGGCCTCCAGGCTCATCGTCACTTTCGACGAACACGTCATAAGCAACAACTTCAAGTTTGGAGTCATTTATCAGAAGTTTGGACAGGTGAGACCCATGGGAAGCTTTATCTCCTTTAGCTTCTTCACAACCGATTTCCTCTCATTTAGCCGATGCACAGAGATGAATCGGTGCTGTAAGTCAACACCATAATTCATCTTTATTTAGAACAACACCATTTTCCTTTTCTCGACCTCACAATGGCTCCTCTGCTTAGACAACAATCAAGCTGTTGTCTTCATTTGCCTTGTATTAAAATCATGAGGCTATTGTTCTAATAGAAGAGCTTTGATTGCATTAAGACAGATCCTTGACCTTTAAGCCCATAGAGAGTGAGAGATGCCTGAGAGGTTCTTCAAGGACAGCGGAGGCTGCTAGATGTGCTTGAACACCCTCTTCATCTAACAGATCGGTGTGTTTACACACTCAACCTTTCCAATGTGGGCAGCAAAAACACAGCGGCCCTTAATGGGACATTCTCACATCTAATACGCACCTTATAGATCCGCCCTTAAAACATCCGTTTGCCCTCCTTGACTCTAAATGGGGAACTATGTTTATTCAGGAACAATTTGCAATTTCATCAAGCTAATTGACTCATGATGAGCCATTTAGGTTTGCTAATTTTAGAGTTTGCTTTTGTCCTCATGAAGATGTTTTTTTTTAGAGGTTTTTATATCGGGTTTGTTGAATGTCGGGCTTTGTGCTGTAACATAAAGCACTGTCATTATGTGTTCTTGTGACGTATGAAATACTGAGCTACTTTATGTTGTTCAGTAATTGACGTAATGATAATGCATGAAGCTTCTGTTTTGTGTTGACCTTCTATTGTAACTGAAGGGTTATTGTGTTTACTGCCAAGGGCACAATACAAATGTTTGTTTGAAACTTTCTGTATATTTCTTTTCTGTATAGACCTCAGAGGAAGAGTTGTTTGGGAATAATGAGGAGAGTCCTGCTTTGGTGGAGTTTTTAGAGTTTCTGGGACAGAAAATCGAGCTCCATGACTTCAAAGGGTAACACATTCTCTCTTACTCTTGATATGGCTCAAGCGAGATGAAGACACACTTGATGAAATGTTTAACAGCATGAATTAATTAAAATTGAAGCTTTGGGTGTTGGTATTTGTATTTGTACAGTTCTGAGAAGAGATTTTACTAAAAATGAACTGCACTTTCTTACAGCTTCTGTGTTTGAATCAAACAAAAAAGTGTTATCAAAGCATTATTAATAATTATGTTATTATTAATGTTTTTTGGTAATTAAAAATAATATAGAAAATAAATATAAATGTTTCTACAAATATTAATCATTTTAATGTAGCAATAAATATTTTAAATTCTACCCTCACAAATCAAGTATAAAATTACTAGAGCTAAAATAGAAATAAATTTAAAAAATTGAAATATTTAATTTAAAAAACAAATAAATATGACAAAAGAACTAATCATACAA
>JAUMHP010000080.1:8686941-8731920 GCA_032361065.1 Enteromius trimaculatus
TGTGTGTGTGTTAATGAAGAGCAAATTTGCGATGATGCATTAAAAAGCTAGAATTTGTGTGTCCAAAAACACTTTCTAATAGGAAAAAAATATATACAATTTTATATATAACTTAATAAAAAATTTCAATACCATCACTTCCGGATTTCGATGTGGTGAAAATGACACAAGGAGAAAAAGTGAGGAAAATATTGAAAAAAATGTCAGTGCTGTACCGGACTGGACAGTTTTTGCTCATATTTGGTGCTCGGTATAGTTTGCTACTGAACTCTTGTTGTGCATTTTGGTGGATGCAAGCAATCTGACAAGAACTAAGGGAGTTACTTGTTTCAAGTGAAGGCATTAAGAATATGTTTTTGTATTTATGTGTGTGTAGCTCAAGTATCTACTGCCGGGCTCCTTCCATTCCTGAGGCTCATGACCTGTCCCGCTCCTCCTCTAACGCTAGCAGCTTTGCCAGTGTAGTAGAGGAGAATGAAACGGAGGCCACAGAGGACAATGACACCGGCATGGTGAGGAAAGCACATTTATCGTAAACACATTTTGAATAAGGTACATTGAACGATTTTGTAAATATGTCTACTAGAGCAACTTGTTGTATTTGTCCCTTTCAGGAGAGTCTCTCATCAGCAGATACTCCTCATAAACGAGATTCGTTCACGTACAGCACATGGCTGGAGGACAACATGAGCACTGCCAGTACAACCAGCAGGGGGAGCTCTCCTGGTGAGGGAAACAAGCTATAGATTCCCTCACAAAATAAAACTGTGTGGTAGTGTGACTGATGTTTGTGTGTTTTTCTATTAAATAAATGTTCTTATATTCCCAGCCGGGAAAACAGATGGTGGAAAGAATCAGGAGCAGAACCGTACAGACATCCGCATTAAACTTGACCGACCGCATGACCATAAGTCCACATCTGTGAGTCTTTCTAGCCTAGTCTAAACATAGTGAATGTAATAGTATCTGCTTTAGTGTATGTTACAACCACTGTTATACTACCCATTTTTCTCATTTTCTTCAAAGCATTAAAAAATCGTAACTTTTAAACAGCAGTGTATATATTATGCACACAGTTTGCTCATAAAGGATGTTATTGTTTTTGGGTGAGTATGTGTGTTGCTGTCTGTGTTGTAACTCTTTTACTGTGTGTGTGCATCTGTGCAGAACTGCTAGCCCCTCCTGAATTGCCTGCCTGGACATCCATCAACAGGTTAGATTTACATAACTGAATTCATTTTCTTTTTATCAACTGAAGATAAAAAAAAAAAATTAAATATTGAATGATAATTGAAACTGAATGAATGATTGTGGACACAAAGACCATAAAAAATAGGCATAGTGGGAGCCTTTTAGTTAGTATTTCTTGAAATAAAATGCTTAAGTATACAAAAAAATTTTAGTGACAGGTTAATATAATTTGTGTAATTTAAAACTGATCTAATGAAGTTCTTGTTTTTACAAAATAAGAGAAGGTTTATCTGGGAGATGCAAAATGTACCCCCAAGTCTAGAATTACCTATATATACACTATAATATCACACCATTTAAAGTTCTGCAAGTATATGGCCAGTGCATAAAAGTGTTCCACATTTTATATCATTTACATATGAATCATTCTTTTTTTTTTTTTAAGGTTGAAGGAAAGAATACATTTTGGAAAACTTACAAAAGATTACTTCTTAGATTAAGAAACTTGCCACATGATGTATTTCTACTTTTATGAATGAAAATGTTTTGATATGTTAGTATTGTCACGGTACCAATACAAGTGAAAATCCACAGTTCTCGGTACTCAAGCAAAACACAGAAACACTTTTATATAAGAGGACTTTTATTTAATCAAACAGAGCAAACTATATTTCATAGCCTAAAACTGCTTTTCTGATGGACCGATACAAACATTAACCATACATTTGTTCTCTAACACACATATTTTGGCTACACAGGTCATTTAAAAGGCTCTAGTGTGTAAAAATAGTACACTATGTCCTGTTTTAAACACTATAGGAGCATTAAATAGTTAATAAAGAAACTTCATTCTGATAATGTGCATTAACTTTGTATTTTCTAAAAATAAGTGGGAATTTCAAGTTGAATTTAGCGCCAGAGCATGCAAAGCTGTTACTGCTGCAGAATATTCTGACATATCAAAACATTGAATTAAATGGAAAATCTGTTGTAGAGAGCTGCAGCAAATGGCTTTTAATTGAAAGAAAACATGTACTGTACTACTAAAAAGTTCTTTCCATCGATCAATTTCTTTCACAATCAATATATTTCACGAGCTTAACTTATACCCTCTGTGCGGTCAGTCCGCTCTAGCTTGTTTTATTAGCGGTCCCTTTAAATACAAAACAAGCATTCAATCTACGTCAGAGCATCAAGAGCGTCCAAAAATCTCTGTACAGTGTTGTTGGCAGGGCGGCCAGGGCGAATTTTGCCGCTCTCGTCGGCGGCAGTGTGAATGCACAGTAACGATTAACTAAGCACATCGATGTCTTTCCTCCTTTTGACATAAAACTTCAATGACACTGCTTGCAGATGGGTTTTTGGTGATCAATGATGTTGCGCTTGTCATCAGCCTCAAAAACAAAATACTTCCACACGTGGCTCTTTCCTCCTTTCTTTTTAACGAGCAGATTCAGAACCGCCTCATCAATAGCACCGCCGATCGCCATCTCTCTGTGCTTTTATGAAGAAGACGCAACTGCGCAGTGCGCACCTTTCAGGTAGCGCAGCAGAACCGGGTTGACCCGTTGCTCGGTACTACTGGTACTTCAGAAAACCTGGTACCGCAACAATTTAGTACCGTCTTGGTACCGAAGTACCGGGTCTTTTGACAACACTAGTTAGTGTTTTCAAAATATGCCAAAAATGATTGATAATTTTTGGTAAATTTAAACCTGTCTCAGTACCTGAACATTTCAAATGTATCGTGTTTTGCTGGGCTGCTGAAGACAGTAGCTGCCTGTTACATCTACAGGATTACAAACTGTTCCAAAACTTGCATAATTACATTTTTATTTACAGTGGCTACTACTAAGTACCTAATTAGATTATTAATGTATTATGACACCCTTAAAATAAAGTGTTACCAAATGTATCATCTTGAACTTCTCAACAGAAATATTAATATTATTATTCAACACTGATGGTGATAAACGTTTCCTGAGCACAAAATAAGCATATTAAAAGGATTTCTGAAGGATCATGTGACACTAAAGACTGGAGTTTGCCAACACAGGATTAAATTACATTTAATATATTCAAATAAGACTATGTTGTCATTTTAATAATATTTCACAGTATCACAGTATTTATGACCACGTAAAAGCCTTGGTGAGCATAAAAGATGCAGTGCATGTGACAACTCTTGTACGTTTTTAATTGTTGTTCATGTCTGTGCAGTGTCAGTGACCTGATTATTATTCTAAACCTTTCTGTCCAAACAGCATTTCCATTAGAAACACCTAAGAGAGAAAAGGAGAGCTGAAGTTTATGCAGTTACTTGATGAAGATGGCGACCACGGTTGTTTGCAGAAGTGACAACATGTACATGCCCCGGAACCAATCATGTGACCGTACCTCCAGCAGGACACTCACTTCCCTCGCAGACTTGACCAGAAAGAGGAAGGAGTTGGTTACAGGTGGACAGAGACTGTGCAGTGTCCTCCTCCTTGTAAATACATCAGTAAGTGACTGAGAACTTCCTCTGTAGCAGCATCTACTGACATGCCACTGTGCTAGTGAGTGGCTAAACTAGCAGGTTATTTGAGGTCCTTACACTGTGCTGAAATTCAATTCTGTGAAGTTTGTCTCCTGAAGAACATTTCATCAGCCTGCATGATGAAAGCTTCTTAGCCCTGTACCAAATGGTGAACTCTGCAACCGGCATAGAACATTCCTCTGAAACCTAAAATGACAAATGGGAGGCACTACGGTTTTACGACTTTACTGCAAGTACAGTATGCATCAAATGTGCTATTTAGGACAGAGCCGTAGGGACCAAACCATTTCTCATATTCTGATATTGATGTTCTGTCGTTCAGATTTCAGGTGTGAAAACCCTTCATCTGATGTTCATTGCAGCTGTGCAATACATTATTTAAGAGTAACATCAATCCAAAAGTTCAAAGAAAAATAAATCTTATCAACTATTGATATTTCAGTTGAATGCATAGGGATGCATTTATAAGTGTTAACGATTAGCTGCTGCTAATTTAGGTTTATGGCCAAAATTAAAACCCTATCCTATTTTTTTGAATGCTATAAGTGAATTAAGGTATGACATTACACATATGTAGTATGAAAATAGTGCTTTGTTTTTAAGATTTTAATCTTAGTTGACGGCACAAGGTAATTTAAATGAATTCAACTCAAACGAATACAGAAACAAAAAGCGCAAACAATTACAGTATATGTCCAATATCAGCCAGTACTGATGAATTAAGACATTTCTAAAATCAGCCAATAACTGATATGGTATTGCTACTTCATCCTGTGCATCCCTTGCTTCTTTTTATTTACGCATGCACGTATATATGGGGTGTAACGGTACACAAACATTGGGGTTCTGGATCTCGTTTTTGACGTCATATTTCAGTATGGTTTTGGTACAGGATTAGGAAAATCTTATAATTTAATTTGTTTTATTAAACACTGGTTTACTGAACCCAATTTATAGGGATAGAAATCTACCTCAGCTTACGCACTAAACTACTTTTACATTACTATAATGTTACAATCAACTACCAATTTGAATTACTATTTATTTTAAAATATAAATCAACACTCAATTTTGTATGCAGACATGTTATTTGCAAATAATGCTGATTTTAAATTGACTTCTAAAATACAAAATTTCAGTTTGTCGTTGAAAAATGTTGATTTACACAATACTTAGCGGTCATAACGTTTCATAATTTATTTAAACATACATGAAATAGAAACCTCATTAACATGTATGGTAAAATATAATGAGTATATAGTGTATACTTTAGTGAAATGCCATTCTTTAGGCTTTAGCAACGATATATAAATAGTGGGCCGTTAACACTAGCTCCGCCCACCAACCTGTGACTGGGCTAGTCAACATACAAATGACAGTTGTTTCCTCAGCTCCAGTGGCACAGATGGGAAAAATGTGTTGTGTGCATTGACACAATCGACCTGGGTTCGACTTAGCTAACATTTTTCTTCCTTTTTCAAATTTCCAATCACATCAGAAAAGCACTTATTTTCATCAAACAAGAAGGAAATAATCAAAGTTGAAAATGTATCGCAGGTGTAGGGACGGGCTTTTGTCCCAATTAGGTAGCAATATAGTGTACCGTTACAGCCCTAATATAGTATAGCTCAAATTTGTCAGAAACTGGAGGGTGCCGTTACTCTTAAATATCTTATCTGCCATTATCACTTGTGCATGGAGAAATGGGGCATTTTAATGAATACAAGTCAAAGAACATTTTATTAGCGTCAAAAAGTTTGGTGAAGTGTGACAGATGCCCTCTGAATATATTAGATTAGACATTGCAGATGCCTTACCTTAACCTCAAACAGATGATACGTGCATCCATGTCAGTTTTACAACAGTGAGTTAACATACTAATTCAGCTTAGTTTCCTGACCAGCTAAACTAGCAGGACTAACTGTAAGTCATGGTTTATGCTCAGCTTTGTTTCACCAACTAGACATGTCGATTGTTTGCCACATAACCAGCCCGTGATAAATGCTTGAGTCTTGGGTTTGGAATTTCAATTCTATTGATGGCTCCTCTCGCTGTTTTTCGTAAAGGAAACTGTATAAAATCCCCTAGTGGACATACTTTCCTTATGTTGACTCGATCCAAACGGACTCCTTTTTGCTTAGTGTTTGAACGTACAGATGGTTTGATGTCTGAACTGTGTGCCAAGGTGACAGTCCTCTTTTAAACGCTCAGTCTAGACTGGACTTTAGAGTTGAAACAAATGTGCTGTTGCTAATCTATAAACCAATCATTAATGCCAAAAACCAGTCAATGTGATGTTTGCTCTTTCTGTTAAAGGCAAAAAGCATTGAATGCAGCCTACTGTAAATATGGCAGAATGGTATGGGGTTGCCTTACTCTAAGTGTCAAAATATATGAAGGGGAAAGCTTAGCAGAATTTTTTGTAATGTATTTATGATAAATGATTGGCCTTACTGCCTTCATACCATCTTCTCCTACACCGTTAAATTTAGTTCTCATATCTGCTCCATGTTTGTTTTATACATTTACCATAATTGATCCGTCCTGATGACACACTCAGACGATGGCTGTGTCCGAAACCTGAAAAATGTTTTACAGGACCATGTGACACTCTAGACTGGAGTAGCTATTTCAGAAAATTCAGCTTTGCCATTACAGGAATAAATTGTTGTTAAAAGAAAAAAAAATAAATAGAAAAATAATTGTTCACAATATTGCTGTATTGTTTTGAATAAAATGTAGCCTTTGTGAGCTAAAGAAACTTATTTGAGAACATTAAATAATTGTGTCTGTCTGGAAGCAGTGTTATGTCTGTGAATTATTAGACTGATTAGATTAGGAGCTTGAGGTTTGAGGACACAGCCATTGCGAGATGTTGCATTAAAAGAGCATTTATGCGTTTTTCATACCAGCTTTTATTTCCGTTTCATACCAGTCTAAAAGGCTGTACGTCATCACAATAAGTACACAGAATTACTAACGCCACAACTACAACCTCTGGAGGTCCTGGTATCAGTCGTGTACCAATACACGTACCCAAATATGTTGGAAATATGTTTGCTTTTGTTTTTCGCTGCGCAGGGCTTCTCTGCCCCCTTGTGGTGATTCATGATTCTAGCACCGTTTATTTGCAGTGTCCATGTACATAACTGTAATTGCTGTTCCTGTTTAGAAGTCGAATTTGTCTGGAGGATAAAAGTTGCAGCACAAAATCCACGCTGATGACAGGGTATGCATTTTTAGACATTGTTATGCTTTACTTTTAGCTGCTGCTTCTGTGACCTTTTCCAGTGCAATCATCAATGTAATGTAAATACTGCTTTTTTTTGTACATACCTCCCAGAAATTCTGAAACAAATAAACCTGAGTGTGACATTTCATTGAACATTTTTGTCTGATTGTCTTATTTTTTTATTTAAATACCTGGATAAGTTGATAAACGTCATTGCCTGTGTATTTCCTGTCATACAGAAGTGGTTTATAGCATGAGCATGTGATTTTTGGGTAGTCTACTCACTGTATGTGGTTGCTACAAAGCTTGAAATGCTATGGATGTGTTTTATCATTTAAAGGAATAGTTTACCCACAAAAAGAAAATTTCTGTCATCGTTTAAACTCAAGTAGTTCAAGGGAAGATATTTTGGGCCACCATTGACTTCCATATAGTATTTTTGTTTCCTGCTATGGAAGTCAGTGCTGACACAGAACAGCCTGGTACAAACTTTTTCAAAATATCTTCCTTTGTTTGTTGGCAGAACAAAGAAATTCATACAGGTTTGGAACTACTCGAAGGTGAGTAAATGACAATTTTCATTTTTGGGTGAACTTGCAAGTACATTCTCCACACCAGCAGAGGGCAACATTTAGATAAATAAAAAACATGATTTCAGTAATTAAATTCTTTCAAATGCAGTTGCTCAAAACATGAAGTAATTCATAAAGGATGTAAAAAAAACTAAATCCTTTACAAATTCTTCAGATAATAATACTAGATGTTCAGTTCATTTGTGCATCAAGTCTAGATATGGTTCAGTAGCGAAAACACATTAAAGTCAGATGCACCCTTTAATCAATGTCAGCCACAATGTGTGGACAGAGGTTAAAACATGAGAAAGTTTTTCCAGAATCTCTAGCTCACAACTTTTTATTGAGCATGACTGGTATGATGCTCAAAAAATGTCAGGCAGATTACTGACACAGTTTTTTACATGACCTTTCATACTGTGGGCAACACAGCTTTAAGTGAATGAAAACATCCTGCAATGTTTTAAAGTGCAGTGTATAAAGTTATTGTCTCGGAGTTGACTCTGAATCATTGAAACGGGTTGTTTATAAAACCAATCCCAAGCCGTTTTAAGCGAGCGTCAACATTAGACATATTGCCCACCCACTCGTTGGTCTGAATGAAAAAGCCAGTTCATTCTTTGTTTCCCCGGTAACACTGTGCACAAAGCAGCACTGCGCTCACAAACACTGCTTTACCAGACATGAAGAAATGGAAATGAGACCAATCAACGCAGATTTGTGTCAGTGTTTGGAAAAATGATAAACAAATCGTTTGAGAGTCACTGAGCAAGTAAGGTAAAAAATATTTGCATATTACAAGACAACAAGTGTCTTTTGACCTTGCATGCATGTACACCTGTTGTTGGGGACTCCCAAAATCTAAACATGAATCGTTTATGACACATAATGGGGGCACTTTAAAAAAATTAAAATAAAGCTATATATAAAATAAATAACATTTAAAGCAGCTTTTTGTATTTAAAGTTAACTCATATAATATACTATATGTACTAAAATAACAATATACTACAGCATTGCACGACAGGATATATATTTACTTTGATGTACAATATCTACAATGACTGAGCACTTGTTTCAATAACTCCAGTATCTGTGCGCCAGGTCAGAGGTGGGAGGATGAGATGGACTGATGCCAGACGCAGCTGGTAAGGTGTGAGGGTGGCCATGACTCAAAGTTTGGAGGAGACCCAGTCTCTCTTCCCGCTCTTGTAAAATTATGCTGTTCTCTCAACCCCCCATCTGTGAAAACAGTTCCCAGGGTCAGAACACGGACTTAAGAGCAGCGCCTGTCAACACGGCTCTGATGACTAGAGCTGATGACAGTTTGGAAAGAGAGCAGCAGAATAAAAGCAGCAGGATTGTGCACTTATTTACCCCTTTTGCACTGACGGGGCATTATGCTGGTTTGTAAAAGCAGGCTTGGGTTTTTCTGTTTATAATATGCACACCGGTGAACAGCACAAGCTAATGCAAATCACATGATATACTATTTGAGTTTGGTACATTCCTCGATTGCATAATTCGCATTACCTTTGCAGAAAGGCCAGACTGCCCATCTACATTACATCTTCCAAACCTGTTGACCCTGTTATGACGTGATCTCCTGGTACATGTGAAATGAATAGCCCCGGTTGTTTTTCTCTCTAGGTTTGACCCTGACTTAAAGGAAAGTCCAAGGTTATGTACCCTGAATTGCTGTTATGCTGACAGCATTTGTAGCATAATTCTCCTTATTCTTGAGGTCAAAGTGAGGCACTGCAATGGTACAATACAGCACAATTTTGAGGACTTAAAAGCAGAAACTTGAAGCTTATTTGTATAAAACAAATTATAAATATGTCAAAATATGTATTTGTATACAGTCGTTTTAGTTTTCAAGGCTACAAAGTAGTAGGTATACAATTACACACTAACATAATGTTTACACATAGGCCCTTCCAGTGGAAGTTAATAGGACCAATCTGAGACAAGTCTAAATAAATAAATAAATACAAACATTTCAGACTTATGTACAGTATAAATGCCATGACAACATGTCGTCTAAAACTCTTTAAACAAGTATTTATAAAATATTTTTCATGTTAATCTCTCTATCCATCTATGAATGAAGAGTTCTGAGGCAAAAGCCTCTAAAAATGTACTTTCATTTATTTTTTTCAGAAAGTTACTGTATACTTCAAGCAGTATGCTACAAATGCTGTCTGAGCTTAACTTGCATTGAAACTGAAATATACCTTTCTTCCATTTTTCAGTCTGCTAAAGAAAACAGACTTGCAGACTTTCTTGTAGATCCTGATTCATCCACCGGGTTGAATATCACACAGATGCGGCAAATGATAGAGAACTATTACACAACTTTGCGTGCGTGAGTTCATGTGTTTGGAGTGTAAACGTGCATGGTGAGCAGCTGGCTGTGAGTGTAAAGAGACCGGAGCCTATCATTTCACACGTCGTACCATAATATGATGAATAATTCACACTGCTTTCATCAGCCCTCATTTAGTGGCTCGTTTGTCCCCTCACACCGTCAAAAGTCCTTGCTCACACACTCCTCAACGCCTCGCAGAGTCTGGAGGACAGTCATGGCTCATTAACTGGCTTTTTACATCATTTGAAATGTTTCGTTTTCATCACAATATCCTTTTGCTTCTCATGTTACCATTACAGCATTTAAGTTGACACCGAGGTCCTCAATTTAACCAACAACTGATCTCTTCACAGTTTCACCTATAGATCTCATTTCCAGTTCAAATTCTTCCGTCTGTATACTTAAAAAAAAATTCCGCTCTTCCTTGTCATAATTTAGCATATTTGGCGTGCCCCCCGGAAGAAGCAGCGAAATCGGAGGAGAAGGGGTGTAACGAGATGAAGATGGGAGGAATACGAGGGCTATTTAAGGGGAAGGCTTATGAATTTGATTGGCTGAGACCGATTAGGGGGTTGGAAACAGCTGTAACTAATCATTCCGTCAAGAGCTCCTCCCGAAACTTGTTTGTCAACATCACTTAGATGTTACTTAAATGCATTTTTTGTAACTATTTATTAAATTTACTAGCAATTTCTGTGTACGAATTGCTTCTACAACAAATCTGTTCATGCATTTCTTTTAGCGTATGTGGGCAAGAGGTTAAACTGAAATCAGGACCATGATAATAAAATTGTTCATTTGGCCTTTCCTTGAATCTTCAAAGAGGAGCTGCCTGGAACATTTTACAAAGATGAAAGGAATAAGTGCATTGAAGTAGTGCTGACATCACGACTGCAATGGGAGACTTTAGAATCACATTGATCATGTGTCAAATTCTACAATGTCACACGAATGTTCATAAAACGTTACGTAGTAAAACCTGTTCATAATTTGATCTTATCATAATGTCTCAAATGTGCATACATCTCTTTCGAATGTGAATTTTATACAATCGCAAACGATCAATTCAAATCTCTGCTTAATTTCATCATTAACATTTAACAGTGCACCACTCAACAATCAGATCCTGTCTTTAAGAGCAGCACAAAAGTAAATACCTGCATGGTCTCCAACATCGAAAGTGCATGCTCTACATCTTCCTGGACTCTAACATGGCGCTTAACACTATTCCACGTCACAGACTGTTTTTAAACATCTAAACATTGACGCTGATTTCAGTGAACGCACACTCTAAGATCAAATCTGCGTGTATAGGCCTCCACAGGTTTGTTATAAATTAATAATAAATTTTTTAGAAGAATGTTTCCATGTGGTTTGAGAAGTAAAGCTTGAGCTGGACTGAAGTGGACATGTAACTGAGTGAGCAGACATGGAAAGACATTCCAGGAACCACATGGACAAAATAGCATGTAACTTTACACAGCTGAGTGCCTCACTGATGGAAGGGTATATTCTAGCAGTCAAAATATACATAAAAATAACTTCTAGGCAACTGTGTGAGACACAGAATCTGATGATGTGGGCAGAATTTGCAGTTAGAAATAGACCAGTCTGATAAAATGATGTACTTGAAATGCCAAGGTCTTTGCACAGACGTTTCCTGAATTTCTAAATACAGTGGGATGGACAGGATGGTCTTGGGAGAATATGACATAAGAGGACAGTATTGGAAGATACAAAGAATGTAAGTGCTGGCGGTCAAGGCTTCACCGGTTAGCATGGACCTGTAAAATTTCTAATGAATGTGAATATCACAATTTTTCAGAGCCTTTTTATGAAATATTATGTGTAATATTTTGTAATGGCAAATCTGAAGTTTCAGCCATTACTTCAGTTGCTAGTGTCACATGACCCTTCAGAAACGAATGTGCAAATTTGCAGTAATAATATTAACAATGCTGAAACAGTTGTGCTCCCTTAAACTTATTTATTTATTTATGATACATTTTCAGGGTCCTATGATCAATAGAACATTTAAAGAACATTATTGATGTCTTTAATGACTCTAAATGCTTTTTACGTATTAAGTATTAATGTTAAAAAAAAACAATTATTTACAAACTTGTGTTTTTCTAATATATTATTTATTATGAATGTATTACATAACTATTTGTAAATGATTTAATTACTTTTTATTACTTTATTATATACATTTTTTGACAATTATGCAAAAAGCATGCTTCACTTTTGATGGCTATATAAAAGCACGAATTGCATATATTTTATTACAGGTGATTATGCCCAAAAATTAGCACCATTTGTCTGTCATTGTTCACCAATTGCTTTCTCCAGGTATCATAGACCTCCTTAAATTTGAATTAAGATGATATTCTTAACATCAAACAGCTTTGAATAAGTCATGAAGTGCCCACCCACAGTGTCTCATCAGAGTTTACAGATCACACGGCCCCCACTGTTTTGACTTCAAACCGGTGTGCTGTTAACCTTCACATTCACCTCTCTCACAAGGCAGCATTCAATAACGTCCCTCACTTTAGCTCAGACGCGTGCTTCCTTATTTAACACATGCTCTAACCAAAGAACGTCTAGACTGCATCCATACTGTTTGCATGACAGGCAGGAAAAGCTTGCCATTTACGGGAGGGAGAGCGGATGATGTCGTCTGGGAGAGATGTTGTGGTTTGTGTGCCAGTGACGGCACAGGGAGTGTCTGGAGGTTGAGACAAAACCTCTCCACGCTGAACCCCCCACAAGAGCAAAGACTGTACCAGAATCTACACCCATCCTGTATTTGTCTCTGTGCATCAGGTTTGGCCGCTGTGAAATTTAAAAACCATTCTCTTGAACAGTACAGATTAAACTGCCAAAGTCTCAACCTCCGACAGGAAAATACATCATATTTTTACAACGTCTGAGGTCACTTTGAAGTAAATGAACCCTCCATTACAGAGGAAGGGGAGAAGGGTTAAACGCACAACTTGTTTAACCTCCACACAGTACGTGTCACAAAACCTCACACAAAGATGTGTTACTGTCGATTACGATTGACTGTGGGCTTTGTCAATTTAAAATATAATATGTAACACTATATAATACAGCTAAATCCATTACAATTATGTCATGGATTACCTAACAGCATTTATAAATGTAGGTTTATTTAATTTCTACATTTTCTTTTTACATTTCAAGTATAAATGAACATTTAACAAGTTATGTTAAGCTACTTGTGCTTTGTCTAGACTTCGTAAATTTGGGAACAGACAGAACGACCTAACACCACATTCAGTCTATAATCCAATATGTATTTCTATTTGTCTGAGTTAAGAGAGGAGTACATTGCCATCGCAGTGTCCTCTCAATTACTCTGGAGAATTAATAGACATGAGACATTTCTTTCCTAGAGTTTTCCCAGAGTCAGCATACAAGGGTGTGTGTCCGTTCAGATCAGACGTAATTCACTGCATATTTAGAAGGACTGCAGTTCAATCAGTTTTCTAAGCTAATAATATTTAATATATTTAAAACAAAATAGTCTTGCTGTGTTTAAAACTTTTTTGTCGCTATTAAAATGTAAATTGTATGTATTGGTTATTTTAATCTTGAGTACCTATAGAGTAGCATTGCATCCTTTATATCTTTAAAGAGTCTTAAGTTTTATCAGATTTGTAAAAGAAAGATACTATTTTACTGCTCTTTTCTGCGAACAATCAAGCTCTTGAATGCATCTCGTGGGTGGAGCTAAAGTCGTCAAATTCTGGCTCTGGGGCGTGTCCCAAAAGTTCTGTTGTTACCAGTTCAATAGAAAGAACAACCATAGTTGCTGGTTTATGTGCACTTCCTGGAGAAGTGTATACGTTCTATATAGTATGAATTTGGATAGTATGAATGGAATTCGAACGTACTACCTCCTCCATATTGATGTTGTCACGTGTCATGCGTCGTCACAACAGTGCAAAAATTTTAACTTTCAATGAGTCATCCGTTTATTAAGATTGGGTTAAACAAGTTTAATTTTTCCTGAGGTACACTTGAAATGAGCCGCGTCTCAACATTCTGCCATTTTTCGCCTCTAGGAGCCTCATGGGATAGGAAAGTGTCCATGGTATGCATACTACAGAATTCGGCTGGAAGCAGTAGGTCATCCAGGTACTTCTCGCCTGCTGAATATCAAATACTATGAATTCGGACATATTACTTGCCTCGCATACGGTTTTTCACGTACTATATAGTAGGGAAGTAAGCGAATACGGACACCGCAATAGAGGTTTTTTTTTTTTTATTATCCTGGCTCCTCCAAGCTTGGTAATGCTGGTGGATAGTGAAGCTCTGTGGAACAGATCCACAGATCAGATCAGTATCCACAAGTACTGCAACATAAAACTAGCCTGTACGCCTTGGGGGGGTCATCACATGTCCTCTGAACCAGATTAATGGAAAATATTTCTAGTTTTAAAATGATAATGTTTTTCCATGAGAACATGAGTTCTTACTCGACATAGGACGTATGATGTAAGTTGTTTCATACAGCGAGTCATAGGTCGGATAATCACGTCACTCCCGGATAATTGAAAATGTGTAAAGACATGGGAGCTGGCTGATGAAACCACGCCCACTTAGCTTGATGGTGGTGACAGCAGCCGCAAGGCATCCATCACTCGCCTGATTTAGTCACTTCTGTGTTGGTTTCACGAGAGAGATCGGCACAGAAATCGTGTTCTGCAAGGGCCCCAGACAATTGTATGAGTGGTGCGTGGTGTCTAAACATGCTAGCTACTGTCTTCTATTTCCAGTCATTTCAAAATTTGATGACTTCAATAATATTCATTTCAAACCAGTTACAAGTCATCATAAGAAGTAAAACTTATTTTAAATTTGTTCTTTTGTTTACCACCTCCATACCTAGAGCTAGTACAGAGTATAAACAATATTTAACCTTCTCTGTTACACACTTTTATTTAGTTTTTTTTCTTTTTGCTTGATCAAATTCTCACGACCCTCAACAATCGTCAAAGTTCACGAAGGGGAAAGCACAGCTGAGGACATGAGAGCAGACATTCAAAGGAAATGTCTGTGGTCTCCCCTCAAAAAGCAGCAGTGAGTGAGTGAACTCTGTCTGAACGCTCCAACTATTAGATCATGAGAACCTGCAGCACCGGCACTGCCTCATTATACCCAAAGAAAACAACGGGAACAGCTGCAGGCTGCAACAGTCCTGACACGCTGAGACAATCAATGACTGAAGGAGAGAGAGAACCAGAGAAAGAGAAACGCACTGCTTTTGTCCTCTAATTGCCTCTTCAGCCAGGGTCACAACCCTATGATAGATTGCGCACTACGTAGACTCACACTCTCTGCCTCTCCTACCAGACAGGAGCCCGTCTGAAAGCCAATGTTTTTTGGCACTTTGCAAAAGTTATGATTGGATGTACGATCTGTGAAAACAGTAATAAAAAAACACCAATGGCTTAGTTCACCGCAGTAACACGTGGCTTGTATTATGAGCTACAACTATTTCAAAGAGTATATGAACGAAAAGCGCAGTTGTATTAATGATACTGTTGTACTAGATGATACTGTACACTGCTGTTCTAAGTGGCATGAACACCGATCTATAAATATTATAGTCTATAGAGATCAGTGAATGGAAAGCAAGTCTGAATAGAGTTAATCACTCGATTTTCATGGTTTGATTCACGTTTACAGTAGCTGTGATAGCATGTATAAACATGTGATATCATTTTGAATTCAGATGTAGTCATTTGGGTTGATTGTTCACAATACAGTTGTTTTGTTTACACTGCTTTCAGAGTTTAATGCATGACATGTTGTAACAATAAAAGAGGAATGAGTTTCCAGGTGCACTTAAAGGGCACATATGTGCAGGGTATAGGCTAAGCTAACATGCTACGTTATGTTAACGGTAGCCTAAGCTATCTAAAACTGCATACTTAAATGAAAAAAGCATGTGGCTTGTCAGAGTAGGTGAAAAAAGTCAAAAGAATTGGACCAAATTGTTGATACATGCATCTGCTGTTGATTTCAATTTCTTATCAGCAGCAATATGGCAACTGTGACCTCCATGCTGCATTTTTTTAAGTACACCTGGGAAACTTGTAGACGTTGCATATTCATGTTGGATCAACATGGAGGAAGCCTAAACAAAATCATTCATTATAATCAGCTACATATTTGATTTGACCTCACTGATCTCTATATATAGATTATTGAGATATTATATAATATTGTTTATAAATCCACATGCTCTAGAACGCTAGAATTCCCAATTTTTTTTCCTGTGGCTCCTCAAAGCAGTCCAGAAGTAGGAGGGGCACAAAACATTATTAATCGCACATATTTCAGTGGGATCGACATGACTATGTCATTTTCTGGGCAAACATGGGCATGGAATTGCTGAACATGTCGCTATGAGCTCTTTAGTCCACTTACGGAGTGTCGCAGACAGTTTTCCGACTGTCGTAATCCCTTCACATAAATTGTGGCTGGCTTCTTTTTATTTATTTTTTCAAGTATGCAGGACATGTTTGGTGGCTGTGGTGCTGGGTTGCCGGGAGACGGCAAGTGGGGCTGAGACTCAAACAGAATGAGGTTTAGGAGAGAAGGACCTCACCACCTGCTTGTTAAACAACCAGTTTGACAGCCCTCTAAAGTTTGCTGTAACAGCAGACTAATGTTTCTAGCTAGCAATGAAGCATGCCATGATAATAGCGGCTCTAGCATGAGAGATAGCTGCACCAGCATAAAAACTGAGTGCCCTGTTTATTCAGTTGGGCCAGGGATAATACTGCTGACCCGGCGTTGACACTTACTGTCAGATGATGTGATGCTGTCATAATAGATAGCATGATAAGATTGCTGCTATGCAAGCAAAGTACTGCTAAACATTTTTGCTCTATAGGTCATTGTGCTTTGGGTCAATGAACGTCAAAGAAAGTGACTGTGAGCTTTAATGTCGAGGGGTAACTAAATACATTCAAGGACAATATCAGAGACATTGGCTATAACTATTTATTTACAATAACTGTATTTAATATACTACTATTGTATCTAATATCTATTTTTGTTAGTAGTCAGAAAACGGTACTGTACTTGCATAGAAACTTTATTTTAGAGTATATGCACTAGTGTTAATGTCTGTACTCTGCAGTATGAACATGACAGGAATTAAAAGGTCATGTGAGTATTTTTGGACTGCTGCTTTAAGTACTATGAATTTGGACACACTACTTCTCTTACTTTCCATTTTTGAACATCTGTATTGTAGGAAAGTAAGCATATACAGATGCAGTCTGCAGCATACTACCAAAAAGGCTTACTTAAAAAGGAACTACGTTGTAATTTTATTACTTTATTTTTAAAAGTGTTTAGTATTTTTAAAGGTTTCAAAGGGGGGTTTTCGCCAATTTTAGTTCCCCAAAGAGCTTTTTTGTTAACGGTTCTTATTTGCTTTTCCTTCCTTCATTTTTTTGTAATGCACATCCTGAAACAAAAAATGGGATGAAAATTAGCCATGGTTTTATTGTAGTAATCATGTTTTTTTGTTTGTTTGTTTTTTTCATATTGATTACCATTTGTATAACCACAGTTTCTATACAAATACCATGATTGAATGGTTAGTGTAGCAAAACCATAGTTAAATTGAGGTTACCATGTTACACAACCATAGTAACCATGTTATTTTTGTTTTTTATTTTATTTGTAGTAAAACCATGGTTAATTTTAGGGAAACTCCCATAGATATTAAAGTTTCTTCATGGAACCCTAGCTCCAGAATCTCTGATGATTAAAAAAAATAATAATGCAAAATACAAGTTAGCTTTGCAAAGGTACAATTACTTTATTACTAAATGATCCCAATGAGTACAAAATTACACAACATGAATTAGTTTTAATAATAAACCGTTTTCAAAAAGATCATATGGACAGCAGGAGGGCTCTTCAAAGTGCAGTTCAGTGGGAGCTCTCAGAAGGGAAAGCCCATCTTATTCGTAGCCTGCCGCCAAACCACAGCAAGCTTTCTTGGAAACAATGCTCCTAAAAGAAACCTCTTGTTTCTCGTAAAAATGTCCATAACATTCTACTCCTTAACATAATGAATTAGTCTATCATTTAACCAAGGCTGTCTGCAAGCTTTATTAAAGACAGCGTTGAGGCAATGTAGTCATAGTGGTGGGACATTATCTGACTCTGCGATTGTCCATTAATCCAATGAGTTCATATGAACAGTTTAAGGATTGTAAAACCGATTAATTGTGACTTGCATTTTGGTTTGTTCCTGACAAAAGGCTATAAAATCTAGTCATATGGACTACTTTAAGGATATTTTTATGGTACTTTTTTGTTATATTGGAACTAAATAGCCTCGCTCCTCATTCACTTTCATTTTGAGAGACTGGTCAGGATGTTCTTCATAAGACTAATCTCTTGTGTTCCACACAATACAAAAAGCCATATAGGTTTGGAAGGACATAAAGTGATGACAGAGCTTTCATTTCTTATTATTCCTTTAATGCCGTTTAAGCCTTTCACTCCACATATCCAAAGAAAGTCTGTGTTCCCCTTTGCAGTGAACGGTGATCCTATTTGCAGTGACATGCCCTCTATTCTCTCTCAGAAACATGATCTCACCTTGGCCGCATATACTCTTGAATGAATTACCATCACAATAGCCTCCATTCACAAACATTTACTGTCATCCTGCAAATAATGCGCTGATCTCTATTTTCCCCTCCACTTAAATAAAATCTCTTTTGTCCCAGTTGTGCTTGAACCCATGGCTCTGTACGTGGTTCCATGTGGCCACATTCCCAACAAAAAACACTATTGTGTGAGGCTGGGGTAATATTCATCCAGTAAGAGAAAACAACTGTATCCTGTGTGCTTTCTGGAGTCATCATTTCTAAATCATTCACAGAAAATGTCCTTCAAGTTTGTGAAGGGAGAGTCGAAAACCTCTTCCAGCGTCTCAGCAGTTCGGCTGGGTGTTTGTCTGAAAGTGTACAAATGTGTTTTCCTGCCCTAAGCCAATAATTGCTCATTAAATTAAATTAAATTAGGCTGTTTACTCTAATGCCTATTAAATGGAACAGAAAGAACCTCTACTTCTCAGTTCCTTTATCCTGAGGTCATTATTTGTTTACTATCTCCTGCAGCACAACATATCAGCTCGAAAATTTCCCCTGACCATATGATGTCCTGTCACTTGTTTATGAACACAAAAGGTCAGAGGTCATTTTTAAACTTATCACTGGAATGATGGTCTAGATTTCAACTCAATACCTTTATTGTTGCATCATGGATCTCAAAACAAAACCATGTTCTTTAAAACGCACAACTTTAAGTATGTGTGTGCCAAGAAACACAAGCGTGTATAAATCTTACTTAATTATTTAAAATTAAAGTATAAAATATTACAACTATTTGGTTTAAATAAATGTAAAAACAATAAAACGTATATTAAAGATTATAGATATAGAGATTAGTGCAGTGTGAAAAATATATTTGTTTTGTTCCAAGAGGTCAAGAAGTCATGACTCGAAACGTTTAACCATAAATCATAAATGAATTAATTTAATAAAGCCCTTTTGACTTCATTTAAGGTCCACATATCTTTATGAGAGCTTTAATTCATGAGGTCTTGTTGACTTGTAGCAGGGGTTCCACTAAGAGCACATAAACACGGCGGACACAGCTGTTATCTGGAAAGCCAACCGTTTCCAAGAATCCTGTACAGCCTGCTTTGTTTTGGTTACACAAGCTTTGATAGGCCTCGGTAATGCATATCATCTTGATTAAATTAGACCCAAATTTTGTTCAGACTTAGTGTTTACTGTTTGTGATTTAAACACTGACCCCAAGAACTTGTATTTGATTTGCAATAACAGTTTCGCGAAAAGATTAAAAACGAATCGATATTCTATGTTTTGCATATGTAAAAGGTATCACTTTTGGAGGCTAGTCTAAAGCATTGTCCTATGTTATGTCATATCCTGTGTTTTTTTAATCGAACCAGCCAATCAAATAAAAAGTGGTACAATAAAAAGGATTAAGCTCAATGAACTAAAGAAACCTAGGACAGCCAGAGTGATATAACATTTAAGAGTTTTACAGGCATGAAACACTGATGTTTTACACTTCAATCAAAATTTAATTACTGTACCTAGCAAAAAGAGACACAACATAGACACAGGTTATAGTACATTAAAAGCCATAAAGTCTAAGTCGTAAAATCATAAGAACAATACACTGACATTTATGGTGGGAACATTCCATCTTCTGCTGCTGTTTATAGACAATCATTTCTTGAAGTATACAGCAGATCCTCAGATATCCCCCGAGTACTGTATACAGCACCCTATTGGTACCAAACAAAACTTGACAAAACCTTTTTAAGCCTAAACTACTCTTTATGAGAAAACACTAATTTCAGTTTTTCTCAAAATATCACATGTGAATACAAAACAGTATTAATATAACATTACCAGAACGTTGCATAAACACAAATATTTGTAATAATGCATGGCAACATTTCTTCATGTTGACTATTCTGCAAGTTCTAGAGAGTTTCATGACAATCATGTGATTTACAAGGATGTTTACATTTTAGTCTGGCCATATGACTAAATTACCATGGACTGGAGATCAGATGAGTGTGACCGTAATGACTCTGTCAGATAATATCTGTACAGCTCATAATAAATGACACAGTCCACCCCAGATATGGAATGAATGAATGATCTTTGCCCCAAAACAATTACGTCTCTATGTCTGCTGTCTACCACCTTTCGGTTCCAATAAATGACTTCCGTTTAAAGTAAAACTGTTGACCTGACAAAATGTGTTGATCTGACTAAATTAACTATAGGTTTCTTTGAAACACCCCTCTCTGTTTATATCATCGGAGTCTTAAATTACACCACAGCCCACCTCACTGTCAATATAAATAATCAGTGGAAGTAATGAACAAACCTTGACTAAAACCACCCCAGCTATGTAAAAACTGACCTTTACCCCATATTTCTACTGCAAAACAGCTATACATCTGCTATCAGTGTGTTTGCCACATCAGCTTCAGACCTTGTATTTTAATATTTGAATTCAAGTTAGGGTTCATTGACCGATCATCATATTGTGACTCTATATTTGTGCTCTACTTTCTGCTATGTACAGTATATTACAGTATACAGTCAATTCTGCTCAGTTCTATAATATAACAGCAAAACAAGCCCTCAGGATGACAGCAGTTAGTAATTAGAAGTGACTAGTTTAAGTGAACCTTAAAAGCACAGTTCAGAAAAGCTAATCTTAACCATCTCACATATAACCAAGCTTTAACTATTGCTGCCAAGCCCATTAAAAGGCCTTAAAGGCACCCACCTGCATGCATATAATGTTACACCCATATCTGTCCACACCTTTGACTGCAAAACACGGTCGTTCTTGTCTAGGGTTAGTTTCAAAGCCCCTCAGTAAAACGTGAGATACACCAGAGCATGATTCTGAAAATCAAATGCTCATGAGCAGAGACTGAGGCAAAACCATGCTCAGATTACAGCACATAGGAAGGTCTATATTACCGAAGATTGAACTGAACAATCCCTAGGCCTTGATCAGAACTCTGATAAATTACATCTCAGCCTCCGATCTGGTTTTCAGGCAGAAGAGGGAAATAATACCTGGAGAAATCTAGTTGTTAGTAATTCCATTTATGCACCATCTGTGCATTACAACGAAGATTTGTTATGACCAAATGAGCCCTAATTTGCATGCTACTAAATATGGAGCATTGTACTTTGTTGAAAAGTAACCCTATATACAATCTGGCTTTTAAAAATATGCATTGTAATTACACAAGTATTTTAGAGGGGTAGTTTAAAATAGCCTTAAACCAGTTCATAAGGAAAAACGATGCTTGCCTTGAATTTGCTCATTATAATTTATATAATTAACTATAATGCATTTATCTGATTACTTATGTTATGATCATTCTTTCATCATTTACTCACCCTCAAGTTGTTCCAAATCCGTTGACACTATAGATTTTAATGGTATTTTTTCCATGTTATGGAAGTCAATGGCTATTGCCAACACATACAGGTTTGGAACAATTTTAGTGTAAATAAATAACAGAATTTTTATTTCTATAGGTGAACTATCTCTTTGAAAGAAATTAAACGTTTATTGCCACTGACAATGCATGCATGGCTTATCAATGTAAACTTATAGTGCAGTTACAATAGAAGCTAATGGGACTATGCTATCCCCAGTTTGAGCCTATTCTGATACATCACCTATTAAGCGCACAGAATTTTTAAAGCATGCCTAAACGCAACCTATCTTGACTTTCCAGACCTCAGCAAACATAGCACACCGAGAGAGCTGAGTGGCTCAGCATGCAGTCATTCCTTTCACAAGGGCCTGGTCATATCCAGCAGCTTCAAACATAAAGCAGGGGAGGCCAGACATCATCTCGCCGATCCGGGGGCGCGAGACATGCAGCAGGTCCTGCCCACGCCATCCCCTCCGCTACACTCTTTTGCATGCATTAATGCAGCTAAATTACAGTTTGCGGTCAATGCAGTGAAAATAGCATAAAAACAGTATGCTGTGGTGTCTGGCTAGGCGTTGTGATGTCTAGCCGATGCGAAGAGCTGTGAACCACAAAGGGCTGTGAATAATTCTGCTACAGGAAGCAGGCCTGTTCACATCAGCTCCCAACTCTTTCCTTTACCTCCTGCTCGAGCACATGTTCTCAATCAGCACTTGCAAAACAAAGACAAGAGAAAGAATAAAGATCTGCCTGGAATGAAAATCTAATGGGGTATTTCTAGCCATGGCAGAGAACTGAAACAAATGTCTGACCACTGCAGCTGCGTGGTGCATTTGAGGACATTATGTCTATGGAGCTGCATTTATAAAACCCTGCCTTGGCCTAACAGTGTAAATTGATAAGGTCGGCTGATACCAGCTTCACCATGTTTGCAAATATTTGTTTAGAACAATGTCAGAATTTGGCTTTATGCTTTTATGGCCGTGTACGGTGATATTTTTTTCTCTGTATGATTCAGAAGTGGAACTTTGCACAGTAGCACAATCATCAGACCACACTCCATGCTGTAAAAGCTGAAATTCTTTACAGTTGCATGATTCAGAAAAGGGACTTTTCACAGTAGCATGGCAACTTCAATGCTCTTAAAGGGACAGTTCGCTTAAAAGAAATACATCTGTAATTACTTATTTAATACTTAACCTATATGCTTTTGTCCATGGAACACATATTCATATCTAGAAAGGACCAGAAAAAGAGAGCAACATCTGTTTGGTACAAGCATCCTGACAAATATCTTTAAAAGATCAGTTTAAATAGATCCCAAATCAAACTACTTATTTTATGAATGTCTATTTGTCTTTTGACAGGAAACATTTTAGAGATATATTGCAGATGAACAAACATCTTAAATCAGTTAAATAAAATAGTTAAATACTCTTGTAGAGTTTCTTTCACTAAAACTTTGAAATACAGCAATATAGTCAAACTCCCAAACAAATCTTATCAGCTGGTTCTTTTTAGTGAATCAAACACAAAGTGCAACCAATGTAACCCACATCCTACAAGAATGATTATTATGGTCTGATTCCTTTTACTTAATCTAATCTTATAAAGCACAAACAAAAAAGTCCATCATACACAAAGCATAACCAGAGTAAACATATCCCAACAAGAATGACTCTTATGATTCAGTTCTTTTTAGTGAATCGAACACATAAATCACAACCTGTGTGATCCAGCTCAAACAAGAATGACTCATATAATCTGATTCATGTTATTGAATCAAACAGCATAACCAATCTGACTCCCACAAGAATGACTCTCCGGGTTCTATTTAGAGGATCAGACACATAAAGCACAACCGGCGCAGTTCAATTTCTGAACAAATGGCTCTTGTAATTTGTTTATTCTTACTGAACCAAACACATGAAGCACAACCAGTGTGGTCACTCTCATATATCAAAAATGACTCAAATGATCTGATTCTTTTTTTTTAAGCAATCAAATACAGTACAATCAGTCTGACTCCCACAACAATGACTTGTGGGAGTGACTTGAGATTATGATTAATTTCTTTTTAGTGAATCAAACACAAACAGCACATAACCAGCGTAGTCCAACTCCCACAAGAATGAGTCTTATGATTCGGTTCTTTTTAGTGAATCAAACAGCACACAACCAGTGTAATCAAGTTCCCACAAGAATGACTCTTATGATTCGGTTCTTTTTAGTGAATTAAACAGCACAACCAGCCAAACTCCCACAAGAATGACTTATAATCCAGTTCTTTTTATTGTAGTCCAGCTGCCACGATAGAGACTCATGATTGTTGGTAGTGACTCAAACAACATGACTGTGGTCTGATTTCCCAGGGACTCGTATAGGCCATTTCTTTATAGTGAATTAAACACATTAATTAAAAAAAAAATGTCTTTAGTAGACGGTGAAAATCGGATGCTGTGATTGGTCAGATGGCGCAGTCCTTTAAGATTGGTCTACCGCTACAGCGGTCCACAGAGTTTATACCAAAACTATACTTTCTGACATTAAGTTACTATGAGTGCTTTTTGAGAGAATTCGTCAACTAACGTTACTGAGTTAGCAAGGACTACCGTGGAAAGTGCTTACAATTTGCTTTTGTAAGCGAATGTGGCACACCTCTACGTTGTGAACTTCAGCATTGTATAATGCATGACAATGAGTTAAACATCGTTTATCTTAAAATAATCAGAGACAGACAGTCAAGCTGCATCAATCACAATGTTTAGACTACATTAGGCCCACAGCTGAACAACAAAACTACACAAACCCAAGTTAGCAAGACAAGTGCAGGGTTTTTACACAACATAACGCACACAAATACGTATTTTGAACGCTACAATCTTCAATTATTAATCACACTTACCGGCACTACACCGGTCCACGTAAACTGGGCACTGATCCTTCTTTTAAGACCAAGCGTTAGGTGAATTCCGCGTTGTACTCCCCAAGATTGGAAAAACAGTCTTCAGTAAAATGACGCGAACACAACACGAGATTGTAACGGTTACTCCTGAGGTGTTGTTAAAAAATGAATGTTAACCACTCATTCTTTGTAGATTCATCTATTGGAAGGGCATATAAAACCAATTTACTCTCACAGGATACAGCGTCTTCTCGACACGACGTAATCCACGTGGAAATTGTACTGTTTGTGGGCGGGGCAAATTGTTCGTGGCGTAGAATGTGGGCGGACATTATGCAAATATGCTACTTAGTGACGTAGATCCGTAACAGAAAAAGATTTAAAATTGCTGACAACTCATTTAGGCAAATGTGAGCCGACACTTTTTTTTACTTTTTTTTTTTAACTACAGCTACATGACACACTGCATGAAATATCATATTTGAAAAGGCATAATAGGGGCACTTTAAAAAGCCTTAAGACAAAAGCATGTCAACAAAAATGTTGTATCATCTTTCCTCACAAACACTAAGCTCACACCTGAATGATTAACACAAAACTGTTGCAAGACTTACAGTTAGTTTCGACCGAGTCAGACATTGCATTACTGTAAGTCAGTTAGTTTTGATGAATCAGAGGAATATACCAGAGAAACTGCGGCTGACTAAACCATAACCTCCCTACACGCTTCAGCTATCATTCAACAACCTGACCATCACAGCTTCACCCATACCCTCTACAGGCTCACACATATTGAAAGAGTGGAGTAATTACTGCCGCTAACTATGATAAATTGACTGCCTAATTAAACGGGACACTTAAACAAACAGCCTCTTCATTAATCAGTCTTGTTCACTGTTTTCCACTTTCAAGTGGGCTCTGGCAGCCATTTGTGGTAATTACACTCTTTTCCATGACTGGGATTTGCCACTTAACGCTCAGGGGTGCACCAGGCGTGAGTTTACCCGGCCCGCTCCTCTTCTGGGTGGTAGTGCTCTAGCTGTGCCCTTGAGCTGGGCGGAACATATGGCCAACATTATCCTTCCAAGTTTAGCATGGCGTTAAGAAGCTAAATTGTGCAAAGAGCGCATTTTCGTCATGCACAGCCCTTTATAATGAGGGAATAAATTGTTTGGATTTCAAGCACATCAGTAATTACATTCATAAGGAAGTCGATGATTGTGTTGTGAGTCACTGCAATGTTTGATATGCATTTTAAAAATCTGTTTTTCACTTATTTCAAGATACCTAGATCCAAAGTCAAACATCACAATAAATGTCATTTTATGTGTGACTGAGAGAAGAGTTAGTTTGCAGATAAAAGTATATAAAACTGCATTTACATTTTTTTAATAGCTAATATATTTACATAAACATCATGTTTATAATGCTTTAAGGGTCAGTGATTCCCAACCCAAATAATACCTATCATATTATGACTATTATATAATTTTATAAATTAGTATTTTTTAAATCTGTAGATAAAAAACTGACTTTTTTATTATTGTTTTTTATTTATTTGTTTGTTTGCAAAAATTGGGGAAGTGAAGCAAATGCGTTACTTTTGTCTAAAAATGGCATTGCTAATGTTCACATTCAGGGCTATTATCATTTATTAAAACAACAAAAAACTTATATATATAATTTATAATAATAATTACATTACAATAAAAAATTAAAATAAAACAAACATGTATTTCTCATTTTTATTTTGTTTGTTGAAGTACTAAAATAACAAAAATTAAATAAAGTAAAACTGACATGTAAAGAAAAGACAAAAACAAAATGACTAATACTTTAACTAAAATAACAATGGAATACAAAATATAAAAGCTGAATCAAATTCAAAATAAGAAAAAAAAAATTTTTTACAATAATGATACTAAAATAACACTGCTACTAATGTATATGCAAAGCCACTAATTTAATAATATTCATGATAATGCTAAATAATCTACTATAATATGTGTAAATTATAATTATATGGGTAAAATGAACCTACTTTTGATTTGGTACCACAGTGATAAACCTAGTATGGAACTTGTTCCATGTTGACTGTATGTTTAAATAACAGCAGTAAAACATGTAATATAGGAATATAGGACAGGCATTGTTCTTTAATTATGCTTCTGACCCATTTTTGTCATCAAATCAACCCAGACTAAAAGGGTCAGACTGTACTTACCCCAGGTTCATTAATACCTGGCAGCAGTGATGCCCCTGTGCTACTCTCAGGGAAGGGAGGGAGAGCAGCAGATGGTACCGAGGGCACGGTGACACAGTTGCTCTATCACTTCCTCTTTGGCTGCAGACACCGAATGCAGACACCATTCCAACCACCAGGACACAGTTTGGCCTGTATCTGTAGACCCAGCATTTTATTCCCATACACATCACTCCCACAGTTAACCTACATAGACCTCGATGAAATGAAAAACGCTGGTTATTGATGCTTCTTCATTTGTAACAGTTGAACTGTGACCGTACTACATGTGAAATTCTTACATTTTAAAGCATATAAACTTCTCTTAATATGCTTAGTGTGCGCACATGTGAGAGCATGGGTGAGATGATCAGATATTTTATCTTTTGAAACACAGGCTTGAAATTGGACATGCCATGTCTTGTGTCCTCCTGCTGACATCAAAAGGCTGATAGGAATCAGATGCAAGTTTGAGATGAGTCACAGGAACGTTGAAGATTTTAGATGTTTCATGAGAAATCATTGTGCTATTAAATGCATTTTGAGGGAAGCCAGAAATATTGCTTCTAGCCCCTATAAGCAAGAAGTAAGTAAAAGGACTGCCTTAGGTCTCAAATCTTAATTTTACACTTTCATAAGAAGTTAATCTGTTTCACAAATCCTTTGTATTATATGAGGGGTATACAATATTTTGAATGCCATTCATTTCCAAATATGATCTTTGCCTTTGTGGTGAAAGAGAAAAGACATATTTTCATCTATAAATAACCTATTTATACTTTGTGATATTTGGACTTATATTGTACTTGTAAATATTGTAATTATACTGTACTTTATTTAACTTTTTGTTTTATTGCCTCTTTAGGATAAATTTATTTTTGCATTTCTCTTTTGTAAGTTGCTTTGGATAAATTAATAAATATAAATGTTCATGTAAACCGGCATCAAAATATAAATTAATGTATCAAGCATAATAATAATAATAGTATTTTATTTTCAATTTCATTTCATTTCAAATTGTAAAATTCAAAAACTTGCATTTTATTAAACAACAATGCAACTGAAATTAACATTTAGAAATAATTCTTATTTATAAAAAAATTTATTCAACTTTTGTCACATTTAAAAAATATATAAAATTCTATAATAAAAAATATTTTCTTCCCTATACTTAAAAAAACATTAAATTAAAATGTTGTGAATGTGAAAGCAAAATAATGTCAAGTAAATAATTTGTTATACATTAACATAGTGATTAATGTTAAATATAAATAATTTGACAAAAAAAAAGCCAAACAGAAACAATGCACCACATCCAATATTCACACTAGAAGAAAAAAATTGGGGAATTCATAATTTTGGTAGTATGTCTCTTCCAACTTGGCACTGCTGATCTTAAACCCTTATGGAGTAAATCTATACAGTATTTCATATACTGTTTTCATCCTTGATAATATTCCTGAGAATACATAAAGCTATAATAATGTTTAGCAAATATTGTAAAAACCTCACATCACCAGGAATTAGCAGCTTTAGCAATTATTTTACTATTATCAGTTTGCTGGGGATCGGTCCGGTAAGGCTGCATTTATATAATCAACATATAAAGACATTGGACAAATACTTTGCCTGGCACAAGGGGAGTAGATGGAGTTGTTTTGGGGGCCCAGGCTCTTAGAGGGGTGTCCCTGTTTAGGAGGCAAAGGCCCTGTGAGATCCATTGGCATGGAGCTCAATTCAAGTGTGCCAAGAGAGCAGCTTGAATCTAAAACCCTTCCCAGACTCCATGACTACTCACTCCACTATGAAGCATCAGGCACTGGCAGCAGCCATGACGGACTTGGCAGCTGTTGGGGACATGGATGGCGTGCCTGAAAGACAAGAGAGACGAAAAAGAGAGAAAAGAGACATTCTTTGGCACAGACAAACCAAATGAATCTCTGTACATGTCCACGCTGCGTATCAAAAGCTCAAGGCTTTTCTTACTGTAGACTGGCCATCATATTTTCAGGATTCTTCAGAGTCAGCTAATGATGTGACACTGAATCAGTCATTTTTTTAAAAAAAAATGCCAACAGCAAATTGCAAAAAGACAAAAATATGTTTTGACTGAGTAAGGAATCTTACTCACTTTGAACTCATAAGAGTTAACAGAACTATAAAACAGAGCTATAAAATCATATATATTCTGTTTAGATTTCCAGAATACCCCATCCCTACATTATACATTTCCCAATATTCAGACTCTATGCCACATGAAAACATTTAGAAAAAGGTTTATACCTAATTCAGCAAGGAGGCTTTAAATTCATCAAAAGTGACACTGTTACAAAAATAAATATTAATATTGAAATAAGAGATGTTTCTTAAGCAGCAAATCAGCCTATTAGAATGATTTCTGAAAGATCATGTGACAATTAAGATTGGAGAAATTATGCAGAAAAATCAGCTTTTCCATATATATATATAAACTGTTTTTCTTGTACTTTGATCAAATAAATGTGACAAAAGATTAAAGATAAATCTTATCAACCCCAGATTTCAAAATGGTAGTACATATAAAAAAATACTTTGACATTAGACGAATTGCCAAAATGTAGAAATCTAAAATAATGTGTATACAATAATCATAAACTTATTATATTACAGTACATTCTGAACATTATATACTGTTTCTTGACCTGTTTATGTAAATACCAAACTATAAAAATGTATTTAATTTAGTAAAAGTTATTTTATATACTACATTATTTTTATATTTATATATATTTTATTTATTTTTATATACTCCTAATGATTTTGACTTAGTGTGGTATGGCTTGACCCATAACAAAGTGCCATTCGGGCCACTTGATATCGGAGAGGTCATATATCTGTTATTGTCTCATTGCATAAAGGACAAGTTTACTAAAAAGTGGCACACTTGCCCCTACATTTTAATCACCCCTGACAGGTCGGACTCTGGAAGAGGATGCCTTTCAATGTTCTCCATCAAGCAGACCAGAGAGAGCTGATTCTCGGGTAACTTATTACCATTCTTCCATGAGCTAAATTCCCCGCCAATAGTTACAGGTCAGCTATGGCATTGTTTCTGCAGCTGGGGCGGCTTGTTCACACAGACCTTGAGACACACGAGAGCCTTTCCACATGTATTTTATCACTCTCTGCCATTTTTTCCCCTCCATCTTTCCTTTAAAATTTCATCAGCGTATATCATGGTTTGGACACAACCTGAAAAGATCTGCTGCCAGCCCCCATGATGAAGTCTCCCTCCCTGATATGGCTCACTCCCAGCACTGCAAGTGGTTAATGGCTGTTTTCTTTTTCACGTCTCTCACTTTACCTCTTAAAACCTTCACATGGTAATGATTTTCAGTGTCTGGTTTGATCTGGTACCTCTCCGGGCCATCTGGAACCGTCTAAACCGAGTTTTCCCTTTGATTCAATCCTCAGAGAAGCACGCATGAGTGTTGCTCATTTATATGTCTACATTGTTTTATTTGAAACTACAGGACAGGAACCCACCGTACAAAACAGCACAAAACTAGAAAGAAAGAGTTTGATGTCATTTCACTTGGGGGGACCAAAAATATTTACACATATGACCACAGGACATATCAGATTAGTGTCTGAAGTAACACCTCATGAGTTTGTCCAAGCAGAGCATCATATTCCTCCAATCACACTTTCCTGTCAGCGCAAGATGATCTAAAATTGGTCCAACTGATGATTTGTGAGCTCACGAGAATAACCATGTTCCCTTACATAAAAACAAACAGATGAAGTTGGGACGTCCTGCATACTGAGAGCTTTAACACTTTCTTTGTGCAAACATTTACATATTAATTACGCTCTTGTTATACAGTACAAATGGGTAACAGTTAGTTTAACAGCTATTTAAGACAAGAGACCTTTAGAGAGTTTTTGTTTCGTCTTCCTAGACTAAACTCACAAAGAACAGTCCATGTCAAATATGCAAACAATGATGCTACTCAGAGAAGAAATGGCACCATTATATGCCAGTTACTTTGTATGAGTAGGAGTCTCTACTCCTTGAAAACATCGACTGGCTTTTTAATTCTGTAGCTGACAGACAGAACAGAGTGTAAGTTTTGCCATCTCTCACGTCGTCTGTTTTGGTGATTACATAACAGATCCTGTATTCAGAGAACCGCAACAGGAAAAACTTTTTACACCTTAAACTATGCTTCCTGTGATCTGCAGACGAGGCCGATGAAGCCCAAGCAAAAAGTGAAAATGTGTCTAAGGTGTCATTTGCATGGTTTCCTGTAGCTCAAACAACAAGCAGCGTTTAGGGAATGCGTGAACTGAATGCAAATAGTTGCTTTGAGTAAAAACAACTCCCAAAAGCATAAATATAAATTCGCAACAAAAGCACTTTTTAGTGGTTAAGAGCTTTGCATTCCGCTTTGCCTAGCCACAATTACAAAAAAAAAAATTCTATTTGTCAATGCGAGACATTTATTTTGCAGACTACAATGAACGCATTCAACATAGGACAAAATATCCTGCAGGAATGGGCCTTTAGTGTCCCACTGGTTGCTTTCTAGATGAATATCACTCAGATTTGACTTTCTAATATGGCATGCAACCCACACTGCTACAACATTTAATATAAATTTCAACTTGTTAAAAAAAATTATATATATATATAGATAGATAAAGTTACTTTGCATATTCAAGTTTTCATAATTTGGCTTCTGAGTGTTAAGCATACTTGATAATGTTCAGTGCTTTGCTACAATCTGTATTGTTAAAAGCACTATATAAATAAAAGTGATTGATTGATTTTGTTATTATTTAATGATAAATATTACCATCAACAGTAACACTTTTACAAGTATTAATATTACTACCAGTTACGATTCCATTTCACATTGGAAATTTAGCATTCGGGGTCCAAAAATACATGTAAAATGTCCACTGGCCTGTTCGTAACAACTGATCACCTGTTGACAAAGACAAAAAGTGGATACGCATCATGTACCATACTAGTAAATGTTGAAGAAACAAATAAAGAATTGCAAGTTCCTTGAAACATGACTTCAATTTATCCCAATAAAGTCCATCGAACCTCCTGAACCCACACCAGTTCCTCAACCGATAACACATTTCTTCAGTCGTAAGCCAACTTGGACTCATTTCTCTCATAAAAAGCATACACAGAAACTCCCAGCCTTCACCATTTTGAAAATATTACAGGGAGGAATGTGCCGTTCCAGACACCCAAACAGCACACTGTTCCAGCCAAGCTGCATACTTTAGATGAGTGACCTCACGCTGAAGCTCCAGTGCTCTGTGTATGCAAACACATTGCCATGACAACCGCCAAGTCAGGATGACAGTGGGAACATTGATATCAAAATCCACTCCATTACACACAGCAACTCATTTACCTTGGGCTTGACGCTAGCTGAAGATTGCTAACCTAAAACAACTGTCAGAGGAGATGCTGTTTGCTTGGAACAGATTTTCCTTGTTCTCATTTCGCTGCAGAGTTGTTATGTCTACAGATAAAGTTTCCAGTGTTTGTGTTGGATAAATGAATAAAACGCTTACTGACATCAACAAAATGAGTTACTGAAGAGAAGCTCTTTCAAGCAGAGGAACAAAGACGTAGCCTGTTTGTAGGGTCATTTATATCATCCAATTTCATTTCTCTCTCTGGTGTTTTTGTAAATGGCACAATCATTCTGCTATAAGACAAAACTTTTTTGGATTTTGTGCATCTGAACATTTTATGATGCATTTAATTTTTTTCCTTCTTTGGATCGTTACGTTGTTGATAGTATAACTGACCAATGTTTATTTTTCACCATTTTTGCCTTTATGATAAAACAGATCAGAACTAACAGGAAGCGGGAGAGCATTAGGGGAGGGATCAGGATAGATCCTCAAGTCAGGATTCGAACTCGGGACCCCCATTGAGTGCGTTACATGCACCCTAATGAAATTTTGACAGTATTGCGATTAAATTTATGATGATTTAAGCTCATAATCGCATTAAACACCTTAATCACGGTATTGCCATTCTGACCAGAGTGCGCATGTGCTCTAGTCTGGCTTCCGCGACTATAAAGCTCATAGGAGTTTAGTCTGGCCAAGCTACCTTACTACCCGCCTTCTGGGAGGTGGGCTTAACCTGCGTCCATCAGATGCCTCTGTATACTACTGGACGAATCTACAACCAATCAGACCCCTCATTCCGATGACGTACGCATAGCGACGGAACCTGAAGCCACCGTAACCAATTGTAGCTAGCTTCTTTAAAGCAGTAGGAAAATGTCTTTACTTTAATTACTTCTGCTCAGTTTTCAAAGAAAACCTGTCATGAAAATTTCTCAATACAGCTGCAACAGCAGAGTCGACCGATTGTTTCTGATGGTACATGCCATGTTACACCAGCCTCAGTCGTGCCGGGGGGAGGGGAGCTCGTTTCTCATTGGTTCCCACTTTTTTCGGAACGGAAATGCTCTATAACGGCAGCTCTGCCAGACTGACTTTGCTCACAAAATTAAATGTAGCGTCACAGGAAGTATGGGCGGGCCCAGGCTACATGTGCTTATGATGTACATGAATGATTGCCCTGCACGGCCCTCAAATTTAGGCCATAGCCCTGCGCGTGTCAGTGGCTTGTAATTTCCAGCCTCAGTCCATGACTTTTTCTCCCAAAATGGCTGTTACAACCGTTTCAGCTATTGAAAGTGGAAACATAATAGCCTTCGTTATTGCTGCTGTTAAAGCATCGCATTTCTGGTGAAAACTCGCTGGCACCAGTTACTTACCTTATTCCAGAAAAGACAACCATAGTAGGCAAACGAATTGCCATCGCATTTTTTTGGGTGCAGAAATAGCATGGAATAAAAACATACGCGTTCTGCATTGCATCACTCTTTCCATAATTTGTCCTGCAGTGTGAATATGGCAGTAAAAATAATTAACCACAATTCTGAGCGAATAAGAAAATGGATATTACATGTAAACTGGAGTGCAGAGATTTGCTCTCGATGTGTAGACATAACTCGATTAAGTCCTTACTGATTATTGAAAATAATCGCATTATTCATGCACATGTAAATGTAGTCAGCATCTAAATTGGCCCCAGTGTGTTCTCTCTAGTCATGTAGCACTATTACCCCCCACATTAAGTCAACGGTGAACTATCCAAACCAAGTTTGGTTCAGAAAATCAAGGCTTTCAGTTCATATCTGTTAGCCTTGACCCTTTAGGAAAAAAGAAAATACTTTCTTAAAAGTCGAGCAGACTCATCCTGTACTACACAGAGTGCCAGCCAACCCAAATGATCTCTACAAACGTCTCAACCCAATACCATTTGCAATTGCAAATCAAGATTGTCTGCATAAATTAAGAATTTAATACATTAGTAAAACTATATATTATATATTATCTCCAGTTACAATAGAAAAAAAAAAAGCAAACAAGCAATTTCATGGGGTTTTCAGGAGCATAAAAACCACAAATGACATCAATTATAATAAACTTTATTAGATAGTTACCAATATTATCTACATCACTGTATACAAAGAGAATGGTGGTCTGCAGGCAGAAAGGGTTTAAAAACAGGGAACCAAACTATCCCCCTCATGCTTAGCAAAATGGCTGCTAAACATGAACTACGTTTACACATCTAAAAGACAAGAATGGGGAGGGAGGGGAACATATGACAATCGGCATTCTTATCTTCTCTGCATCAAGACTTTAAAAGAACAGAGCAAGGAAACATCAACATTTGCCTGCGTGTCACTTTTGACATGGTCATCTCATAGACAAGGCACCACACGGCAGTGTCACTATTCCATCCCTGCTTTACCAGACAAATCAACAGGTTAAAAACTTTCCTCAAGAATAAAACGGGCAACAATTATTTGGGTGTTCACAGGATTTTAGGGGCCATTACAGAAAGCACACTACACAACCTCTTATTGATTAATGTATGCTACATGGTTTCACAGTGATGCAATATTTAATTTAATATAAAAAGGACTTCAAATCATGGCTTTCTCTTAATATACCAGTATCATGAGCCAGGCACTTCAGATATTGCAGTGTGAAAAAGCTAGCATAGCACACTGTGGTTGTTTCCATGCTAGCCTCTCAACTCCCCCCTCACAGACGTCAAAGACTGTTTTTCCAGGCCAGACGGTCAGACTTACAGCTAAAACCAGGCTATTTTTAACCTGCAGAGAGCAAGCAAGGGAAGACATCGCCTTCCATTAAGTGTAGTCAACTTGCTAACTGTGGCCATGGATCCAAAGTTGACTCAACTACTTTATTATACTGGCTGCAAGTGGAAGGACATTTGAAAAATTTATAAAAAAAGTCTATCAACATAAAAACTTGCTGGTTGTTAAGCCTAAAGGTCTTGAAGGTAAATGTATTTTGCATTGTCTGCAGAGTCGCTACATGGACCCTCAAGTTAATGACATGATACAAGAAAGCTTAAGGTATGCCAACATTTCATAAAAGAACAAAAAACAAAAAAAAAATAAGGAATAGGCCTTGACAAACACCTGGAGTTTTGCTAAGCCATGATTAGAGAGAAGAAAGGTTTCTTGTTTTCGTATCTGCCATTAGATTCTGGTGAAAGCCTTCTGTTGGATTTTCAGAACAAGAACGAAGCAACAAGAAACAACACACTTGATCGTGAAAGTATCAAGCATGTTGCATCCTCAGTTGATTTAAAAAATGTATTATATATTGTTGGTGCCCAGTGACCAAGATGTAATGAAACCGGCTTGCCAGAAAGATGATTAATCCCAGAGAGTAACAGAGGTGGACACTATGCCTTGAATGGTTGTAAAGGCACTATTATCATCATTGGTAGAGCAAGTAGTTCTTGAGGGAAGCAGGTAATGGCAGTCCATGGATTTCACTTAATCGCTCTCTTCCCAACGCGACCCGCACTGAGCGCCTACAGAGGTCCATTAACGGCAGAGGTTCAGCTACAGGGAGAGAAAGAGACAGACAGAAATTCATTAGTAAAGGTAACTCACAAAGTCTGTGCAAACTTGTAAAGCTGTGTACAGGCTTTCCAGATCTTGGGGTACACGTCAAGACAGACTGTTCAATGGGGCTGTGTGCTAGACTGGTTGTTTTATATGAGTCATGTTCTGAGTCTGATATCCTTATTTACCCACAAAACCGACATGATGCAGCACAAGCCCAAGACCTTGGCATCTGTGGCTGGACGTATGAGCGGCAGACATGAGGATTGATCGTTCTTAATGGGATATTGTTATAGTCCATAACAAAATTTGTTAAAAAAAATAAAATAAAGTTAAGTGTCTTAACTGAAAATCATGACTTCTTCTCCCAATTAGTCTGTGTATTTTTTCCATCATGTGTAAATGTGCAGTCAAAATATTTTCTAGCACTTATTTTATTTATAAAAGCCCTAAATAGTTACCATACCATATCTTGCTTTTAAATTGGTGCAATTCCCTCTCAGAATTGTCCAAGTTACAGGAAATGTTACTGTCACTCACTGAAGCACTGAAAGGTATCTTTGCTCTTTTTCAGAAAATATTTAAAATATAAAAACTTCTTGCACCAAGAGTTATTTTGTAGACCATCAACTCTAACCACAATATCCAAAAGGAAAACAGAATTTTGTACAGCTTTATTACAGGTTATTTAAAAAGGCATTTAATGTTTTCATTAGTGTCATGTTTTCTTAGCATTAATGCCAGCAAGAGAAATAAATAACAATAAATAATAATAATAATAATAATAATAAATTCTGTTACACCATTGTCAGCATTGTTACTCTATAATAACAGAAATTTATGGAATTGTTGGACACCAAAATGTACCTTCAATTATAGATGGTTAGATATGGTTAGGTTTAGGTGTAAGTAAGTACCTAGTAATTGTAATTAATAAGTACGTAGTATGCACACAAGTAACAGGACTGTTAAGTAAAACAAATTTAAAGAGCTACAGGTTGGTTTTTAGACCCCACTCTTTTCGATTTGTGTTCTGAACAATGGATGTTTCAGTCCATCAAACAAGAATGATAGCTACTACGGTTATGACTGGAAACACTTTCGGTACAAACTTTACAAACCAACCTCTATAAAAATCTAAAACTGCATTTCATGACCATCACGTCATCAAGTTGAACCAACTTCACACTTTCCCTGTTAGCAGCATGAGGCCATCGGTTACCTATATTGTGATTTTTATATTCATGAAGTAATCAAAGATAGTTCTCTTCATGTTTGCTGTAGTAGACAATTCAAGAACAGCATGAGTCTAAACCAAAGAGTTTAGAAGAGTTAAACATGCAATGCTCTTTTAATGTTAGCCAATCATAGCAGCAACAGTATAACTATACAATGTTTTTTTTTTTCCCCCCATTTCATAGAAGTCCACAGGGCCAAAAGCTATTCAAAGTTGAAGAAATATTCATTTATGTATGACCCTTAGGTCACAAAACTGTCAAACGCAATGCATCAGCTGATGCAGAGCGAATAAAGACTGACGATTTTGGTTTTACAATTACCAAGAGAAGAATCTGTGTCCAGAACAAAAAAAATCAGAGCGTGCACCTGGCTTAAAGCATTACAATTTTCCCCTCAGGTCCCTTTTAGTCCAGCCATATAACAACCCCAAGTACTTCTGACTTCAGAATGGTTTCCACAAAGCACCACCTGCTCGGATGTTGAGATTACTTCATAAAACGCACACTTTAGCAAACGAGACACTGGGGAAACCAAAGAGAGTGATGTAAGGGATAAACAATAATACAATTTTACCACTGCTGACCGCGAGCAAGACGAGGAATGCATTAAAGTCACTGACACAAGACAGAGACAAAAGGAAGCCAAGGACTTGGAGTCAAAGGCTGAGTAATACTCTGGCTACTTTTCTCCAAAAATGGGAACACCCGTGTCCTGAACAGATGCATTAATACTTCCCAAAGTCAGACCTTTATTAAATGTTGCTATACATGGCACATTGAGAAAAGACATTTAAGAGTCTTTCAATCACTTGACCGCATGCAAAACAAGGTGATAAAAAACGTATCGGCCCAGAGACTGTTTCCACAGAGAGTAAGGTGGGTTACAGCTGTCCAAACATGAGTAAGTCTGGCCCTCACCTGCATCCTTTCATTATATGCCCACAGAATGATAACATCACAAGAATGTCCTCTAAAACTGACTCATTACAGCATTCTGGGTTGAGGAAATGAGTCAGATTCGAAGAAATTACATGCAACACAGCAGAATTTATGTAACCTTGAGAATGCACAATTTGAGGGATGACATTGCACACTATATGACTGAGCAATATTGAAAACTCCTGACGTTTTCTATTTTCAAGAAATTAAAACTGTAGGTGGGCATTTTATTTTAAATATTCCATGTTTGCTTCTGTGTCAGCTAGTATCTAGAGCAAGAGATGTCTAACTATGCAAAGGACCTCCTAATTATGGTGACTGCCGCTGCATGGGACCACTTCATTAAAATATAGACAAATATTTGAAAACCTTTACTGTGCAAGTAAAAAATTAAATTGGGTGTGAATGACACATTCCCAAAACTTTAATAATTGGCAAAATACTGTACAGAACAAGTTGCATCAAACTAATTTTGTAAGAACTGCCTCAAAAGCAAATTCAAAAGAAACAAAATTGTAATGAAATGGTCTTAATGCAGTTTTATCGTTGTTAAAACTATGGATACTAAAATATGGTACTAAAATAAAATTAAGAATTAACCTAACAATGTCAGATTATGAAAGTGTTTTAGCAAATGAGAAAATGGATTTAACTGAACACTTACTCACATTACTGAATCTCACAACTCCTAAAACAGAAAATGTTTAGTTGAGTTAGTTTAGTAAGAAGGCTGGCTAACCACTAACAGTTCTCACACAATCTCAAAAAATTAATTGTCTTGGCCCATCACTAAATTTCCTGTTTAACAAAAGCTACATTTTATAGAAATGTATTCAATGACCTTTAAAATATTAATATCAGTAAGAAATGGCAGCTTAGCGCAGAGGAATCCAATCAAAACGTAATAAAGGAAAGAGCAGAGGGCCCAGTTATAAAAAGGCTTTTCCACCCTCAAACTCCAGCAGAAAAAAAAAGGAATTGATATACGTGTTAACCTACAAGCAGATAATTCTTTATAATAATAATGCAATGCTTTTTAAAATGACTTAAATTTGTTTTTCATGCTCCACAGGCAACAGTGGGATCTGATCAAGATGTAATAAGGAAAGTGCAGAGCAAAGTGGGCAGTTAAATGATTAACTTGCAGGACGTGTGCAAGATAATGAATGATGTCATGGTCTTTATCAGGTAAATGGAGCTGGTTTCACATAATTAATAGATAAGACACAAAGCCTCCCAAAGACACACTAGCTCCAGCCACTCAATGTTTAACAAGCGACAGCGTCAATCTTGTTATTCAAGAGACAACTGGAGGAGCCATGGAGAAAACGGTCACAGATAACAGTCAGGCACTTTCAAAACAAGCTGAAAGGACGATACTTACGATCAAGTCCATTGATGTAACGGATTCGGATTTCACAGTGTCCCCACACAGCACTCACTACAGGGTATAGCTTCTTTCCTTTGAGTCCTCTGAAAGCAACCCCTAAATACTGTCCGTCGACGATAAAACTTAAAGTCCCCTCATCCATGTCCAGGACCACCAAAAACGAGTCTGGGACAATAAAGGTTTCATCAGGTTCAAGAAAAGCGGGATATGTCCTACTGGGTTGGTTCTTGCCATCGTGGTAGAGTTTGTTACGTCCCAGGTCCCAGCCCCAGGACTCGTTATTGTTTCCTACAAGTGCAGTGTATCCTACAGAATGCAGCGGGGCTTCACCCGTTGCCACCCCAACAACTGCATGAGTGCCCCGCTGGCGCATAGCCCAGCTGATCTCCCACACATGGAGTCCCCGCGTGTATCCCACTCGGCCCCGGATAGCATCTGTGCTCTGCGCTACAGGGTGCCGGTGAAATATGAGTTTGTTGTCCTCTTTAACAAAGATGTTTAGTGACCGGTCGTCGTTGTTCCACGAGTGCTGAACTTGGACTTCCTGTGAGGCTGATGGCATGTCTAACAACATATCCAGGCGGGAGGGCTTGGTGTAGTCCAGGGCCTGCAGCTCTAGCTTGAGAGGCCTAAACGCCGGGTCCCGCATGTCCACAGTCTTTATGCCTCCCGGAACCTTCTGCCCCATGCTCTGGGTGGACTTATTAGCACCTTACTCCCCTCTTGTCACAAAACAAAGTAGATAACAGAGATAGATAGAAAGAAGGCAGTCAGGGTCCACTCCTTCACCTATGCCCCTCCGCTATAATAATGAGGGCAAGTCTGCTTTTTCACAGCGGTGGTTGCTGGGAAAACCGGTCAAAGCAGCTGCTAGTCAAGATCACCTAGGAAGAGTAAAGGGAGAGACAGTTAAATAACAGGGATCAAACGAATTTGTACATTGTTATTGTGGTGTTATGGGAAAGTGTAACAATCTTATAAATATTGTTTTGTAATACAAACTCTGAATGATCACTTAATAGTATTTATAATCTTTAATGTGGGCATATTATATAAATGATTAATAGTATAATGTAAAATAAAATACATTTTGCAACCCTCATTAATTTTTTGGTGTGCGCGTGCTCACGCATGCAATTTTTAAAGCAAACAAATGGAGAAACCGTAAAAATACAGTAAGCGTCACATGCTCTCCATAGACTCAGCTACTCAAATCTGTAATAAAAGGATCTTGAAAATATTCTTAAAAATCAGGTTATACATTTTAATGGGAAAACGCTCCGATTCTCTTCCAATTCCTCTACAAACTCAGACAGAAGACTGTTAATAGCACAGCAACTGTATTATTCTGACAGTCGCATGCTCAATGCCTCACTTGTGTGCGTTACAATACAGTTTATTGGTCCAAGGCCCTTTTCAGAGTCCCATTACATCACATGACAAAGCAGAGGAGAAATAAATCTCTAGCTTCACCACAACCAACCCGCTCCTGTTGACTGCTTCACACAATGCCCTTTAAAAATAGGAAATAAGGGAGGGAAAAGACAGGCCATTTCCTCTTTTAAGCTTGTCTAGTCTGAAGATAACAGGAAGAGCAATAAAAAGTCTGTCTTCAAGAATATGTAGCCAAACTGTTTTCAACCAAAATTCGCAAATTCAGGCCAGCAATATTCCACCAGACAGGTCAGTGGCAAAAGAGGCTACTAAGAAGGGGGGGTGAAAAATAAATTCATCAGACATGCTTGGAGACTAGACATACCAGCGCAGTGTGTGAAATATCCACTCGATGTCCTGGTTTCTAACGCAACTCCTGCCTAAATTACATCACATTTAAATCTGATATTCAACAATTAGGAGAGTCTGCTCCAAACAACTGCAAAAAAATAAATAAATACAATCTTACACGTCAAAAGTCATATGTTGTTCCTGTACGGCGCATAAAACTGCTTATCGAAAACAGCATTCATAATGAGCTGCTGAAGGGCCCCAAGGGTAATTGAATTGTAGACAAGAGTTCATTGAGGAGCATCTTAGCCCTTTCTCTGATACAAGTAAACAACCTTTTAAATGGGTCACGCCTCTCCGCCGCTGGCCTACCCAAGGCAGAGGAACACCAAGAAGTGGGTGGCATGTTTGTGAATGCCAAACAATACAGTCTTCAATGGCTGTCCAACCTTTAGAAAGTAGGAAACATGTTAATTTGCACACTCTCTATGCAAGGGGCAATTAAGCTCTGTGGCAAAGCACACATACACACATTCAACAGCCTTTTACAGATCTGTTAGAAGCTGATGACCATTTTAAATATCGTCACACTATTGCATGATATTCAGAGGGTGATGTCACCCAGCAGAATCATCTCCATTCTTTGCATGGTTTTGACAGACTGTCTGGCATGTGAATTTCAGGGCGACAGTTTTTGGATTATTATTTTTCGTGTTTATGAGCAGGGGCTTTGCAGGTGGTTTGCCCCCTCTGTGTAGAGCTGATTGAAATGCGGATGAGGGTTTGGGGGGGGATTTGTTGGGCCCGGGGAACAGTGCTGGCTTTTGTCTTGACCACATTTAATACTTATGCAAAACTGGTCTCCTTTAGACTTTTTCCTGCTTCTGTAAAACCTGTGATCTGCCGAAATCCCAACCTTGCACCTACTTGGATGTGAATCTGTGCTTCTAATTTAACTTCCCTATGTGCCACTCATAACCTGCCTGTGTCAAATAAATCAAAAATGAAAGGGCAGCAAACTGTGCATCTGAAATTATGAAGTAAATAACTAATATACACATACATGCGAGACATTCACGATGCTTATGTCTTTAAAAGGTGCAGGATGCATTTGCAAAATAAAAGGACGCCCCTCTGAAACAGGGATATTATCTTCAGCAGGTTTAATCATGAAACTGAGGCATCTGACAGGCAGCTGTGAGTGAGGGGCAAAGCAAGACCGAGAAAGATGACAAAAATCATGGTGTCAACACAAATGTCACACAGATGCTCTATTCAGACGGTGGGCAGACAGGGTGAAAATGGCAGACAAACGGCACTTTAGCACTGCTTGATTAAAGAAATCAAGCAAAAGAATACCCCAGAGATTATACCTAAAGCCTAGAATATTCACCAAAAAAAACCCCCACTTGCATCTGAAGGGACATATGCGCCCCACCATTAAGGGGCATAAACTGAGATTCAACTGTAAAACTAATGTTACAAAATGATTTTAAATATCAAACAATGCTGGAGAAGAGACAGAGGGTTGCACATTGTTCACCACAAAAAAACGTTGTCCTCATGAGGTCCATGGTTCGATTTGGGTCATTTACCGAATCCAGTAATCCCCTGTCACTACTTTCCAGTCAACTCTCAAGGGGAGGGAAGGAAGAGGAGAAAAAAAAAAAAAAAATTAATAATAATAATAATAATAATAATAATAATAATAATAATAATAATTCCTTTATACCAATTATGGGCTAAATTGTATGATTTTTTTGCTTGGATATTAAATTGCTGACATTAATGATGCTCATTATAACACAAGCTCTCGAAATGCCTCAATCTCTGTTGTTTAGAAAAACAGGTTTGCAACGGCATAAACGCGTCAATAAACCAACAAGACAAAGCATGAGCAACGGTGAGAATAAGTCTGAGGAAAAGCACATAAGGCTTGATTTGTATTAAAAGAGATAAGGGCGTCTTTATATTGACACTCCCTTTGCAAACTTGGACTCACCCTGGATTAAAGCAATCATATTGTTCAGTTGTCTAACAGGGTTCTGTGGGGCTGACAGCTGTCGACGCAGGAGTTATGAGAGAACAAGAGCACTCTAAACCAGCGCCGCTCACCCACTAGACAAGTTCAACAGCTCCAGGCAGAGCTATAGCAGGTGCCATCATGATAGCGTGAAACCGTTTCTTGACTTTAAACAGAGAATGACACCCCTACACAAATATATACCATACTTCAATCTGACAGGAATCTAAGTGTCATACAAGCGCACACTTTTTTAGTTAAAACAGGAGACCAAAATTGGGTGATGAAGTTTCTTCCATGATGCTATGGGAAGGCTCTTTTCAACAGCCCTGTGTTCCCTACCTAAACAACTTTTATTTCAGAAGAGAGTCAATTCACCGAGGATAATATGACAACATAAACATGGCTCTGTAGGTTTAGATTTTAAGAACATGGTAACTGTGGTAAAAAAAAAAATAAAATAAAATAAAAAAAAAAAAAAAAGGGGCAGTTCACAGTTCACTCATTTACTCACCCTTATGTTGTTCCAAACATATACTTTCTTCTGAACCCAAATTCAAAAAATAAAAGCAATTCCACAGAGCACAAGTCAAGGGAATCCAGGATTTTGGTCCTTGCTGATTTTCATTGGATGGACAAAAAAAAAAAAAAAAAAACAACAACTGTAACAAACGTTTGCGTTCAGAAGAAAGTCAGTCAAAGTTTGGATACAAACTGAAGTGTGTCCGTCAAACTGGATAAATTCACATTACAGGTAAAAGGTAATGCAGGACAGGTTGATGTAAAAGCAACCTGACTTTATGCAAGTATGGGGAAATACTCTATACTGTATGAAAGCAAGCCAGGAAGTGAGAGAAACCAAGACACCACATACGAAAATTAAAACGAAAAACCTAAATCGCTACGTCATCTGCCAAGTATCACTTCCCCAGATATACTCATTATGAGCAGACATGAATGGCTGTTGAAATGCCAATACATGAAACATTCTCACCCTCAACAGCACCAGTTATCAGATATGAAACTATACCTCACCTAAAGCAGAACTAAATATAGATTTAGTGCAGCTCAGCATTTGTTAGTTTGCACCAGTGTTTTTAAACCACTGTGCCGTGAGATCGTCAGGTGTGCCGTGGGAAATTACACCTAATTGGTCTAAAACATTTTTTGCAAACTAATAATTCTGGCAAACAAAGCAATTTTGACATTGCTCCCATTTTCCACGACATATCTATGTGAGCTGAGCTTCTCAACCCTGATAGCTATAAAAACAGAGAGAGACTAAGAGCTGTTGAGGAAGAGCTTCGTGTGTGTCTTTTTAATTCCTGCCAGGACATCAGCTCTGTGATCGTCCAAACAGGCCCAGGTTTCACACCGAGTAGGTAGAAATATGAAAAGATCAAAAAAAGAGACTTTGATTCCTGTTCAAGACACTTCGATAAGAATGGCATACATATAAATATACATACATATATACATATATATATATATATATATATATAGGCTACAGTTTAATTCTTGTGATTTCTCAATTTAA